>CM055090.1:1107481-1677340 GCA_029204025.1 Blomia tropicalis
TTTCCCTGAATCACATGAACGCAAAACATTGCACATGGAAATGGTAAAAGACATCATTGCTTTTGTCATTTGGTTGCCTACGCAATGCAATTTGGTCTCCTGATACCTGTAAATGAAACTAATATTAACTATTCAATACAACAATCATTCCTTGATGTCAATCAGCTGTATTGATATTGTTTTACAACATTGATAGCCATAACTCTTTAGTATGAAACTTGTGTATCAATCGTGGTTTATTTCAAGAGGTAAGTAGTATTGGATTCAAGTTTATTAAACATTTTTCCATCCATTAAAGGTTCCATCAAGTTCCAGAAGAAATCATGTAACGAGGGAACAAACACAATCATGGTTATGGACATAATAGCACGTGTTTATATTCAATCAGCATTATGACATCGTTTCTCATTATTGATTATCATAACTCTTCAATGAAACGATCGTGCTTTGGTTACTAAACCAGATTCAAGTTTGCTAAACAGGTTGTCCACCACACATCAAATTATCCACCGTTTACATTTCTTATGATCTGGCTGTTTAAACGTTTGTGCTAAATGCAAATTTCTTTGTTGGTAAGGTAAAAACATTCAAGCTTTTACTAATATACTAATGGTTTCCACTTTCCTTAGGACGAGAATGGCGTAAAATCAAAATTTGGGTCCGAATTGTGTCATTTTGTTGAACATTCTACCAATGACATACACGTCATATTATGGTCGATTATTATTGGTCTGTCTTTTGGTAACATTCTGATTAATTGTTCCCTTGGCATCAAATTATCTATATTTATTCAACATTAACCTAATACAAATTTTATTCGACCATATGTTGATGTTTATTATTTTAGTACCAAAATTTGCCGATATAGCACTGCATCGATGAAGCATTTAGACTCGATTTGATCAACCTATCTCATCGTTCTAATCATGATACAAATGATTCATATTGTTAACCATCTTAATTAACTGTACAACTATGATTGGCTCTTCCCCTTCATCTATTGTTGTACATGATTTGACATAGAGTTCATGTTTACTCTATAGTGTATTGGCAACATGAAATTATCAAAGTTTAAACTCGTGCGCCTAACGTTTCGTGTACTACTGTTCAATCAAAGTTTAAACTGAAATGACTAACTTTAACCCTACATACCACATTGAACATAGCAATTGTGTTGCTGAAAGCACAGTTTAAACTGGGATGACTTGAACACACCACATTGAACACTAACAAATGTGTTGCTGAAGTAGCATAAAATTTGTATATAAGCTCAAGGAAAACCCATCCAGATCATCAATTGTTTCTTGGTTTTCATTGGTGATGATCAACGTGGGACCACACTTTCGAGCTTCAACTTGGCCGCCGATCATTGGGATCATTATTCAACTATTTAGTTTAACCTTCTTCTCCTGTTTTTTGCCGATGTTTGTTTTCAATTAAGTATCAATTGATTCATTTTTCTATACCAATTCTAACTTTGATTTTTTCAATCTTTTTATGCTTCGATTTATTATAATGGCCGATGTTCGAGTTTCCTCATTTGGCGCTGAATTTCACCGAACTTTCTTTTGGGCGAGGATTAAATTGGGTTTCTCCTAACCGATAAATGTTGGTCTGTCTTCTGGTATCACTATGCAGCAAAACATTATAATGGCCGATGTTCCAATTTATGTGGTTTAAATTGGTACCATTGCCGAATTTGATTGCCATTGCCGATTGTGCACCCGAATTTGATGGACATGTCGATTGTGATCCTGAACGATATGTTGTTGATATTGGCGCAACCATCGAATCCGATTGTGAACCTGATTGATATGTAGTACTGAATGGTGCAACCGCTGATGTCGATGCATCAGAATTATAGGTGGTAGAGATCATTCCAACCGTAGAATGGTTTGCTGATGTTTTGATGAATTTTCACATTTTGGCAATCATTTGATCGCCACCATCGATCTCGAAGTCTACTATCTCGATGTTACAATTTCTTGCTTTTGCCCTTGTTGAATATTCATCAAAGTTAAGTATATTTTGAAACTAATTACTTTGATAATTCACTGAAATTTTTTTTGTTTTTTACATGTCAATATCGTTGGATGGCAATGATGGTGGCAATGGCGTTTTTTGGCTTTATCTTTTTGCAGAATGCCATTCCCTATGCTGATGTTCGTTATAGCTGTTATGTCAAAATGTCTTTGAATTATCCTGTTCATTCAATCGTTTATTGGTTTGGTATCTATTAAATTTTACCTTAAACGAAGATTAACTTGGTATATTCCTTTTCAGATCAATCGTTTGCTGATTTGGATTTCACCATTACTGTCTTGGAAAAGGATCAGTTTCAATTTCTCTGTTGCTGGTCATTTGCTTGCTGATCTTGGTTTCTCCGAACTTTCCTGTTGCCAATTGGTTTGGATTATGTTGACGTGTATTGCCGAAGGTGAAAATTTTATATAAGGATAAACATCGCTGTTACATTGGACTCCTTTAAAATCATTTGCATCCAATTGTTTCCTCAGCATCCAATTGAAACCATCAGTAACCAATTGTTTTCTTGGCTTCAAATTGAAATCATTTACGTTCCCGGTAATTGTTGGTAACCATTTCACTAAACGACGTGCATTAACCTGTGTCATGAATGTGATGACAAAAAATACGATCACCGCAGTAGCATCAGCAGCAATAACTGGATGAACATCATCATCGACAACTGGTGCTGCTTCATCTACTGGTGCTACCTCAACGACTCTTGGATGGCAAGCAATGTCTTTGAGCAACAGCAACAACTTATATCCTCAAATGGTAATCAAATTGAATCAAAGGATGGAAAAGAGATTGATGATGGCTCATCGACGGGTCAATCGTCGTCGTGGTCTGCATCGGTAACGTCACCGTCGGTTATTGGGAAAGGATCATTGAAACGGCACAATCTGGAACATTAACTTGGCCGCCGATCATTGGTACGACACTCGGGAACATTAACTTGCCAGCCGATCATTGGGACGACACTCTGGAACATGAACTTGACAGCCGATCATTGGGACGACACTCTGGAACATGAACTTGACCGCCGATCATTGGGACGACACTCTGGAACATGAACTTGACCGCCGATCATTGGGACGACACTCTGGAACATGAACTTGACAGCCGATCATTGGGACGACACTCTGTAACTTGTCTAACAATCTTTAATAATTAAACAATTTATGATCTCCTTTCAATTGAAATATTGGCAATTGATTGATTGATTTTTATCGCTAGATGTCGTATATTAATATGTTAATTAAGGCTAATTTTTGGTAGAATCCTTTGAATTTCAACCTGAAATTTTCAGGAATGATTTATAATTGATCAATTAATCATCCCTGAAAATTTCGTCCCGATTCAAGCAACTTTAATTTTTGCTCGATTTTCATCAAATATGAAGGCTTTAGCCTTTGCTTTTTTCAATTTTTGAGAAAAAATTAAAGTTGATTGGAGTCCAATGAAATTTTCAGGAATTGTTTATTGATTAATAACAAATCATTTCTGTGAATTTCAGCTTGAAATTTCAAAGGATTCTACCCAAAACAGGATTCAAATTGATTCATCTTTTGGTATCATGTCGATTTTTTATCAATCAATTTGAATCCAGTTTTTGGTAGAATCCTTTAGATTTCCGAACTGAAATTTTCAGGAATGATTTATAATTGATCAATTAATCATCCCTGAAAATTTCATCCCGATCCAAGCAACTTTAATTTTTGCTCGATTTTTATCAAAAATGAAGGCTTTAGCCTTTGCGTTTTTTCAATTTTTGAGAAAAATTAAAGTTGCATGGATTCCAATGAAATTCTCAAGGATGGTTTATTGATCAATAACAAATCATTTCTGTCAATTTTAGTTCAAAAATCCAAAGGGTTTTACCCAAAAAAGGATTCAAATTGATTGATTTTGTTTCCATACTTTCCCATTGAAATACATTAATATTCAGTATTCTTATGGCCATTTCCATAGGAATGCATTGCATTTGCCAATTGTACGTATGAATGCCTTTTATTCCGGTTTTGGGTAGAATCCTTTGGATTTATGAACTAAAAGTCGCAGGAATGATTTGTTATTAATCATTAAATCATTCCTGAAAGTTTCATTGGAATCCAAGCAACTTTAATTTTTTCTCAAAAATTGAAAAAACGCGAAGGCTAAAGCCTTCATTTTTGATGAAAATCGAGCAAAAATTAAAGTTGTTTGGATTCTAATGAAATTTTCAGGAATGATTAATTGATCAATAACAAATCATCCCTGAAAATTTCAGTTCGCAAATCTAAAGGATTCTACCTAAAACAAGGATTCATCATTTTCATTATACCTACAACTAATGTCAACATAGCCGCAGCGGTGTGCTTTGTTTTATGTTTATACTCATTTCACTTTGAGACATCATCAAGGGAGCATCGGTTTTAAATCCGCCTGGTTTTTGGAATGATTGAATACAAATTCTTTATATTCTTGACCTCAAACTTGACAGTCCAAAGCCTGTGTAAAGTGATGATGGTTGGAATCATTCGATCTGTGACCAGTGATTCCGTAAAACTGCTAACTTGTATTGCTGACGAATATCGCATTGAAGATTTGATTGCGACTCAATAAACGTGTCTATTTATTCAATAAATACTTAATGTTTTTGGGATGACGGACTCGATAGACTCTTGACCATGAACATTAATTTGGATGGCGATCATTACCGGATGGATTACGGCCCACCTTTTATATTATAATTAAATACTTAATGTTTTTGGGATGACGGACTCGATAGACTCTTGACCATGAACATTAAGTTTGGATGGCTATCGATAGCTGATGGATGGCGATCATCACCGGATGGATGGCTCCAATTTTATTATTTATTATTTTATTATTGTTTTATTTTATTATTGTAACACACACACACACACGGTGTTCTCTCGATTCTCTCTAGTTCTCTCCTAGAATCGTTGTGTGTGTGTTGTAATTTATTAACCTTTTCTTTATTTGTTTTAACAGCCCGATTGCAACTTGGATGCACCGGTGAAGCACCGGCCCGCAGAAGTTCGCTTGAAGGGTTTTGGTACGCTTGACCAGCCGACCTTCAAGCAACTAAAAGAAGCAACCGGCAACGCATAGCAGTCTGGAGCAACAAAAGGGCTTGTGTCTTAACACTTTGATTCCCTCTGTGCCTGGTTGCAAGACTTAAAACGCCCACAAACAGCAGAGATATAATGAGTCTGGAGCAACAAAAGGGCTTGTGTCTTAACACTTTGATTCCCTCTGTGCCTGGTTGCAAGACTTAAAACGCCCAAACAGCAGAGATATAATGGGTTCGCCGGGGGGAAATAGGTTCGCCCAGCCTCTCCTGCCTACCGGCAACGCAACCCAAGTGGGGGAATGGGTAGTCTTGGACGTACAATAGGTTTCTTTAGCCTGCCTGTACCTGTACGTGAGACTTTAAGCCTTATAAACAGAAACTTGGCGAAGACATCGCGGGGGGAGAAGAAAGGTAAGTGTATCGAAGGGGGGAGAGGAGAGGAGAGAGAAGAGAGAGAACACCTTTTTTTATTAATCAATAAAATTTTTATTTTTTTTGTATTTTATTTATTATTATTACAATAAACTTTTCATTTTTTTGTATTTTATTTATTATTGTTCCAATAAACTTTTCATTTTCCAAACCACTTGTTTTTTTCTTCTTCTTCTTCATTCGTTTTCTCCATTTGTTTTCTCCATTTGTTTTCTCCATTTGTTTTCTCCATTTGTTTTCTCCATTTGGTTTCTCCATTTGGTTTCTCCATTGGTCCTCGCCATTGGTCCTCGCCATTCGTTCTCCATTGTTTCTCGTCACTGGTCTTCGTCACAAGAACGCATGCGCCAGTCAGGTAATCGGGCGTCAATTCGCTTGACCACCAAGTTGGTTCAATTGTTTTGGTTATGTCCAACTAATGGGGGAACCGGCATGGTGTGTGCCAAAACCCATTAGCGGGCGAGAGAAACACTCCATACAATGCATAGAGACATGCAAAGAGGCCGACGATATGATCAAACGATATCATACGGAGGGTAATGTGTAGACATAGTGACGGCTCACACACAAGATGCAATGTATAAGTACATTGCAAATAGATCATTTTGGGTAAAGTTAAACAATCAACCATACAAGAGGAATGCAGATTGAATATAAAAAATAACTATTACAATTCTCATTCAATAGTTGACAATGTAAAACTAAAATGATAGAGATAGTTGAAAAAATAGATCATCTCAAGTGAAACACTTTCAAACATTGGAGCTATGTTTAAGGATAAATAATCAATCATACAAGAAGAATGCTGGGTGAATTAAACAAAATAAATCTCTCTATCAAAAACAACTAATACAATTTTCATTCAATAGTAAATCTAATATGATAGAGATGTAGATGACAGGTAATCGAGCGTCAATTAGCTTGACCACCAAGTTGGTTCAATTGCTTCGTTATGTCCAACTAATGGGGGAACCGGAAGAAACACTCACATACAATGCATAGAGACATGCAAAGAGGTCGACGATATGATACAACGATATCATACGGAAGACGATGTGTAGACATTGCAAATGAATCTAATTAGATCAACGACACACATACAAGATGCAATGAAGAAAGAAATTGCAAATGAATCTAATTAGATCAACCACTTATGCATTGAAACTATGTCTAAGGATAAATAATCAATCATACAAGATGAATAAATTGATTTAAAGTAAATAAATAAATAAAATTCTTTATCAAGAAGAAATATTATAACTCTCATTCAATAGCTGACATTGTAAATCTAAAATGATAAAGATATATTGAAAAGATCATCAAACAAAATGCATGCAAAATGATATGCACGTGAACCGTTTAAGGTCAAAGACACATTGATACTATGTCTAAAAATAAGCATTCATAGAAAAAGATTGCAGATTGAACTAAATAAAATAAATAACTGAAATTCTCTATCAAGAAGGAACTATTTAAACTTTCAACCGATAGAGATAGATGAAAAAGTATTACTAGATACAAAACTAAATAAAATAATTCATTGATCATAAATAAATTGAAATAAATCTCTATCATAAATGACTATCATAAAACTCACATTCAATAAATACGTGGAAATGGAAATAATAAAAACGATAGAGATATAAAACTAACTAAATAGTAAGGAAATGGATGAAAATTGATTAACGATCAATGAAAAGGTAAAATTACGCTAATAACAGCAAAGTTTTACGGGCTTTGATGGTTATTCCATCGTACCACACCCTCCTCATTACGGACCCGAGAACAGGGCCCCATTGGCTTGGGACAATTATCTTGGATCCTACTTGCAGATGCAAGTCATCATCTCCAAGATAGCTGAGTTATGTGGTAAAAGAGCGAGAATATGAACAATTTGTATATGGAAATTGATGACAACACTAATATAGTACAATATAAATATTATATAGGGGTATGGATGATTAAGAGATGATACATAAGTGATGAAGGAATTGCATTAAACATCACAATAACCTAGAATAAAAAGATGGAATTAATATGTGATCTAATAAAAAGTGAAATAACTTACTTGGAGCAATTGCCATTTCAAATTGTCAAAATATTCCTTGAATGCAATGAAATTTTCTAACTGAATGAGATGTGAAGAGTAGACGCGTATGAAATTGATTCTAATAAAACACTGGAATCGATAATATTCAATGGTGAACACAAGAAACAATTATTGAACTTGATAGGTGGCGAAGTTAAATTACGAAACGGAAATCAATATACCTAATATTGTTTGTCGATCAATTGAATGGTAGCACAAAAATAACACTAAATATAACACAAAAGTATCAAATAAATGATAATGAGTAATCCAATCACTAATCACCAAGTAAAAATAGGTATGATTTGAAAAATTGAAACTGAAACACGGAAATTGATCACAACAATTATTTGGATGATGTAAAGAAAGGCAAGATTGGAACTATATTTCACTGTAGCCTAGAAGAAAAAATGGAATTAATATGTGAACAGACAAGAAATTTAACTTTAACTTTCCTGAAATTATTGACGTTCTAAATTGGCATCAAGCAATTCCAACTTGAGGATTTCATAATAAAACACCAAAGAAAGATTGAATTGGAATTGGAATTGTATCAAGGATCCTACTTGCAGATGCAAGTCATCATCTCCAAGATAGCTGAGTTATGTGGTAAACGAAAGAAGGAAAAAGAGAATAAGAACAATATGTATATGGAAATTGATGGCAAAATTAAATGTAGCACAGAATATATATTAAGAAATGGGTATGGATAATTGAGAGATGATAATGCCAAAGTGGTGATCGAATTAAATGTCACAATATCCTAAAATAGAAAGATGGGATCAATATGTGAACAGAAACGAAATTGAGCTTTAACTTTCATGAAATACATGCCGTTTTAAATTGGTATCAAACCAATCCAACTTGATGACTTCATTATAAAACGCCAAAGAAAAATTGAATTTCATCTAAAATGAAAAGAGAACAAATTTTGTTGGTCATGGCATATAACAAAAGAGCACCAAAATGAGTCAGCAGTGAGTATGTGAGCGTGTACGATTGAGGTATAGTTCATCTATCTCTACCTTATAGTCAAACCAGGACTTGGGTAAGTAGCAATAGCAATGGATAATTTACAAAAAAAGATTGAAACTTTTTGGGACATTAAGGGGATAATGAAAATGTATAAAGAAAGATTCTTCACTAACACTAAATAATTCACAGAAACAATATCAAATTGGAGGGAATAGGTCAAGTGGTCAAGTGAATCGAATCGAATTAAAATTAATATTGATAGAACTCGATAGTGGACACAGAAAAAAAGATAGAATCATAGAAAAAGAAGATAATAGTATATGAAAAAGAAGTTTCCAAATTTTGATTGGCAAATCACAACAAATCAAACTAGGATAAATGATGCAAACACAACTTGCGATCTGTTCAGAAAGAAAGTTTGAACAATAAATGAGCTCATCAACTCAGCAACGTGCTTGTGAGTGATTAATGATGAAGGGATAAACTAGCGACATCGGTGGTTGTGGGATGATGTACAATGTATGATTTGCTGTACAATCGATACAATTCGAGAGCAATCGATAGTAGACACAAAATATCAGAGATAGATTGTCAAAGTTCGAACAAACCATTTTGCTACAATTGTTCATAGTCTAAATGAATAAAACATGATAAATTGATGAATACCAAACAATGTTCGCCTTACTTGAATAGTATATTTTTGAATTTGCTTGACATTGTTTTGCTGATTTACGATGCAAAACGGAACCAATACGGAACCAATGATATACTTTCTATATTTCGTTAGAACAACGTTAAGAATATCATTTTGGGTGTTTTGCCACACACACCATTTTTGATGCCAGCACATTATGTTGCTATTATTTTACAATATTGTTGCAAGAAGGCAGGAGGGCATGAATAAATCAATCGGCTGATCTTCACCGTGTCTCCAATGACAGTCGGACTGTAAAAAACAGAATAAAGAAAAGTTAGTTGAAGTTGAAACACACAATTCGATTCCGGGAGAGAGAGAGAGAGAGAGAGAACACAGGTAAATATAAAAGTAAAATCTTCAATTAAAATTCGGCCACTCTTCCATCTATATTCGCCATCCGGCCATCCATAATATTTGGGTAAAGAAAACAAATATCTGTGCATTCATGTAGTTCTTCTGTTTCCCTTTTCGAACAAGGTTTCAATAATTCTTTCAAGATAGAACCAAAGGCATTGGAAACCACAGAAACTACTGATAATAAGAACTTCCATTCACACAACTGAACTTTGGTTGTATTTGGTGGTTAGAATTGTTTCATTCTTTTTGGGTAGCTGGTGAGAAAGCCAAATATTCGTCCTCCGAAAATAACTGTGTAAGATAAAAGTGTAAGAAAGGAGTTTTACCAATAAGTAAAAATGTAAACTTACAATTAAAATTGTTGGAAAACACAAGGGAAATGATAAAGCTTTTTGGTGCATTGAAAAATATTTATTATACTTGAAACTTAGATGTTTTCGACCACAATGCAATGAGATCTTCCAATGTTTTCATTCCGATCCGAATATATTTGCCGATTAACAGGAATCAGAAAGGTTCCAAATAGCTTTTCGATATTAGCAATGAAATGACCATATTCAATCTTCTCGATCATTTTGATTGAATGGTCCGACAAATTGACAAATTCGCTTGGTCTCTCATCAATGTTTTCCGTATCGATATTGGTTGATGTATGATTGACTGGAGTCTCGTTTGGTTTGTACAAAGATTTATGGTCGGCGTCGATTAATCATGTTGACCAAAAGACAAACGGAACGATCATGACGAAAGTTCGACACAAACATAAGGAAAACCAATAACAGATGTAACCTATGTAAAATAAAATTGTAAAAAAAAGTTTTAATAAAGTTAAAAACTTACAAGTAAAGTTGTTGGAATAACACGTAGTTTTCAATACAACGTAAACGATGGATACTCTGGTGTAGAGACAAACTGTTTAGCAAACTTGAATCCAATTATACTTTTTAGAATTCCAGGAAAAATAAAAAAGAAAGATGTAACGAAACTGCAATATTTTGCAGTATAATGTTACAGTTGACGAATGCTTTAAAATAGATCATGGATTGAAAAGGTGACCAAGGGGATGACATCAATATTGATATGCATATGCTTTCGATCAAACCGTTGCTTTTGGAACTTGTTGGACCTTTGATGAATAGAAAAATGTTTAATAAACTTGAATCCAATACCACTTACTAATTGAATTAAATTACGATTGATACTAAAGAGTTATGGCGATCAATGCTGTGAAACAATATCATTACAGCTGATTGACCTTTTTAGGTGGATACAGGAACATCGTTGGCTATTTTCATTGACTTGTATCTAATACTAGTATTTATTAACCGATTTTGATCATTTTTTCATCGATTTCAGTAGGTTTTTAAATTATGAGTCGATTTGGAACATTTTCAAGTTTATACCATATACGGTTTTTGAGTTATTTGAGGTCAAAGTTCAATAAAATACTTAGTTACGTCGAATCCAGCTATGGAATAGGAAATCGCATGTATTTGTGGATGCTCGACACATTCACGTCGGATTTGGTTCAAAGTTCAATATTACCAAAATATAAACAGTATATAAATAATAATAAAAACGAACCAATATAACATTGATTATTGAATTGTTGACTGATTACGATCATAATCGATCTTTGAAAACATAAAGTGGTAATAGAAATAGAATGTCGATTTTCAGTTTTTCATTGTTGAAATAAATAATATCTGATAACTTGATGAATATTTGACGATGCTGCCATATTTCGATGTTGCAATAAAGTGAATGAAAAATAGATTATTATAAAAATAAACAATTTAAATATAATCATACCGATATAACTTCGATTCTTGACAATGATAATTCTGATGATTCAGAATAGATTAGCCATATCAAATGATCATAATTCCCACAATGTTAATGGCGGTTCGAACCAACGAGTTTTGCTGATTTACAATGCAAAACGGAACCAGATTCTTCCTATATTTCTTTACAAAAGCTTCTTCATCTTCACTGTTTTGCCACACAATTCTCTTGAAGTGAAGTTGTAAAATTTACACATTTTAATTGAAAATGACTAATGATACATAATACCACAACAATGCATAACAAAAAGCAGCTGGTGAAGTGATGAACGATGTGTACGAATGTACGATAGTATCGAAACTTAAACGCGTTCATATAACTCGTTACATACACACAACATAGGATCTTGCATAGATTCTGACCCCAAATAGTTTCCCCGTTCCCGAAAGTTTTCAAAATTTTTATTATTATGTATTTCAATTACAATTCAATAGTTATTATTATTAATATACAATAAAATATAAATGTTTTGTGTTTTTAATTGTGTTCTCAAATGTGTTCTCTCTCTTCTCTCTCTCCCTCCATCATCATCTCATTAAAAATGGAACATACCTTGCTATAAAAAAAATATTCGCCAAGTTCCGTTTTTAAAAATTTTAAGTCTCGAATGGGCAAAAAGGCAGGCAAAGCAAAAAACCCAAAGTGATGCGACCCGCAGTTATGCAAGTTAGGCACACCACAATTCGATCGACTATTCGATTAAGCCCGTAACTTCTTTAAGTTGCTAGCAGGTGGGCAGGAAGAACGTACCTAGGGTCCTGCTAGCGAACTCATCAATTCTGCCATGTTTTGGGTGTTTTATGTCTTAGTAGTCAAGTAGGCACAGGCAGAATCAAGTAAAAAGATTCAGGCCAGCTCGACCCAGACAATCCATTTTTCCACTTTCTTCGTTTAGTTGCATGGAGGCAGGACGGCATGAATAAACCAGGCTCCTCCATGCGAACAAGCGGGGCTAGTGTCTCCACTAGTCTTCACCGTGTCTCCAATGACAGACGGACTGTAAAAAATGGAATAAAGAAAAATTAGTTCAAGTTGAAACACACAATACGATTCCGGGAGAGAGAGAGAGAGAGAGAGAGAGAGAGAACACATGTGTGTTTGTGTGTGTGCGTTTTTGTTATAAATAAATATAAAAAAATCTTGATTTTAAAATCGGCCATCCATCCATCCGTATTCGCCATTCAATCTGACCGTTCATATTTGAATGAAGAAATAATTAAATACGAATAGCTCTACAAAACGAAAAAAAAACATTTAGTTCAATGGATAAACTTCGAACCTTTTGTACTCACACGAACAATTGAGGTGTCAATAAAAACGTAATTATATTCAATTTAATTCTAAACGAAAGGATTAATGATAAAGATTCTCGTTTCTTTGTAAAATACAAAACTAGTGGTGATTGCGGCTTGAATGCATAGACTATATTCCCTTTTAATAACTATTCCCAAAAATCCTTTCCGTTAGATTTAAAAAGAACATAATTACCTTCCTATTGATATCTTGATTGTTTGTGTGAGGCTAATAATGATGGAACTGAAAGGACCAGTAACAAACAGTAAATGCACAATTGTTTACCTTGTTGATCAGGATATTGAAAACGTTCAGCACGTAGACGGTGTTGAATGAAAGATGGTTAGTCGCAAACGTACAAATGCGTGTGTGATGAGTGAGAAAGTGAACCAAGGGCAAAACGGTTATTTTGATAGTGATTGGTCTTAAATACCAATCGATTGTCTTATGGACAAGAGCGCCAGTCTAGGATGACTTTCCCTAAAGTTGGATTTCAAAACAAAGCGGTGAACATGAATTGGCGATGACAGGGCTAGAGTAATGTATGACGTGTAATGTATGACATGTATATCATTGATAAAATGTTCAACGAAATGACACAATTCGGACCCACATTTTGATCCTAAGAAAAGTGTAAATCATTAGTATATTGGTAATAGCTTGAATGTTTTTAACTTAGTAACAAAGAAATTTGCATTAAGCACAAACGTTTAATCAGCCAGATCATAAGAAATGTCCACAAGCATTCAGTTAGTTGTTCTGTTCCATTTATTATACAAGGATTCAACTAAGAAAGAATCATAAACGTTAGCTTGCTCAACTTTCTTCAGTAATACATATACGATGAGACTCTGACCAAAAGACAAATGGAACGGTCATGATGAAGGTTCGACACAAACTCGAAGAAAACCAATAACAAACGTAGACCTATGTAAAATAAAATTGTAAAAAAAAAGTTTTAATAAAGTTAAAAACTTACAATTAAAATTGTTGAAATAACATTTGGTTTTTAATACAACGTGGTAATTTGGTGTGTGGTGGACAACCTGTTTAGCAAACTTGAATCTGGTTTAGTAACCAAAGCACGATCGTTTCATTGAAGAGTTATGATAATCAATAATGAGAAA
This sequence comes from Blomia tropicalis, assembly GCA_029204025.1. Lineage (NCBI taxonomy): Eukaryota > Metazoa > Arthropoda > Arachnida > Sarcoptiformes > Echimyopodidae > Blomia > Blomia tropicalis. Next base: position 1,121,401 of record CM055090.1, read on the forward strand.
CGATGTCATAATGCTGATTGAATATAAACACGTTCCATTATGTCCATAACCATGATTTTGTTTGTTCCCTCGTTTTATGATTTCTTCTGGAACTTGATGGAACCTTTAATGGATGGAAAAATGTTTAATAAACTTGAATCCAATACTACTTACCTCTTGAAATAAACCACGATTGATACAAAAGTTTCATACTAAAGAGTTATGGCTATCAATGCTGTAAAACAATATCAATACAACTGATTGACATCAAGAAATGATTGTTGTATTGAATAGTTAATATTAGTTTCATTTACAGGTATCAGGAGAGTCCACAATTGGCAACCAAATGACCAAAAGCAATGATGTCTTTTACCATTTCCATGTGCAATGTTTTGCGTTCATGTGATTCAGGGAAATCGATGTTCAATTCTTCCAATTCTTATTGGCATTTCTTGACTAGATGATATAGAGTTAGAGTATTAATATTATTTATGTTGAGTATGTGTCCAATGTCCATATGATTACAGCTGAATACTTGAAAGATGTAGAATGGTTCGAGAACCTTGATATAAGATATTGAAAACCGATTGTACGTTGACCACAATCTCGTTCAAGCCATAGACGATTTATCTATCATATAGTAAAATTGATTAATGTAATCGTTATGTTTTGATTGATTCAAAATGTTACCTTCGCTTTTGATCTTCCGAGGATAAACCATTTTATTGATAAACTTATGTACACTTGATATCTTTGTCTTGACCATGAAGTTTGATCAATTCTCGTACATCGTTGTCCCATATATATCGAACCTTCTTGTTTTCAAAGTAGAGTATTGAATTTACATTCTCAAAATTTCCATTCGCCTTCAGAATCGTAACTCAATAATCGTCACCATCGTGATCATCACGATTTTGATGATAAGACAATCGATCATTAGAGATGCAGATTATATTTTCTGTAAACTTTTGCATAAAATGATCCAATCAATAAAAAGAATGTTATTAAAACGTTTTGTAAACAATATTTGATGTTCCAATCTTACGATTAATAAAACTTTTTTTGAATTTTCAAGCGAACAACGATTGTGGGTACAAATTAACATCCAATGAGGTTTCCAATGAAATAAAAGTAGAAGTATTCCACATGAATGAATAGTATATCATAGTGAACAAAATAAACCAATTACAAATGTAGACCTATGTAAAATATGTAAGAAAGAATTTTGTTAATAAAGTTAAAAACTTACAATAAAAATTGTTGTAATAACACTTTGTTTTCAAAACAAATTAAACGAAGGATACTTTGGTGCACTATATTTGTTCAACATCATTGTGGCCAACAATACACATGAATGTAAAACAGTTGGTTGTGTACACACGTGCATATTGCCTTCATACAATAACATTGTTTTACAACAAAACGGTAAATATTTTTAATAAAATTATATTTTGAAAGTAACAGAAAATTTAATTTCCAATCGATTGACACCATAATCAAGTTTGTACGATTTACCGTTTTTGAGATAATTGAGTTTTTAAACATAAAATTCACTAGATGGCGTCACTAGTACTGTACCAAATAATTTTAAAATTTTTTCAGTTTTGCAAATTTTTCAAAATGTTCGCTGGTGGCGACACCTGGTGGATTTTTAAATATTAAAAATATTTTCAAACGCGTTTTATGTAAAAACTAAAGCGATTTCAACTATGAAATTGAGCAGAATTATGGATTTTAAGATTCTGAATCGATTGACGCCATGATCAAGTTTGTACAATTTATCATTTTAAAGTTATCGGCGTTTGAACACGCCCAGCTATTTTCTATGGGAAAATGCCCCATAGGAAATACATTGGAATGTTTACACGCGTTTTATGTAAAAACTATATTGATATCAACCATGAAATTAAGCTGACTTTTAGATTTCAAGATTCTGAATCGATTGATGCCATGATCAAGTTTGTACGTTTTATCATTTTAAAGTTATCGGCCTTTGAACACGCCCAGCTATTTTCTATGGGAAAATGCCCCATAGGAAATACATTAAATGTTTAAACGCCGATAACTCAAAAACGATAAATTGTAAAAATTTGATCATAATGTCAATAAATTTAGAATCTTAAAATCTATCAGTCAAAATAATTTTATGATTGAATTCGGTGTAGTTTTTATGTTTCACGCGTTTAAACATTTCAATGTATTTCCTATGGGACATATTTTCAAAACAACAAAAATTTTCGATAGTATCGATAGTATTTCGTTCATCACTTTCGATTAAATTCAATTTTTAAAATTAGTGATTATATTATTATCTATGTTTAAACAAGTATAACTCAAGAATTATAAGTTATATAACATTTATTATAATCTTATTTGATAAAACGTTTTCTTATCTATATTTGTGCCAAGTTTGAAAATTTATTACTGTGCGGTTTTTGAGGTATTGAATTTACAACAGACCATGTAAAAAAATCTTAAAACACGTTTATCTCAAAAACGATAAGATCTATCAAATTGATCATAAACTCATTTGATTAAGAATATTAAAATCTATATACAAAAAAAGTTTTGACGTTTAACTCGTTGTATTTATTGAGATATTGAGATTAAAACACAAAATAAACAATGAACATAAAAAACGTATATAACTCAAGAATGATAAGATCTACTAAATTGATCACACTTTAATTTAATAATGCGTTTTCTTATTTAAAATTGTGCCAAGTTTGAAAATTTATTTCTTTGTGGTTTTTGAGATATTGACATTACAACAGACCAAGTAAAAAAAGCTTAAAACGCGTATATCTCAAAAATGATAAGATCTACAAAATTTATCATTAACTCATTCGATTAAAAATAACAAAATCTATAAAATTGGAAAGTTTCAATTTCTAATTGTTTGTGGTTATTGAAATATTACTATTTAAACCAAAAATAAACAAAAACTGAAAAAACGCGTATAACTCAAGAACGATAAGATCTAGAAAAATGATCATAAACTTATTCAATTAAAAATATCAAAATCAATAAACATGGAAAGTTTCAACATTCATTTATATGTGGTTACTGAGATAATGAGATTAAAACAAAAAAAACAATGTTATTTAAAACACGCATTACTCATTAACTATAAAGTTTAAAATGTTGATCATAGATTCATTCTATTAATGATTTTATAATCTACAAGTGTAGAAAGTTTCATATTTAAACATTGTATAGTTGATGAGATTTTGAACTTTGAATTAAATCCGTCGATAATGTGTTGCGAATCTACCAAAACATTGGATTGCCTATTCCAGAGTGAGATGAGACATAACTAAGTAGGTTATTTAGCTATGACCCTAAATAGCACGAAAACTGTGCATCGTACAAACTCGAAAATGTTTTCAATCAATTCAGAATCTAAAAATCTACCGGAATCAATGTGAAAATCATCAAAATCGGTCAATAGATACAAGTCAATAGACAGATCGATTCGGCAGAAGAACCGTTTGACATCGACGCATTCAGTCGTTTAGTGTGGGCAACGACATCGAAGACAACAGCTGGATTTAACTTTGTCAACAATTGGCATTGATAATGGCAAGAAAAGAGTGAACTATCTGTCCAAGCACATATTGGAATCTCAAATATGATTTTAAACTTAACCCAATTAACGTCGATTACGTCCAGAATTCATGAATTGGCGAAAAGAGTAACGTTACAAGGTGAGACATGACAAACACAAAGTTCAAGATGGAATAACAAATATTTTTGTAACAGATTTGATCGGTGGACGAACCGTTTCACATTGACACAGTAAGAGGATTGAATAAATACGGATCATCATAGGAAATATTGACATCTGGTCATCGACGCATTCACTCGTTTTGTGTTTGCAACGACATCAAAGACACAAATAGGATTCAACTTGGTCAACTTGATACTACAACTAAAGCAAATCGACAAACAGAAAATCATCGTTGAATACAAGTACATTGGAATAGATTCCAGTGTTTCAAGAAAATGTGAACAATGCGAATATAAAACCGATATCAACACCAACATCAAAGCATTGTTTTAGTGAAAAAGTAAATCAGGCATTGATGAAACGAATAACTGGACAGATGAACGAAGCAAATCAAAACAAACACATGATCGGACCATTCATGCAAAACTTTGTGCGAACGAATATAGTTCAACAATGGACCTGCCAACATTGAAACAAAGACAGTCGAGACTTCGTATACACAAACACAACATATGTTTCTATGTAAGAACGGACAAGAAAACAGTGGCCGACACCCGAGTTGAAGGGGTCAACGTTTAGTGGAGTGCAATCATCTTCGATAGAATGGATGAATAGAATTAGCACAGTCCAGAATGTAAGACCAAATAGTGAAAGACGGAGGTTGAAGATGATGATGGTGAAGATCACGACACTAATCATGAATGTAAAACACTAGCAAAATTTCACTCGAACTGGCACACGTGGATCATGGCAAATAGACAATAATACAATACCACAAAATAAAATTTCATGATGGTAGTGTTAAAGATGAGGAAACTTACATGATGATGATCGTCGATGATGAGCTTAAGGGATAAAAGTTAGTGAATAAATGTACACAAAGCAAGAAATATCTTTTTTTCATAAAATACAATAGTAAAATTTAAAAAAGAAATGGTTTGGTGATGCCGAAAATTGTGATTGTCCTCCAAAAAAAAAAGATCTGCTTTTTAAACGATCGGCCTCCATCAGCATCACGACAAATTTCTGGAAACAGGAACGCCACCGCCATAACTATTAAAAGTTAAAAAAACTTGATTAGTCATTTAATCTTTAGTTTGTTAAAAACGCCATTAGTCAAAGTGATGAATGAGAAGGAAAAGTAGATAGAACCAAAACGAATGACTAACAACTCTGACCCTTATGGGTGAAGGGCATCTCACGGACTCGATCACACATATGACTTATTAGGACACGGTGAGATCCATGGAGTAAGCATTACGTTTTGGATGGAAAAAGAGAGAATGAGATAGATCCTCAACGAATGACTGATAACTCTGGTCCTTATGGGTGAAGGACTCTCACTACACAGCCCACACATACGGCTTATTGGGCCGCGGCGAACTTCGGTGGAGTACGCATTGCGTTTTGGAAGAAAAAGGGGAGAGGAAATAATCCTCAACGAATGACTAACAACTCTGGCTCTTATGGGTGAAGAGCTCTCACGACACAGCCCACACATACGGCTTATTGGGCCGCGGCGAACTTCGGTGGAGTACGCATTACGTTTTGGATGAAAAAAGAGAAGAGGAGATAGAATCCTCAACGAATGACTAACAACTCTGGCTCTTATGGGTGAAGAGCTCTCACGACACAGCCCACACATACGGCTTATTGGGCCGCGGCGAACTTCGGTGGAGTACGCATTTCGTATTGGAAAGAAAAATGAAGAAAGAGGGTAAAGGATAGGAGGTAAAGGGTATGGGTTTTATCAAAATAAAAATTAAATTTAACTTAGCTTTAGTATTTGTTGTTGTCTTCATTGATGACTGATGAGTTCAATTATTGCCAGTAGTTGAACCAGTTGTAGTTCTTGTCAGTAATCGAACTATCTTGATGATTGAAGGAATTTACAAACATGAATTAATATTAATGTAAAGAGTTCATAAAAAACCGAGATGAAATCAAGTTATTCATTTTAAAAATAAAGGAAAACCAATGTCATCACAATTCAATGACGCATCGGGAACAATGAGCTAACACGCTGACTGATAAGAATAGACAAAGGCTGAAAGGCGTCCAACGTGATGAACCAAAGTCGTAGCATAAACGATTGAGCCGCTACCACAAAGTTCTGGTGGTTGGCGCCTACCGAATCCCTCCCCCTATGTTCAACTAGTAAAGTATGGCGCCTAATGAGACGAATCAATAATGATCGCCACCAGTGACAATGGCTAACTTCTACAATAAAATGATGCAATTATGATGGCGCCTATCAACTTCCTCCCCCATGTTCACCTTGTAAAAACGATCGAACCGTTACCACAAAGTTCTGGTGGTTGGCGCCTATCAACTTCCTCCCCCATGTTCACCTAGTAAAAACGATCGAACCGTTACCACAAAGTTCTGGTGGTTGGCGCCTATCAACTTCCTCCCCCATGTTCACCTAGTAAAAACGATCGAACCGCTACCACAAAGTTCTGGTGGTTGGCGCCTATCAACTTCCTCCCCCATGTTCAACTAGTAAGGCGCCTAATGAGACGAATCAATATCGCTGATATGATCGCCATCAGTGACACTGATTAACACTAGAATGATGCAATTATGATGGCGCCTATCGACTCCTTCCCCCTCCCCATGTTCAACTAGTAGAGCAAGGCGCTTAATGAGACGAATCAATATCGCCGATTAATAAACCAATGGATTCTTTTGTCTTCACCTGGTTTAACCACGACACGCATGACAACGTTTCGCACACGTTAATCATCCTCAATCCTTCGTCCACCACGCCACGTGCTTCCGATATTTTACTTCTTTTGTCATTAGTTTTCATTTGATTTGGTAAACTTGTTTCAGAATTCATCCATCTCAATAATAAATCAAAATATTCCATTACGAATAATTCTGGTACGTTTATTTGTTTCCAATTGATCATTCACTAATTTGTTGAACATGCTTCAAGCTTCATTGATGCTACCTGTGGATCAATACTTTTTATTAGATCAGTTTTAGTACGTTTCAATGTTTTAAATTAACCTTTAATTAATTTTTTTACCTTGTTTTAAATTTTGTTAATGCCAACTGTTGAGTAATTACATTGCGTTTGATCATTCTGGTACGTTTCATTGTTTGTGATAGATTCTTCACTAACTTATTGACCATGTTTCAGGTTTCGATGACGAAAATTGTGGATCAGTTATTTTATCTTGGATCATTCTGGTACGTTTAATTGTTTGCAATTGATCTTTTACTAATTTGCTTGAATTCGTTTCATGTTTCAATGTTGCCAAATGGAAATCAATTAATCATTTCACTTTGGTACGTTTCATTTATTGTCTTTGATCTTTCACTAATTTATTGAACATGTTTCAGGCTTCGATGACAAAAACTATGGACCAGTTATCTTATCTTGGATCATTCTGGTACGTTTCGTTGTTTGCAATTAATCTTTTACTAATTGGTTTGAATTTGTTTCATGTTTCAATGTTGCCAAATGGAAATCAATCAATCATTTCACTTTGGTACGTTTCATTTATTGTCATTGATCTTTCACTAATTTTTTGAACATGTTTCAGGCTTCCATGACAAAAACTGTGTATCAGTTATCTTATCTTGGATCATTTTGGTACGTTTCATTGTTTGTGAAAGATACTTTACTAATTTATTGATCACATTTTAGGTTTCGATGATAAAAACTGTGAACCAGTGATTTTATCTTAGATCATTCTGGTACGTTTAATTATTTGCCTTTGATCTTTTACTGATTGGTTTGAATTCGTTTCATATTTCAATGTTGCCAAATGGAAATCAATTAATCATTTCACTCTGGTACGTTTCATTAATTACCTTTGATCCTTCACTAATTTATTGATCATATTCCAGGTTTCGTTATTAGTATATGAAAAGATAATATGGTAATATGTAAAGTTGATGTATCTTGTATTATACTACATTCTTTTCTTTTCTTCAGAATATGGAAATAATAACCATGGATCCATCTACATGAAGAAGACATAATAGGTTTACTTTACATGCAAATCATTCACTAATTTTGTTTTATTCTTACCATGTTTTATCGATATTGGCATCGATTTCCTGATTCCGTTTGGCGATTGCTGAATTGATTGGCTAGATCGATTCGACTTGGAACTGACGACCAGAAATTGAAACATTAATTCATGAAACATCAAACACATACATACACACACACACACACATACACATTTAACACATACAAACTAATCTATCTATTCTAACTCTACTATTGCCCAGCGACATGCTTTTGTTTTTATATTTGCGCCGCGCTTTATCTAATATCTTTTCTATTTTCTCAATAGCCACAAGAAGATCAAAGACCGGAAGAAAGAAGACTTGAAGAATGAAGAACTAAAAAAGAAAACCTGAAGAAAGAAGACCTGAAGAAAGAAGACTTGAAGAAACTGAAGATCTGAAGCGTATGAGAGGGTGAGAGAGAGTGTGCGAGTGAGTGTGAGAAAGAGATATGAAGATATAATTATCATCATCATCTACATCATCCTGTCCCCTAGCGTCTGCAAGAGCGCGTGCGAGCGTTTGCGCGTTAATTTTAGTTTAATTTTAGTTTAGTTTTAGTTTTAATTTTAATTTTATTTCATTTTTACTTAACCTTTTTTCCCTTTAAGCAAAGAAGCTTAGCGTTGGATGGTAGCCGGCCGAGAAGATCGACGTCGTCAGGGTTGAGGGTTCATGGGTTTAATTAATTTATTTTTATGTATGCTTTACTAACTTTTTAGCGAGATTCTGCGTAAGCAGAGTTTAGCAACTTTTTTATATTCCTTACAGCTACAGTGATCGAATGGCGCCAGGATGAAGTTCAAATGGATGGCAGAAGATCCGATGATTGAAGACCTGGAGAAAGAAGACGTGAAGAAAGAAGACGTGAAGAAAGAAGACGTGAAGAAAGAAGACTTGAAGAAAGAAGACTTGAAGACCCGAAGATATAACCTGAAGCGTATGAGAGGATGAGAGAGAGTGTGCGAGTGAGTGTGTGTGTGAAATATGAAGATATAATTATCATCATCATCTACATTATCATCTACATCATCGTGTCCCGAGCGTGTCCCGAGCGTGTCCCCTAGCGTTTGCGTGCGAGTGCGTTTGCGAGTTAATTTTAGTTTAATTTTAGTTTAATTTTAGTTTAATTTTAGTTTAATTTTAGTTTAATTTTAGTTTTAATTTTAACTTTATTTTATTTTTATTTTATTTAACCTTTTTTCCCTTTAAGCAAAGAAGCCTAGCGTTGGATGGTAGCCGGCCGAGAAGATCGACGTCGTCAGGGTTGAGGGTTCATGGGTTTAATTATTTATTTTTATGAATGCTTTACTAACTAATTAGCAAGATTCTGCGTAAGCAGAGTTTAGCACTTTTTATATTCCCTACAGCTGCAGCCATTGGACCATCGAAGCAATCATCATCAATTAATCGGTAAGTTACAATTTCCTTTACTTTTATAAGTCGCTGGGCAATTTCCTATTATTTCCTACATTGCATACACATTACAATACATTACTACCTAAAACACATTGAAATATACATTGAATTCACCTTTGTAATATATGTAGTATAAAATAAAATAAACTCAATAAATTCAATTGAAATGAATATACAAATTATATGTAACCAAAACTGTATTGAACCAAAGAATGTAACGAGCAGAATGTAAAGAATGTAACGAGCAGTGAATGAAACTCTATGGTTGTCTGTTCAAACCTGAACGAGCAATTGCATATCGTCGAGTGGGAGAGATGGTAACGCATATTGCACGATGGTGATGGTGATGCTGTTGCACGATGATGATGGTGATGCTGTTGCACGATGATGATGGTGATGCTGTTGCATGATGGTGATGGTGATGCTGTTGCACGATGATGATGGTGATGCTGTTACACGATAGTGATGGTGATGCTGTTGCATGATGGGGATAGTTATATTGATTTGTCATCGGTAACATAGATCAATGGACATACATTAGCATTGGTCTCTCAACATAGACAAACACACAATGCAGGGTCATTCATAAACTCTTTCCTCAACACGTTGTTTCCCCAAATTTTTTTCAATTTTGCATTATTTTGCGTGTCTCGTTGTGCGATTAATAAATTATTTGATATATTATTATAAAAAAAGGATTTAAAATTTACAAGAAGAAGATTTAATGTGTCCAATATTCTTCAACAACATTGACATAAAATTTGTTGGAGGTCTTCAGTTCTAATATTATAAATTGATGGATGATCACAACGACAATGCATGAAATGAATTGGATGAAAGAAATGTTGATGTAAAATGAGCTTTTGTTGACCAATTTGAACGAGAAAAGAAGCAAAAGACGAGTGACTTGTATTTAGCATTACATTACACAGAGTGAATAACTAAACTTATAAAGCATGCTGCTTACAGTTTTACAATTGCTATGATCATTGTGGGTTGTTTAGTCATTTTGGTGTAGATATGATTTGTTGATAAAAAATGGTATGAAGCACAACTCAACACATCAGCGAGTTTGCTTTTGTAGTTGAAGAAGGATAGAGTTTTAGACAAAGTTCAACTATGGTATCGTACTTGATTCAATCATTTTCCGTTTTGTTTCATTCCGTTTCATGGTAAATTCAGATAATGAAACAAATTCAATGTTTCATGGAATGCAACAAAACCAATGTTCAATTTTGTGAATGCTGGCCTAACCAATTATCGATAAAAGACTATGAATTACCATAGTTAACAAATGAAAGAAAATTTGGGTTCTATTTCAAAAAAGCAGCTTAAAAGACAGCTACTTTAACCATGAAAGGCAGCAATACCTTTGCGAACGATATTTTGTCAATGCTGGCCTAATGAATTATCAATAAATTTTTATAAATTACCATAGTTAAATAATGAAAGGAAATTTGGGTTCTATTCCAAAAAAGCAGTTTAAAAGACAGCTACTTTAACCATAAAAGGCAGCAGTACCTATGCAAACGGTAATGTGTCGCGAATCTACCAATACATTGGATTGCCTATTCCAGAGTGAGATGCGACGTAACTAAGTAGGTTATTTAGCTATGACCGTAAATAGCACAAAAACTGTGCATCGTACAATCTCGAAAATGTTTTCAATCAATTCAGAATCTAAAAATCTACCGGAATCAATGTGAAAATCATCAAAATCGGTCAATAGATACAAGTTAATAGACAGATCGATTCGGCAGAAGAACCGTTTGACATCGTTCACATTGACACCGTAAGAAGATTGAATAAATACAGATCAACCAAAATAATATCGGCAACAAACAATCGACGCATTCAGTCGATTTGTGTGGGCAACGACATCGAAGACAACAACTGGATTTAACTTTGTTAACAATTGGCATTGATAATGACAAGAAAAAATAGAACTATCTGTCCAAGCACATATTGGAACCTCAATTATGATTTTAAACTTAACCCCATTAACGTCGATTACGTCCAGAATTCATGAATTGGCGAAAAGAGTAACGTTCCAAGGTGAGACATGACAAACACAAAGTTCAAGATGGAAAAACAAATATTTTTGTAACAGATTTGATCGGTGGACGAACCGTTTGACATTGACACAGTAAGAGGATTGAATAAATTCGGATCATCATGGGAAATATTGACATCTGGTCATTGGAATACAAGTACATTGGAATAGATTCCAGTGTTTCAAGAAAATGTGAACAATGCGAATATAAAACCGATATCAACACCAACATCAAAGCATTGTTTTAGTGAAAAGAGTAAATCAGGAACTGATGAAACGAACAACTGGACAGATGAACGAAGCAAATCAAAACAAACACATGACCGGACCATTCATGCAAAACTTTGTGCGAACGAATATAGTTCAACAATCGACCTGCCAACATTGAAACAAAGACAGTCGAGACTTCGTATTCACAAACACAACATATGTTTTTATGTAAGAACGGACGAGAAAACAGTAGCCGACACCCGAGTTGAAGGGTATAAGATCAACGTTCAGCGGAGTGCAATCATCTTCGATAGAATGGATGAATAGAATTAGCACAGTCCAGAAGAGAAAAACCAAATAGTGAAAGACAGAGGTTGAATATGATGATGGTGAAGATCACGACGCTAATCATGAATGTAAAACACAAGCAAAATTTCACATGAACTGGCACACGTGGATCATGGCAAATAGACAATAATACAATACCACAAAATAAAAAATTCATGATGATAGTGTTAAAGATGAACAAACTTACATGTTGATGATCGTCGATGATGAGCTTAAGGGATAAGAGTTAGTGAATAAATGTGCACAAAGCAAGAAATATCTTTTTTTCATAAAATACAATAATAAAATTTTAAAAAAGAAGTGGTTTGGTGAAGCCGAAAATTGTGTTGCCAAAAAAAGGTCTGCTTTATAAACGATCGGCCTCCATCAGCATCACGACAAATTTCTGGAAACAGGAACGCCACCGCCATAACTATTGAAAGTTAAAAAAACTTGATTAGTTATTTAATCTTTAGTTTGTTAAAAACGCCATTAGTCAAAGTGATGAATGAGAAGGAAAAGTAGATAGAACCAAAACGAATGACTAACAACTCTGACCCTTATGGGTGAAGGGCATCTCACGGACTCGATCACACATATGACTTATTAGGACACGGTGAGATCCATGGAGTAAGCATTACGTTTTGGATGGAAAAAGAGAGAATGAGATAGATCCTCAACGAATGACTGATAACTCTGGTCCTTATGGGTGAAGGACTCTCACTACACAGCCCACACATACGGCTTATTGGGCCGCGGCGAACTTCGGTGGAGTACGCATTGCGTTTTGGAAGAAAAAGGGGGAGAGGAAATAGAATCCTCAACGAATGACTAACAACTCTGGCTCTTATGGGTGAAGAGCTCTCACGACACAGCCCACACATACGGCTTATTGGGCCGCGGCGAACTTCGGTGGAGTACGCATTTCGTTTGGATGAAAAAAGAGAAGAGAAGATAGAATCCTCAACGAATGACTAACAACTCTGGCTCTTATGGGTGAAGAGCTCTCACGACACAGCCCACACATACGGCTTATTGGGCCGCGGCGAACTTCGGTGGAGTACGCATTTCGTATTGGAAAGAAAAATGAAGAAAGAGGGTAAAGGATAGGAGGTAAAGGGTATGGGTTTTATCAAAATAAAAATTAAATTTAACTTAGCTTTAGTATTTGTTGTTGTCTTCATTGATGACTGATGAGTTCAATTATTGCCAGTAGTTGAACCAGTTGTAGTTCTTGTCAGTAATCGAACTATCTTGATGATTGAAGGAATTTACAAACATGAATTAATATTAATGTAAAGAGTTCATAAAAAACCGAGATGAAATCAAGTTATTCATTTTAAAAATAAAGGAAAACCAATGTCATCACAATTCAATGACGCATCGGGAACAATGAGCTAACACGCTGACTGATAAGAATAGACAAAGGCTGAAAGGCGTCCAACGTGATGAACCAAAGTCGTAGCATAAACGATTGAGCCGCTACCACAAAGTTCTGGTGGTTGGCGCCTACCGACTCCCTCCCCCTATGTTCAACTAGTAAAGTATGGCGCCTAATGAGACGAATCAATAATGATCGCCCCCAGTGACGCTGGCTAACTTCTACAATGAAATGATGCAATTATGATGGCGTCTATCGGTTCCCTCCCCCATGTTCAACTAGTAAAAACGATCGAACCGCTACCACAAATTTCTGGTGGTTGGCGCCTATCAACTTCCTCCCCTATGTTCAACTAGTAAAGCAAGGCACCTAATGAGACAAATCAATAATGAGCACCACAAATGACCTTGGCTATCTTCTACATTAGAATGATGCAATTTTGATAACGCTTATCGCTCCTTCCTATCGGTTCAATTAGTAGAGCATAGCGTTCAACGAAATCAACCTAGTTGTCTAAAAAGTTCTATTGAGGTTAAAGAAATGGTAAATGAGTTTACCGAACGAATCTAACTAATAAGATTGAAATCGAAAACACTCGATAAAGTACATCAGAGTAAAATAGGGAAATATCGATATAAGAGTACCAAAGGGGTACAAATTGTATTTTACTAACATAATGGAGATCATTGAAACCATCGTCAATGTTAGAAAGGAGTTTTAACAGATTAAAAAACTTACAACTAAAATTATTGGAAAAACACGTCGTTTTCAATTCGAATTAAAATTGCAATCCTACATTGCAATCCTACATTGTACAGACGAATGTTGAGTAAACTTTACAAAGTTTACAATGTTTTAATTGATTGAGATAAAGTATGTTGGGGCACAAAGTATGTTCATATAGTCATTAATTTATTAGATTGGATATACCAGTTTAAATTATAGTATGATAATATTTGAATTAACATCTTATGCAGAGTGAGATGAAATTGAATTAATATATTAATTACGATTCCGTCGATTCTTTGATCGTTGGACAACGCCATGTTCATAAAGCGGACATCGGAGTTGTGTGTGACCATTATCAAAACATGTGTGGCACAATGTAAATTTGTATTAGGTTAATGTTGAATAAATATAGATAATTTGATGCCAAGGGAACAATTAATAGGAATGTTACCAAAAGACAGACCAATAATAATCGACCATAATATGTCATTGGTAGAATGTTCAACAAAATGACACAATTCGGACCCAAATTTGGATTTTACGCCATTCTCGTCCTAAGGAAAGTGGAAACCATTAGTATAATAATACAACGTAAACGATGGATAATTTGGTGTGTGGTTGACAACCTGTTTAGCAAACTTGAATCTGGTTTAGTAACCAAAGTGCGATCGTTTCATTGAAGAGTTACGATAATCAATAATGAGAAACGATGTCATAATGCTGATTGAATATAAACACGTTCCATTATGTCCATAACCATGATTGTGTTTGTTCCCTCGTTCCATGATTTCTTCTGGAACTTGATGGAACCTTTAATGGATGGAAAAATGTTTAATAAACTTGAATCTAATACTACTTACCTATTGAAATAAACCACGATTGATACAAAAGTTTCATACTAAAGAGTTATGGCTATCAATGCTGTAAAACAATATCAATACAGCTGATTGACATCAAGGAATGATTTTTGTATTGAATAGTTAATATTAGTTTCATTTACAGGTATCAGGAGAGTCCACAATTGGCATCCGATATTGGCAACCAAATGACCAAAAGCAATGATGTCTTTTACCATTTCCATGTGCAATGTTTTGCGTTCATGTGATTCAGGGATATCGATGTTCAATTCTTCCAATTCTTATTGACATTTCTTGACTAGATGACATAGAGTTAAAGTATGAATATTATTTATGTTGAGTATGTGTTCAATGTCCATATGATTACATTGAATACTTGAAAGATGTAGAATGGTTCGAGTACCTCTTGATATAAGATATTGAAAACCGATTGTACGTTGACCACAATCTCGTTCAAGCCATAGACGATTTGTCTATCATATAGTGAAATTGATTAATGTAATCGTTATGTTTTGATTGGTTCAAAATGTTACCTCAGACCCTATATGGGTGTAGGGCATCTCACGGACTCGATCACACATATGACTTATTAGGACACGGTGACATCCATGGAGTAGGCATTACGTTCTGGATGTAAAAAGAGAGAATGAGATAGATCCTCAACGAATGACTGATAACTCTGGTCAGCACATTTTTCGTATGCATCAACATCTAAGATTCGATAAGAATAGTTGACCGAGAAGCAATTATCGCTGAAATTTGTCAAAAAATTCAAGTTTTGAGATAATTTGCTTAAATCGCCAATGCTCGATGATGCATTTATTTTAGACTTGGTTTCAACACTCAAAGTGGACACTTCTGAATCGGATGTGTAACCTCTACGGTCTAATTCGTTTGACTCGGAATGTAATTTCTTATTTGTCGGATAATAACCAATGGCAACCGCCAATATTAGATTAAAGATCAAAGCCCATTCTTCATTTTTGCTAAAGTAACAATTACAATGAGAAACAAAAGAATGTAATGCTTGTGCTGTAACGCTTCGTTGAATCATGAATGGGTCGAATGATAGTAACATTTGATAAATTAAAAGAAAGATTTGCTCATTCAATGGATCCGGTCTCGGTGTAAAACGGATGGCTAATCGAAATATTGCCGATATAACACGTCCAGTAAGATATTGACTTTGAGGACAATATTTCATTAGTCGAATGATATGTCTATTGACAAAATCCCAAAATATTGATAAACGATCTCTGTTAAGAAATATATTAAACCATAATCAGTTTTAATAATAACAACAAAAAAATCAATAACGAACCTGTTCATTAGGATTACTTTAACCAATATTTCAAGCTTAAATACTTCAATGTCGTCATCGAATTCTTCACAAAATTGCACAAGGCATGAGTAACCAAGTGTTGAATAAAAGTCTTGCCGTTGAAATATTGTTGGCAATATTCTTGTGCTATTGCCCTGGAATGAAACACGTCTTACATATGCATGAATTAAGGTAAGTTAAATCTATGTTTATTAACCATATAAACTATTTAATTAAACATTTTTATTCCAGATGGTGGTATTGGTTTATTGCATTACCATTCTCATTCTATGTACTATTGTATGATGAAGCTAGACGAATGATTCTTCGCCTTCGACCGCATGGATTCTTCGAAGAAGAGACATATTTTTAGCATTTGTTTAATTTAAACATTTATTATTATTATTATTACTACTTCTATTATTATTAATTGTAATATTTTATCCATATTATTATTATTATTATTAATTTATAACTATTCCTAATTCAAAAAAAAAATTCAATTAATTGGATTAATTCTAATGTAGTTTTTCATTGATAAATATAAATGAAACAAACAAAAGGATATCGGATTCAATGAACGAACGGACATAAATAGTATATATCACAAGTAAGACAAGATGAGCACACCATGATTAAACCAATCAATATCACAAAAAAAAGTACAAAATTTGGTTACATTCGTTAAATGTTTGTATGGGTTTCAATGGAAAATTTTGAATGACTGATGAATGAAAAGAATAGGGGGAAAACAAAGTTCAATGAAAGAATGAAAGATGACTGAATAGACCAAGATTCTTAATCTAAGTATCCTGGTCTTTCTAATCGGTGGGTTATAAATCGGTGGGCTTCAACATGAGCAATTCATTGCCTTCCTATCGTCGTCGCATGATCAAATCAATTGGCTTATCTGGAGTCGTTATCATTCGAAGTTTAATGTCAACTTCTTCATCGTTGGCTAATTCAAATTTAAAGTTTTGTATCAACTGTTTTTTTTATATGAAATGTAAGTTAGTTGAATAGTTCAATAACCATTTTGTTTCTGATTTTACCTTAGTAATGAAATGTTGTATCTCAACCTCAGCAATGCGCCGTCCAATACAAGAACGAACGCCTGTTCCAAAAGGTAAGGTTGCATGTCCGTCCGTTACTTGATTCTTTCCGGTTCGTTTATCACGAACCCATCGTTCCGGTTTAAATTGTGACGGTTCATCAAAGTATTCCTCTTTACGTCCGGTGGTATAGGTGGGAACAACAACCAATTTCTATAAATTGAAATTGTGAATTAATAAAACTAAATTAAAAAACAATTTTTCAATTAAACATACGCCTTTTGGAATGTTGTATCCAGCTAGATTGAGGTCCTCTTTCAAATATCGTGTTATGAATGGTGCAACCGGATAAAGTCGCATTGCTTCCTTGATTGCTCCCTTCATATATGGCATATTTTGAAGGTGTCGATCACGAAATGGTTCACCTTGAGTTGTTTTCTCCAATTCACGATAAATATTCTCCTGTATATGTGGATTCTTTGCCAACAAATAGATTGTCCATTGTGCTGAATGTGATGTCTAGAATCAGTGGTCAAGATATTTTAGTAAAATAAACTAAACCGCAAAAAACTTCAATAAACTTACAGTATCGGCAGCGGCAATAAATAGATCGACAATTATATCACCAATTTCATCAATAGGAATCTCACCATCATTGATCAACTTGGTGAGAATGCCTTGATTTGTGGAATCACCATTTGCAGTACATCTTGCATTCTCTTCTACAAATTTTGCAGCTACATTAAATGGATAAATTAAATAATCAATTCATTTCGATTAATTAAATTCTTAATACTAACCAAGTTCCAATGATCGATCGACGGCATATTCGAATCGTTTCCAAATGGGTAACCGAAGTGCATAAGCCAATTTGGGTGGAATCAATTGCATGTCACACGTTTGTACAAAGATTTGTTGTACACATTTGACAAACTCTTGTACGTCGACATGTTGCGTTTGGTCACCTCCCCTTGAGATGCAACCCATTCTTCGACCAAACATCATTGAACCAATAGCTGTAACCAAAAAAAAAATCAAAAATAAGAATTAATTATTTAATTATTGATTGAATGTCAATGTCAATCACAAGTCCTATTGACCATCATTATATGGCTAATCATTTATTTCATAATCGTTCACGATCAATCGTAGATTAGATAATTGGTAAAGTATATTCCCTTTTTCTTAATGTGAATGGCAAGTAAAGTCCAACACACACACACAAAAAAAAGAAGAAGACCTAATCACATGATTGTTTCATTGATTATCAATTATCAATTCGACTATCCCGTGACAAACACATTCAATGTTTACAATCAATTTTTTGACAATTATGTCAGCATCAAATGAATGAACACTTGCCACACGGAAAGACCATACAAACCTCTTGGACTTTGCCGTTATGTAACGTGACCGGAGACTATTAAATTTCATTTAGGAGATGGATAGGATGAATGACAAATTTTGGACATGTTTATTTGTGGAAGACATTGACTTACCTTCAATTGACAAGTTGTACAGTTGCTTCTCAAGATCATTGACCAACAATTCTGATTTGTTGTTGTTTTGAATGTTTTGCTCTAGTTTGTTGTCCCAATTGATCAACATATCCGAAACGATATCATCGAACGAGGAGCCATACTCCGAGAACACTTGTGGCATTAGGAAAACTTTATTCATGGTTCGTCTTCGAATGCTCCAATCTTTTCCATCCCTGATTTGAAAGAAAAAAAATTAACTTTAAATTTACAAATGAAATTTTAATTTCATACATAAAGAAAAGGCCACGTTGAATTCCTTTATTTTGATTATAAATGATCCAAGGTTCCGGTACCAAATGTTTTGGATATTTTCCTTCATTTTGAAAGACCTACAGTGAAACAAATGTAAAAATATTTAATAAATAAATAAATATAAATATAAATATAAATATTTACTTTTTGTATAAGTTTAGCATCCGATACAAAAACTGCTTCAACGGTTCCCAAATTTTCCTTATAGATCGGACCCAACACTTGATGTCGTCTATCACAGTACAAATGTAGGCGTCCAAAGCCACCCGCTTTGAAGAGATCAATCAATGTTCCAATGATTGGAATACCCGATGGTGTCGGTATCTGTTCATATGGCATTCCAATCTGTTTACTTAGATTGGATACTTTTACCATCTTGGTTGGTGCATTCAAACCAATTGCCGCTTGAAACGGACAACTTGCGGTTCCGGTTGTGGTTGCAGCAGCAGCCGCCGCCGTACTTAACGATCGTTCAATCTTTGCACAATTGTTTAAATATTTTGCTAACTTGAACATTGATCGCACATTGACCAGATAATGCATTTTCATCACTTATTTGTTTATACAAGACAAGAAAAAAAACAATTTAAATAAAACAAAACTACTAAATGGGTTGACACCGGGATTAAGGTTCAATTTACTACAACATAAAAAAAATTACTTGAGTATTGATAAAAATTTGATATTAAAATGAACAATACATAAAAGAGAACAAAAAAAATATATTGTAAATCTAATCGACAAGAATGACTTGCTTCAATGACTATGTAAAGATGATTTGTCAATTGTTTATTTGATATGATGATAATGTTCCATTTTTTTCTATAGAAAAAAAAATATTCTTCTTGAATTTGTGATGTGGCAGTGATTCTTTGTCTTTAAAATAAAAATAATATAAAATATGTTTTTGAATAGTTTAAATCTGGAAGACAATGAGATGTGATCTTCTCATCGAATGTAAGTGTTGGATTGTGTTTAACTCGCGCTTTGCCAATTTGAAAAATGGTCCTTTTTATACGCTGCGATCTTCATCGTTCTCCAACATTACCAACAAGCCAACCAACCAACCAATTGTATACACTTGGATGTATGTTGGATTTTTTTTTCTCGTATGAACCACTAGCACATTGGTACAAATGTTGATAGTAGAAATGTGTTGGAGGGTGGCAAAGATGGTCAACATAGTGGCATTGGATGGCAAAGTCCAATAATCATCATTGAACAAGGCTTTCTCGACATTACAGGTAAGCTCAAATAATCTCAACTGGTCTTGGTATAGGATAAAAAAAAATTCGGAAAAAAAGGGCAAAGGCAACTTAGTTGAGGGAAAGTCTTAACCACTTGGTGCCCTTTGTGCAGCATCAAGATTTGTGTGGCACAACTTGTATTCCCCTTGGATACTAATGCCGGTTTATAATGTAGAAAAAAAATTGAACGATCGGCCATGACCAAAAGGGATTGTGATTGAACATTCATTTGCGAAATAATCACCACCATCACCATCACCATCATCATAACCACTTTCTATCTGACTTTCCCTCAATCGTGATCTCAACCAACACATCACAAAGATTCATTTAACATCTTACCAAATAGGTGTATAAAAGGCGATGCATCAGTTTGAATGTAATTAAATTGCTACATACGGCAGTTGATGTTGCACACACACACACACACACACATATATAGAGTGATGCACTAATAAATGAGACAAATGTATCAACTCAAAAATGGCCAAAAGTGGCATTTTCGACATGCACGCATAACATAAATTTGTTCGCAACTTAATGTCCTGACAGTTGAGATTGGTATTATTTCAATTGGAAAAGTACTTTTATGATTAACATTGAACCATAACCGGAGCATTCGACGAATAGAATTGCAAAATCCTTGCCATGCGGTGAGATGGAACGAACAATTTCGTCATATCACACTGCTTGACGACACACGAAACCTTTTCTTTCTTTTGGGTTACCATTGGGTATTGGATACTTTCTTTTTTATTTATTTAAAACTATAGTTCTTATATGCACAAACACATTTCGCGCATAGTACGCATTGGGTAGGGAGGCAAGAATGGACAAAAATGCATTCAGGGCAACAGTTCAAGGACAAAAGATTGATGTTTTAATGTTTGGCATCGACCATAAGACAGAAATGTAATGTAAAGACGTTTTTTTTTCTTTCTTTCTTTCTTGATAGAGATAGAGAGTGAGATGGGTAGCGTAATGAACAAAGGTCAGAATAAAGCAAAGATTTGTATGAAATGTCGTGTGCCATTAAGATGGTCTAACCAGACCCATAATATACGATCTTTGTTGTCAATCTTGTACCCTAATTGTCGCCTCATCATCAAAATTGATCGAATTGAATCGGATGGATGCAAACAAGTTGTTGTTGTTGAAGTTGAACTACATCTATTTGACAGTTTTTTTTCTGTCTATCGAACCTAATGGTATCCAAAAATATATTATTGGTTGGCTATTTATTGATTGAAATGATGATTGTTGATAAAATAATTTACCATTATCATAGATGATTGAATGAATAGTCAATCAAATGAAAAAAAAAACAGGACCAATGGGTAAAAAAGAAAAAGAAGCAAACAACAACAACAAAAAAAAGTTGTAGCTTCCAATGGTATAGTTGGCACTTTAAGATTCCAGTTCAACGTTATTCAAGTTCATTTTACCTTGAACTTGAAATGAACATGTCCACCTAAACGATGATATCGGCAGAATAAGGCTAAAGGCAAACTAAGGTGAAGATGGTCTTCTTCAATAGTTCAATGTCGTCAACTTTTGCTCTCTCTCTCTCTCTCTCTCTCTCTCTCTCTCTCTCTCTCTCTCTCTCTCTCTCTCTCTCTCTTTCTATCTTTCTCGATTATGGCAATTATGTTCAATGATGGCAGTTGTCTAGAATTTGTCACACCTTGATGAGAGAAACCAATGTATGTTTTTTTTTTGAATGTATCGATAGGAATATGATCAATCATCCATCTATGGGAAAATGGCTTTAGGCTTGTCTGCCAATAGTCTTTCAAACGAAACCTTAATTTGTTGTCCCGTCATCAATTGCAATAACCAAGAACAAAAAGAAAATTTGTTAGCTTGCCATCATATTTCATTGGAAGAACACAAGAGCAGTTCTTATGATGGGGCAGCTTCTTATGTACACCTTGTGGACCGTTCCCATAGACACACGCTATTTAAGGGACCACAAATTCGGCGAACGGTAATTGTAGATTGAGATTGAGCCTCAACATGATTTGTGACTCTTGTTGCCGCACGGTTGCCCATTGGCTGCTGCAGAATTACACTGATGGGAAAGCAATTCTGTTCCTCATTGTGTTACTCGACCTTGGCCTTACTCTAAACATCAGTGACCCAATAATCCCAATGGGCCACTTCTCTCTCTCTCTCTCGCTCTTCAAGGTCTTGTGCTAATCATTGGAATCAGTTTTAAATAATCGACGAACAGAAAAAGAAAAAAGGAGGGAGAGGATAAGCAGGATTGACGAGTGGAACCAAAAATGAATGTATTTGAAACTGAAAAAAACTCACTATAATCTAAACCAATAGAAAACTAAACTATTTATTTTTGGAATATACTATCAACCCAGAAAGATATTGGAAAAACTTGAAATCAATGATATTGATATAGCTTAACTTATATACTATGACTTCTTGGTTAGAAGTCTCTTGAAACGAAAAAAAAATCTTGATTGAAGAAGCTTAGACGTCAATTGCTTTCCCCCTCTCTCTTACCGTCGTCCAAGTATAGTTGATGAGTAGATTCAGTTAGTCGCATTACAGTAATGGATTCATTAGAAAACGGTGTTGCTGGCCTAGACGGACAACTGTTGATGATGATGATGATGATGATGATGATGGTCATCGTTCATTAAAAGACATTGAACTCTTCCACATTGACTGGTCATTACACGTTAGAGTTTAGCAAAATGATGATGATGATTGAAAGAAGAAGATGAAGATAAAGAAGAAGAAGATGAAGAAGACAACTGATTCTACCAAATATGTACATCACTTTATACACAGGTCGGGCATTTACGATGGCGCCCAGTTTTTTGTTGTGTGTGTGTGTGTGTGTGTTGGTAGAACATCATACCTGTTATTGGTTTATATTTGTTGACCGGTCGTTAACTATTTTTCGGAGGTTCCACTGACCATTGACGGACAATCGATCGGCATCGAATAATCTAACCATTGCATTTGATGAGATTGTTGATCACATCAGCACACACTATCGATGCCCGATAGTGGGGGAAACCCTTCCAATTTAGCGTATGCATTTTATATTTTATAAAGTTGCCTTCGCCTTTCTTACATTACATTTTTTTTGTCGATTGATCCGCTTGCTTCTTTAAAACCCGGTTATGATGCTGAGTTCTCAAGTGAATCGGACAATTTTGTGTATTTTTATTTTTTTGCTACAACTTTCAATGAATGCAGCTGCTGCTGCTGTTGTGGTGCTCATTTGACCGGGATGATGACCTTGACGCTAATGGACACGTCCAATTTGGTATATTTCAAATGTCCGACTATGTATATATCGAATGACATGCAAGAAATGTATGCAAACCATCTATCCAAGTTAGCCAGCCTGTTCATGGCGATCATTCTGTGGCAATCGTTCATTCATTCGTTAAAGGTAAAGATTGGTGTCTTCAGTACACTTTGTCAATTGTGGGAAACTCACAGACACACAGAGACTAATATTCCCTGTTTAGGTAGGTCTATATGCTAGGAATATATATATATATATTTCTCAAATCGCATGAATGCTAATCGTCCTTATTACTATGTCAACTAATCCATCTTAGCGTGTAAGGGTTTTTTTCGATGAATTTTTTTTTTTTGCTTTGACTTACACATGAGAAGAAGTGGTTCCTCACAATCAGTGAGGCAAAAGAGGTCTACATATCTATACCAATAGTAGTGATTCGATGACAAAAGGGAACTATATACTAAACACAAACCATTTTAGCTATTGCCAAATGTAAATGGCCATGTTAATCGAGTGAAACAACGAAACCGGCTTGTTGCTATAGGAAAAAAAGTAAAATGGTGATTTATACTCTTTTTTGCCCATTCACCATTTCATTATATCTAGATATCATTATACCAGATCTATATGCGACATTGATCTAGTCTAAATGGTCCTTTCAGTTGTCATGGGGGTGCATACCTTTAAAAATTTGCCAACTAAATTTTTTTTGTGAACTTAAAATGTGATGGGATTGTTGTAGTGTTCAGGGCGAACCATCAATCGTTTTCTTCTTCTTTTTTTTTTTAAATTTTTCTATTAAGTCGATCGCACGGTGGCCAACTTGTATGATCGGGCAATTGGTGAGACCTTGAGAAGATATCAAATCGGACAAATTCACCACCAAGGAAAAAAAAATTTCGCAACTCTCGTGTGGCCGCAGCGAAGAGTTTGTTCAATCTCTAAGGATCAGTGGTGAAAGCGTTTGCTCAATGAAAGAAAAAAAAACTTGTCGCCTCATAGCTGGCAATACAAAAAAAAATAATTATAAAAAAGGAGATGAAATGTGAATGATTGAACCAATCGCCGTTGCACCAAGCAACAAAAAGAAAAGAAACCCTTTAAACGGTCTACACCTGTCTGATCAATTAGATTAAACCAACCAACAATCTTTTTCCTTTCATCTAGTGGTCATTACACCAAACATTCCAATACGTGACATTACACACAAAAATCACAATATTCTGTATGACGTAAAAAAAAGATATTCTTTTATGTGTGTCACAAGTTCACCACATGCGAACGATTGGAACGTTTGATGGTACAACCATGATGGTACACGTGTACGAAGGGGGAAAAGAAGTGTGTTTTGAGAATCGTTAAGAATGAACACAATCGCCGCAAGTGGTAGACGACGAATAGTTTTGATTATTTTGTTCTTTTTTCTACGTATTTTGAGGGGTCACTTTCGCATTCAAAGAGTGCCAATCAGGAAATCTGGCAGACTTCGGTTGGCAATCTCATAAACATAAATCGTGGAGAATCGGTGTGAGCCATAATATAATGAGGTGTCCAACATTTGAACGATGCATAATCGTGAACGATCGTCTCGCACACACACAAAAGCTGATGTAAAACGAAGAGTAAGATTGCTTCAGGCTTGCTGTTAAGATGGGGGACACTATTTGTAATGTTATAATTAATAATATACAGTCGTCTCAATGTTGAATTCAAACCTAAACAACAGTGTGATCAGTTTGGGTCGTGTGAGAATGTATAATTAATCCATTTAATTTATAGTGTGTACAACACACACACACACACACACACATAGACTATTCTCCCTCGTTCCCCCACAATTGAGAATAGCAATAATTCATGGAATAAATCATAGTATTCTCTAACACTAAAGAATCAATTGGAAAATGGGTTATTAAGTTTAATCCAAAAACCAGTGAATTCCAGTTGAACAAAAAGAAAAGTTATGAGAAAACAAGTTTTCACCAAACAAGATCTTTATTATTGTTGTTGTTTCACTTTACATACAAACAATAAATCATTGTTTTTTAAGATAACGGCTTTAAATCTATTTGAACATATGTTCCATATTCATTAATTCACCGAAAATAAGATTGAATTGTATGTGATCAATGTATCGATTAAAATCCGTATGGAATCCATAATCAAACAAAACAATTTTTCAATTGTGACAGATGTTAATAAAGAGAAATAAAAAAAATAGTTGAACACGCCATTATGCCGTCGGTCATTTAGTACAGGTGTTGGCTTGGTGCTTGGTGACAGACATGATCATGTTGAGACCAGTTGCTAAGTCCTTGACCAGGGGCCGACCGACCGGGCACGACCGACCCCCTCAATGTATTTTTTGTGATGCATCACATCAAGCAACACACAAATCTATAATATACGAATACATTATTACCACAATAATGTACCAAATGTACATTGTACGCATAATTCAAGAATGAATTCCAACATTTGTACAATCAATAAAGTGTTGATTTGTAATTTGAACGAATTAACGGTTTATTACTGGGAAATGTTCATTTGCAAATCAAATATTGTATAACATTATGGCAATATCACATTTTGCCATCTCTGACAGGCTGTCACTATGGGCTTACTTTGAATGGTATATACCGAAAAAAAAATCCAGTGCCTCCAGAAAAGATTTCTGAAATATAAAAAAAAAAAAGAAGATATAGAAGAAGAAGAAGGAGAAGTGCTTTCAAGACCAAGGTCGTTTGATCTCTCCAGTAACTGTTTCATCTTATGAGACGGTTGATATGGTTGTAGGATACACGTGTTCATACATGTCTGGACAATTCCGTCATTTTTTCTTCATTTTGCACTTTTCAATGTCAAATGTGAGACAAACAATATATATGGCAATAACAGTACAACTTTGAAAAGTAATAAGATTAACTTGAAAAAGAAATAGAAGAAGAAATATAAACTCATCTCAATTGGCAATTGAGAAACCACTCAAACATTAGCAAACAGGATGTGAACATGGCAACAACAGTGGACGATAGGAATTATTTCTTCTTCTTCTTCTTTTTTTAAAAATACTATTTTGTACTAAAGAAATAAATGTAAGAGATCGGTGAAACCATTGTGGAAATATTCCATTCCAATTGGCAACTAAAAATATATTTTTAAAAAATGGACATCTAACAAGATGAGTCAGTTACATGGAATTGTGTTAGTTATAACTATTTTTTTTGTCTTGAAAGTGCAATCATTGTTCATCATCATGTTATTTATTATCATCTAACTATAGTAGGTTAACTGGAAATTAGTTTCCATTATGTTTTTACACAAAAATGGTTATGCAACATTTCACTTTACGAAATGAACTATTACCAAGATTGGAAAATTTGTAACCATGGTTTTAGATTTCAGTTCGATTGGCATCACGATGCGTCATCGAATCATTGATGGTGATTATTATTAATATAATTGAACATTTCAATGGATAGATTCAATTGATTTGTATCTACAATGTAATTTAAATAATCATTATCAATTGGCACATTTAATGATATCATGAAATGTGGTCCAATAGAGATACGTGAGCTAGGTCACATGGATAATTGAAAGGTTTCAAATGAAAAACAAAAAATCATAATTCTACTTGACCACCATCTGTTGATTTGTATTTATAATGAAAATAAAAACGAAAATATTAATATTATCATGATATATGGTTAATTATGGGCCAAACATGTTACAAAATGTGACAATCTACATTTTTAAAATTAGTCAATGTACAAAATATGTCATTTGATTTAGGTAGAACCGATATCACATTCTTTTCAATATTAAATTCATTGACTCCTCGCAATATTTTGATGGTACCATTCATACCAAATTGTTCATTCCATGAATTAAGTGCAAGCCAATAGTCGATTCCATTTTCGGTTCCCCATCCAATTAGTTTAAGTGAAGTTTTGCCACAAAAGGTTTCACCGGGTACTAATTGATAGATGCCACTTTCGTAAACGTAAAAACCGTTAAATACCCACATTTCAACTACGATTGGTCCATGCAACATCAAACCGGCCATAATTTCATTTACATTTTGATGATAATAGACAATGTCACCATAATGTAGGTCATCCTCATAATCCATCCTATAGGATGGATTCGTACATTTACTATTGCATGGTGGTATTTCATATTCCCTTTGATACAAATGGGATAATGATTTAATGTAAAACCATGATTACATTTTGCTAAATGATATGGTTTGCATCCAATTTTTGTGCCATATTCCCCACCGGTAACGAATCCATGTTCAACATAATGTTTTAATACATTATGGTTCATCACGGTTTCAAATGATGTATTGGTTGTTGAGACACAACCGGCAATATTGGTTGTTGAGACACAACCGGCAATGTCACTTGCCGATATTTCTACAATCTTTTTCCCATTTGAATGAATACAAATTCGATCGGAAATCATTTGAGCATTGGCACTCGCCCATTGTGAATCAGTTGCGCCAATATCGTAAACTTTCCCAATTGTAGGACAATCGGGCCACATTTCTCTTGCATCAAATTTTTCGGGCAGAGATTGATCAATCTCAACCTTTTGTTTGGTGTTCCATAAAAAACGAATTGTAGGCAACAAATCTTTTGTAACATTTTTCTTAAACCTTTCTTTAACAGTTTGGCTTACAGTTAAAGGATTTGATGGATCTAGGAAATAATCGTCTAAAGGTTTAGCCTACAAAATTATCAATTAAATAATGTTTTATAACTAAATTATCTTATCACAATCTGTGTGTTGATTGAACAAACCTTCCAAGTAGAATTCATTGAGTTGACAAATTTTACCAAATTATCAAAATGGGTAAAACCTGATTCATCTTCCTTTGAATCATTTGTCAATGTTGGATCAATGTTAAAGATGAGTATACTCATCATGATACACGCAAAAAGTTTCATCTTGTTTATTCAATTAGATGTTGTTGTTGTTGATTGTGAGAACGAATATTTTCAAATACGACATATTGTTTTCATCAAATGGTTTATATAGACAAATGATATTAAATTTGAAACCAAAAATAACCAAAGACCAACCCTTAATTACTACTTCCACTTTTTATAATCCCACAATTATTATGCGTAATGAATTGAATTTTTATTATTTATTACCAGATACAATTAAAACAAGGCTATCTTGCGTTTGCTCACAATTGATAATTTAAGAGAAACGTTTAAATATGATTGAAGCCACAATAGCAAACAAGAGACCGGAACCGATATTGACTGCTAACCCATTATAAACATATGGATGGGTTATGTGCCAACCACGTAACATTGCATTACGCAATGATTCGGCTGGCAATGCAATTGGACAAAAGTAGAAAAACTGACGTAATGATGGACGAACCATCTCCATTGGAAATACGGAACCACTGGAAAAGAGTTGAGAAAATGTGACAAAGATTGCTGCCAAGATTGCTACAAAACCTTGATCGATAATACTTGATATAAGTAAACCTTGAAAAAAATTAAATAAAATTAAAATTTAAAATAAAAAACCGGGAAAATACCAATAATACCAGTACTGATGGCACTTGCTGCTTGACAAAACACAAGTACAAAGATTAGTCGATATGAGCCATAGTTGGTAATATTGAAGATTACCAACGAAAAGATGAGCATCAAGGTAATTTGAATCACCGATAAGATACAACTGGATAGAAAATGAGACAGAAATATGAGATTATGTCCAACATCGGCCACCAATGAACGTTCAAATAGACCATCCTTCTTTTCTTGAATCAATAATTGTGATGAAAGTGAAACTTGAGATAGATAAATAAAACAGATGAGATAGCCCGGCAATAGAAAATCAGTAAGTTTTGAATCTTTAGCATAAAGAATTTCTTCAATCTTAATCGGTGCTTCCGAGAATAGGAGATTTTTTTCACTTTCTAATGAACTTAGAAAATTGTAAACGGTTTGACGTACCGAGTCAACAAATCCGTTCGAGAAGAGATAACCAGAATTGTCGACAAATAATTTTATCGTACTACTGTTCAATGTAAAGTTATCTATATCTTGATCATTGATTCGACTTTCTAATGAATCAGAAAAATTTCGACTAAACCATAAGGCACCGACAGCGTTTCCATGATGGATAGCATTTACAGCATCATCCAATGAATTATAATAGATTGGATTCAAGTAATAAACGTCAACTTTTTGAATTGAATCCAATATCTGTTTACTATAGTATGGTTCCGGTTCCTCAATAAACACAGCTGTATGAACCGGAATTTCATTTCGATTATAAAGTGTACAAAGGATGAGTGCTTGAAATGCTGGAATCAGAAAAATAATAAATGATATATTGAATTGAAAAAATTGTGATAAATTTTCTTGATAAGTACTTGTAGAATCCATATGTTAAGAAAAAAGATTGTTAACCGACTTTTAGTATTCAATTCTGGAAACTCTTTTACGTGATCTATTTTGGGTTCCTCTTTTGCATACAATTGAGCAATTGAAGTCTCTTCATTGTCATTCATATAATTAAGTTGATTTGTTCGACCAAATGTACAAATGTGCATAAACACATCTTCCAATGTTTTTTGTTCATATTTTTGTACCAATTTTTTGGGTGAACCTTCCTCCAAAATGGTTCCATCACGCATAATTCCCACGATATGACCCAATGCCGCCTCCTCAATGTAATGGGTTACAATTACAACGCTAATATTCTGAACACAACATTGATGTAAATATTTCCAAATTAAATTTCCCAAATGGGATCACTTCCAACGGTTGGTTCATCCAAGATTAACAATCGTGGATTGTGTAGAAAGGTTAACGAAAGTGATACAATCTTCTGTTGTCCACCTGATAATTCCTTAATTTTAAATCATCTTCTGGAAGATTTAATATCTTTTTAAGAAATCTTTTTCTGAAAAACAAATTTATAATTAAAAAATTAATTAGTTTAACAGATTAAAACTTGACAAACTTTTCCCAAAATGTTTTCGATGAAAGTCGATAAATGTTGGCAAAGTATTGCAATGTCTGTTCTACGGTAAATGTCATACAAAGTGCAGTATCTTGAGGCATATAACCGATTGAACGATTATTCTTTCCCGGTTCCTTTCCCATAACTTTGATTGAACCATTGCATGGTTTGATTCGTCCCAAAATCAAACGCAACAATGTGGTTTTGCCAGCACCGCTAGGTCCCAACAAACAATAGATTTTTCCATATGGAATATCAGCATTGATATCGGTCAACACTTGGTTACCAGAATAGTTAAATGAAACATTGTTGATTGATATCGCACTCATTGTGGATCATAAAACACAAGAAAAGATGACTTTACTTTGGAACAAAGTCAACGTCAATCATTTCCAAAGGAAAATATTGAACTAAATTTGATGTTTTGTCTATGAATGTCTCGCCTTGGTTTCATTATCTAATGCGGTAATATTTGTATTTCATTCTTACATCTGATCGAAATGTTTCCATTTTGTGGTTAGTTTCTCAAAGTCAATCAATTCTTAATGAACAATGGACCTGTAATCTGATATTGTATTTGATTTATTATGAAAACATTTTCTTATACCCTCAACGAGACAAAACCTAATCTTTATGCCTTATTATTGGGATAATGGCTTTTTATCTTATTATGTAATATTCCATTGGTTTTATATGTTAATAATAATCCAGTTTCCATGTTATGATGTAATTGTGAACCAAAATTCAATTCTGAACACATTATTATCTTATATTTCATTTGTTCATTTAAACTAATCGATAATATTAAAATAAAATAAAATAAAATAATATTAAAAATAAATTTATTTTTAACAATTTATTTTTTAATAAAACATACAATTAAAAACATTTAAATTTTGGCACCAGAATGGTACAAAAAAAATGTTTAATGAATCAAAGAAAAATACTATCGGAGATTTCCAAATGCATAAAATGTCATTTGAATCACTAATGATTAACAGACTATAAAAATGTGGTTACAAAACTTGTTCCAAATTATTTGCAATACTTACATTGGCAAAAATAGTTACTAATCAAATTGCTCAATGTATAAATTTGGGTTAATTTTGATTGTTTTACTATTGGTTGAAGATGGTCAATTTACTAATAAAGGTAGATTTTATATAAAATTTTATTATTAATACTTTATGGTTTGGATTTAGGTTTCCATCATGCTTGCCATAGAATTCGATTTGTGACTCGAAATGAATGGGGAGCTGTAAAGACCAATTTGACAGAAATGCCATTGCCTGTAAGCCATATATTCCTCCATCATACAGCCGGACCAAGGTGTTTGACCAAATCAAGATGTTCAAGACTTGTAAGAGCTATTCAAAAATTTCATATGGTCGATCGACATTGGAATGATATTGGCTATAATTTTCTTATTGGTGGAGACGGACGTGTTTATGTTGGTATGTTAATTAGGATAAATACAATTAATACAAACATTTTGTATTGATACTTTTAATTGAAAAAAACAGGTCGCAGTTGGAACAAAGTTGGTGCACACACTTATGGTGCAAACCATATTTCAATTGCCTTCGCATTGATGGGAAATTATATGAATCGTTTACCTTCGCTTAGAATGAGAAGGACAACCAAACGATTGATTCAATGTGCCGCTGATAAACGAGTTGTAACCAAAAGTTATATGGTTCATGGTCATCGAGATCAAACCTGTACTCTTTGTCCTGGTGATACGTTCTACAACCATATTAGAAGATGGCCACATTTTCTTCCTGGTCCACTTTCTACTTATGTTTGCAGATATTAATTAAACAATTTGAATTTTATGTGTTATTAAAGTTGAAAAAATCTTTAATCTGAGGAGAAGCTTGTTTTCAATGACTTCTCTTACTCGACCACGCTTTTGATCTCTTTAAAAATACATTGCAGGAAAGCCCACTCTTTATGGTGAAACACTGGGCTTGACATTCATCCACGCACACAATGGGTATCTCCAATGACATATTCTGCCCCAATTCAATTTTTCCAATCTTTTTGCTGCAATAATACATTTTATATTTTCTTTGTAATGAAATTTTCCATAAATTTTATATGCATTTTATAACACCTGTTTCACACATATGAAATAGTTATAAACAAAATTCAAATGAACACTATTTTATTCTATTTTAATTTTAGTTTGTTCATTTTAATTAATCAATAATTTTTTAATTTAAATTACTTTTTAACAATTAGAAAATATTCAAAATTGATATATGAGTTCTTTAACCAATATTTAATGAATTAAGGAAAATACTATTGGAGATTTCCGAATGTATAAACGTCATTTAAAATAATGAAAATCAAAAACTATAAAAATGCGGTCATAAATTTGTTCCAAGTTATTTGTAAAAAAAGTAGTTTCCAACTAAATATCTAAATGTTTAATTTTGTGATAATTTTGGTTGTTTTATTTGCAGGAGATGCCCAAATTGTTAATGCAGGTAAATTTAATCTAATATTTATTCATTAAAATATTATTATGATTTGGTTTTAGGTAGTGCATGTAAAAAGATCAAATTTATATCTCGAAAAGAATGGGGAGCTTTGGATAGCAATTTGACAACAATGTCATTACCAGTGAATCATATATTCATCCATCATACAGCTGGACCAAGGTGTTTGATTAAATCAAGATGTTCAAAAATTGTTAGAGATATTCAAAAATATCATATGAGTCTAGATTGGGATGATATTGGCTACAACTTTCTTATTGGAGGTGACGGAAATGTTTATGTTGGTAAGTCATTGATGCCGAATACAAATATTTTATAATGATAATTTTAATTGAAAAAGGTCGAAGTTGGGACAAAATTGGCGCTCATACACTTGGAGCAAATAATATTTCAATTGCCTTCTCCTTGTTGGGTGATTATATGGACTTTTTACCATCGATTAAGATGTTGAGAGTTACCCAACTACTTATTGCATGTGCCGTTGAGAAAAAGGTTGTTCCCAAAAGATATTTGCTTCATGGTCATCGAGATCAAACCTGTACTCTATGTCCCGGTGATGCTTTCTACAACTATCTTAGAAGATGGCCACATTATCTTCCCGGTCCACTTTCTACTTATGTTTGCAAATCATAATCAAACAATTTGATGCAAATTGTCTAGATGTATTTTGTATAGAATAAACAAACAAATTTAATTTTGTTCTTAATCATGATCAATTATTATTATCGAATCCATAATAAACAAATAATATTATAAACATCAACAAAAATATTTTAAGCCAATCATTATTAATGGTTCGCCTCCATATATATATATACATAAAAACAAATGATGATAATGTTATTGATTATACTTTCAAAATTCCATTATCGTCAAGTTGATTCAATCGCATAAAATATAAACGCGAAGCAAATGGTTCATGTCACATAAACATTGGTTTCATGATGTTGTTCCAATATTTTATACTCTTTTGTTTTTGCTCAACCTTTGCGGTTGAACAAATTCTTGCAAGTAAATAAGAAAATCATTTTGATATTGTGCAATTTATTTACTGTTTCCGTTTTTAGGTAGTGCGTGTGAATCGATCCATTTTGTGAGCCGCAAAGAATGGGGTGCATTGCCATCAAATTTAACTGAAATGAAGTTGCCGGTTCATCATGTGTTCATCCATCATACTGCCGAAGAAGAATGTTTCAACATGAGTGATTGTAAACGATTGGTAAAAGAGATGCAAGTGTTTCACAATGTAACTCGACATTTTGGTGACATTGGCTACAATTTTATTATCGGTGGTGATGGCAATGTTTACGTTGGTATAATTTTAATTTTGTTCAATTCCGATTCGGTTTTGATAGCTATCTGTTTCACAAATAGGTCGTGGTTGGGACAAGAATGGTCGACACACTTCCGGAATGAATGAACGTTCGGTGGCATTCTCATTGATGGGAAATTTCATGAAACATTTACCTGGAGAGAAAATGTTGAATGCTACTAAAAATTTGATTGCATGTGCATTTGAAAAGAAAATTGTTGCTGATGATTTTCAAGTTCATGGTCATCGAGACCAAGTTTGCACTGATTGTCCGGGAGATCTATTCTACAATCTGATCCGGAAATGGGATCGTTACGTTGCAGGCCCCCTTCCCACCTATACATGTCCGTACCCTTGAATTGGTCGGATACGTCCTTTATGAATGAGAGGATTGTGGCTATGTTTTCATTTTTTAATTTTTCCTTGAATTGTTGGTGGTAAATTCCAGCCAATTCTATGGCTCTTTACGTCATAACTATTAAAGTTAATATGATCTTAATTTGTGGTCAAATCGATTAAATTGCTTACAAGTAGAATGTCAATTAATAATCAAGAGGGCGCGATGACAACATTAACTTGGCAACAATTACACCTGGCAAGGGCAAAATTAAAAGCCAGTTCAAGAACTTCGGCTCTATTATCCGGTTTTGCTATGGTAAGAATGATAATGGATGATAACCATTTTTTTAATTTACGTAAAAATATATCAATATAGATAGCAATGGTCGAATTACAAGTGAACAATGGACGAGAAGATTCTAGTCAAGTGCCAACATCTTTATTAGTTGCATTTACAGCCTGTACAACATTACTGGTTTCAGTTCATGTTCTTGCTCTTATGATATCCACTTGTATTCTTCCCAATGTAGAAGCAGTTGCTGCAGTCAATGGATTAGTTGCCGTATGTATTAAATAATCAATTAAACAATTTGAATCAATTTACTCAAATTACTAATTCTAGGTTCATGAATCCCCTCATGAAAAGATGCGATTTTATATTGAAATTGCATGGCAATTTAGTACCGTTTTCGGTATATTTCTCTTTCTTATCGAATTGGCCATTCTATGTTGGGTCAAATTTTGGGATGTACGATATGGTGATAGTAAAAGTGGCCAAATTGCTGCATTGGTGGCAACAATCATATTGATACCAATTGGTATCATCTTTATTGGCTTTGCCGTACACTTCTACCGTACATTAGTATCGCACAAGTTTGAACGTCACGAAAAGAACCTTCAAGAATTGGAGAATATGGCATCTCAATTATCTAATGATCAACATCAACATCATCATCACCATCATCAAGAACAACCTTTTATTGTAGTCAGGTCACCTGTTTTGGAAACTGTATAGCGGTATACATGTTTTTAATATATCGTTTATATTCAAACTCATTTCAATAGATGGCAACCCTTTCAACTTAAATGCTGTGCATTTTAAGTCATATTCAGATTGAAATTATGTATCATATATGTGTTTAATAAATCAAGTTCTTATACGGAATAAGCTCACAAGTTCTTAAAAATTGAGATGACAATTGGAAATGGTGTTTTATGATTGACAGGACTTAATTTTGCAGTTGGTAACCTTGCAATCTTTTCACATCGGTCCGAACTATCTTCGCTGCCATCACAAACCGAATTCATAACATTGTTTGAAATTGATTCAAAAAATGATCCATAACTGTTGACTACAGCAGCCGGACAATCGGGATGCTTCGATTTTTCAAGTTCATTGGTAATACAATTGGTCAATTGAACATTCATGCTAATTTATAATAAATAATTTTTTTTGATTATCTTACATTTGACAATTCAACAATTGACAACTTACCAACACATGTATGGAATTCTATTCTTAGCATCACCAATTGAATTGGTCAAACTTAGTTTATTAAGAAATTTTCGATAACAATTTCGAACCAAAGATTTGTTTGGATTTACACATTTTGCGAAGCTTATCATTTCGGCTTTAGACTTTCCTGAACCATTCTTTACACAAAAACGTTTGTGACTCCGATTGGAACTGTAGGCAAATACTGAAATGATTGTCTTGGAAACTCCATTTAAACATTTGTTTGAATATTCCTTCAAAAACTTGGTACTGTTTTTAATCGAGCTGTAAAATAGAATTTTCCAATTGAATGATTTAGTAATAATCACAGCAATAATGGGTACCTGCAAAATTTATCAATTTCGACATCATTTTTTGGATAATTTAATTTGGGTTCGTAGATGTAGCCGGAAATATGGTTAATACTTTCATCCATCTCAGACTCGGTACACTTGGTACAGGAAGTCCAGTCAAATTGAATGAAAAGGACAAAAAATGTTGCGAGGAAAAGTTTGGAGGCAAACATGTTTCGAATTGAACTAAGAAGAAGCGAATGGACAACAAATATGCGAATGATGCCGATATTGACACCAAACTAAAATGAACGACGACAGGTCGATCGACGGATCGTTTATATGCCTTTTTTCGGAACTGGATTTGTATTTTATATAAACTTTTTTTTTTGTTTAATTGACATACGAGTATTTCATCTGGTCTTATCGCTTCCAGTCATTTATGCACTTTCCACTTCAAGGTCCTTGCGTCATCTTGTTGAATAATTATTATGCTTAATAATGTTTTACACTTTCATGTAAAACATGAAATCAGAATATAGTGATTGATACCAATCTGATAGGTAGAGAAATTTATGTCATGTTTGTATCAAGTTTGTGAATAAATTTAATCGACGACCAAATAAAATTAAGAAGATACATTTTGATGCATAATTTTATCATTATGATTTTTTTATGGGGGAGATTTTTTTATTTGTCAAATCAACCGACCAATGGTTCAGTGAATTGTGAACCGAAATTCGTGTGTGTGTATGAGTTCAAAGACATTTGGATTGTTTGTCATTGCTCTGGCATATATGCTATTGGCAATGTGTCACACTCGATTGGTCAGTGGCTAATTGTGCTAATTGTCGGTAAACATATGCACGAGGAAAAGAACAAACAGTAAAAAAATGGCGATCAAGAGTCTCTTCAAAACCATACCATAGTTGTGACATTCGTTTCATTCAGTTCAGAGCAGCAGCAACAACCGCAGAAACAGTTCTTTGAAGGAACATGACTCTCTTTCCATTTCAACTACTTATGAAGCTCTTTCTCTTTCTTCAGCAACACAAAATGGGCATAACTTGTATGGCAAGTCTCACTTGCAAGTGGATCTCGCCAACACACACACACACACACTATAGCAAATACTATGTACAATGCATGCCTGGACACTATACTGTAAATATATTGAGAGTAATATTTGGCTGCGGCGTTTTAGTTGCCGTCTTATGCCGTAAACAGTTTTCAACGATACCTTGCCGCAGAAGGAAGGTTCACGCATTTGGCGGCAAATGTGTGTGTGTGTGTGTGTGTGTGTGTATATTTGTGTGTTCAAAGTGTTTTTAATGTACGTGCATGAATACCATATTGATGTGGAGACAATTTATGAATGTGAAAATCGTGCGACAACGAATCCGTTATTTATATGAGCTCAAATATCAACATCTTCAAATCCTCATTACATTTTGTGGTATATAATAATAATCCTCATCTTTATTTGCATCGTTACACGTGTTTCAAATTAATTATTAATACTATTGACGCATTCTGATCGTGTCTCGTGTTGATTGCATTTTTTTTGTTGCTGCTGTTGTGTCGTGCATTTATTCATATGTGAATACCAAACCACTAGAAGTGTTCAACAGGTGGTGCGTGTTGAATTATATTGTAAAGTTTCTTGTGAAATCATTAGCCGATTAGGATTGTGTGCCGACAACGACGTCCAAGTAGTTGAAGAAGATTTTGTCGAAGACGACAAAACGGCACCACGTGCCCATCTCTCTCATTTTCACTCTCTTTGTATCCACACACACACATACAAATATCAATGAGGTATGTAGGCCGTTGTTGTACAGTAGTTGAGTTGTCGCCCAAATGATCAGCCACATGTCATTTCGCTTCCGTCAGTGGACACTTGCATTATATTGTTGATTTGCAATGTCCGTTTCGGTGTTGTGCGCATTTCCTTCCCCCCTCTCACTCGCTTTCAACTTCAATTCGTTCAACACCGATTCAATCAATTGAAATGAACGAAACGAAACGAAACGAACGTTCTTGCCACTTGCCGACATTTGCCATTATATATCCAAGGAAGACTACTTCATTCATCGTCACGCGCCTTCACACATTCATGCATTTAGAACTAAATTTTTTGAATATAGATATATACCGGGGGGAGGGGGAGACGATAAATTATGCACCTTATCCAATTGTAATACATTTATGAAACCCAAAAAAAAACTCTATTGTCCCGTCTATTACCCATGTTCGACCATTTATGTACAAACAAATCGTGGGAATGTGTGGATTTCAGCTGGACGAGCTTTTGTTGTCGTCGTCGTCGTTAGGTCTTTAATTCGTGCAGAAATCATAAAAAAAGACAACAAAAAATATTTAAGGAGTTGACAATCTAGTTGAGAATGGCAATTTTGTACGATTCACTTCCAATCTCGGGTTGAGATAATACTTGCGTTGAATTTTGAAATGTTTGTTGTACACATTTTACTTTGTTGGCTCGCTTCATAGAACATTTTGTGTGTATGTGCTTGGTGGAAGGTAGGACGCGGTCATCAAAAGATGATTGTTAACGGAAACTTTCTGAATGATCATCATCTAGAAGGAAAATATAGTTGGTCAATGGTTGACAATGACATGGCCAGTTGAGCACAGACGAGAATGTCGCTAAGTAAAGTATATTAAGAATGTAGATTAGTAGTTGGTACTTGAAGACGAAACTATTAATATATGCATTAGATTGGTTCCCGTACAATTACCTTCGGTCATTAATGAACTCTTTGCTCTCTCACCCTATTACTTCTTGATCACAAAATCAATTTTAAAACGAATCGATCCTTTTCCCATTCAGTTGAATCATAACGACACTTTACATATAATAACAATAATTTGCACACACACTTGATCGGACATTGCATTATAACTGAATTTGTGACGCCTTTCAAACTACTGAATTTATGGCTCGTTAATAATCAATAGTTCGATCCGATTCGATTTGTGGATTATAATCCATTCTTCCCTCTCATTCATTCATTCATATAGAACAGGTCAATTGTACCGAGTTGTATTAAATCGGTTCTAATCACACCTATTTATCATTGCCCTTTACCTGTTATCGGATATATAGATTATAATCATAACGATCGAATCACGAAAACAAAAACATGGATTGTGTATGCTTGTAAAGAGATCTTTTAATGAACATTGCGGAAGAGTCTTGAAATGTTGTTAAATTTGCATTGCTTCGAATATATAGTTGACGAACGATCGTCAACTATTAATAGCCACGTCTGTTATTAAGGTCAAGACACACACACACACCTTTGATGTGGGTAACATTTTTTTTTGCTTCTCTTAGTGATCATAATAAACGTAACATATTGCACTACATAGCGACCATAAAGTGGTGGTCAACAATTCAGTTTATTCATTGTTTTAATGAAGAAAAAAAAATATTTATATTATTATTTGATACGGCTACCGTGCAATTGAATTTCCATTTAAATTGGGATTAATCATTATATACAATGAGTGATCTATGTACGAATGACACAATCACACATTGAATGAGTGCAACCGATCTGATATATGCAACAAAAGAGGCGAAACAAATGTTCGGTGCGAAATGAATATGTTCTCAATGATAACGTAAAGAAAAACATTTCAATCTAACCCTCACACATACACACAATGGAACAGGAAATGATAAATTAAGATTTCATACATTTATATATTTCAGATATATTTTCATGTTCATCGATATAGACGATCAAAGTGTACGAATTAAAACTGGTAAAATTATGTTCACCCTTCAATTAGATATGGCTGTTAGAAATATAGTTGTTGTTATCAACTGTTCCATATTAGTTGTTGTTCAGTTGTACCAATTCCCGTTTTAGTCTTATTTAACTGTGTGAGCCTATTATCGATTAGTCAGCTATTTCGGCCACAATCGGGCAATGGCAAAAACTTTGTCGAGATCGTCGTCACCGTTCAGCCTCCCCCCCCCCTTTCATTTACCTTGCCGATGCAATCAAGTGTATGTGTGCATAAGGGATATATATGCGTATGTATACTTTAAATCATGGTCTGTTTAAGAAAGAGAGAGAATTTGTCGCTCGTTGAACTTGAACAGCGTTCGAATATAGCTTAAACTCATAACTGATCGTCGTCGCACCCTTGAACGAGTGAAAAGCATATATGTTGTGGATATATAAAATGGGCGAATGGGTGAGTGCTCATTTTGGCGCTTCGACCCACTGAATCGATAATGTGCCCCTTCTCTCTCTTGCTCTCTACCTTCACCAAAGCTTAACGTATCTATCTTGTTCAACTTCGTCTCAACAAATACTACTTCTATATTGGACACCATCGGTTGTTTTTCTCGACCACGGAGGAAACTTTTCACTAGTCACTAAAGGAGTTATAGTCAATTTGATGATTGGCATGCCATGCCATGCCTTCGAGCATAGCTCAACACAGTTGTTGTGCATTAGGGACTAAACTCATTGAATCTGTTGCCCGTAGACGTGGTGATGATTGTCAACAAAACAAAAATATGTCTTCTCCAACATTGATGCTGCCTCGGATTTGCACCATTCAAACGCCACATGAGTGTCGAATTGTTCAACGCAACAAACAAAACTAAATTGAGGATATGAGAAAGAGCAAGCGAATGAGAGAGAGATAGATAGAAGGAACGGGAATGATTGAACCAACATTGTACTGGTACTGATTAGCAATTGGCGAGTAACTTGTTGTTAAATCGATTAGCTGATTGTTGGTCGTCGTCGTCGTCATCGTCTTCGTCTTCGTCATCATCATTTGCAATGTTATCATCTTTCTTGTATGTATGAAATGGTCAATTGAAGACCAACTGCATGTGGCCTGTCGGCATTTACCGATCGATTTAGGGATCGTGTACACGCATCACGGCAACCGATCAGCAACAACATTTCAACTGGTCACTTCCATCCAAGCATGGAAAGGTCACTCATTACTAGATGGTGAACTCTACGAAAAACCCGGCAGCATTGAATGAATGAAGTGAATGGTTAGATAGATAGATAGATGATATGAGAGTGGAATGGGATGGATGGATGGATGGATGGATGCCTGGTCGAACTTGTTCGAATTGACCGTCCAACATTAAACATCACATTGCGATTATATTTAGCTCGACCTGATACACCAAAACGAGCTTTGATCGACTTTCGACCTTCCAATCTTTTATTTGTTTGCTCATCGCTCGTCGTCGTCGTAGAAACCGTTCGAATGTGGCCGCACATTTGTACGTTGAACATCATCATCATCATCATCATAGGTAACCTTATTTGGAGCCTATGTCTATGATGAATCACGCTTATTTGCCTTTACTCTTGAGGCGATCGAATCACTACACGTCCATTTGTTTGTATTATACAAGCAAAACGAATGGTCAAATTGACAGGCAAACATAAACACACACCAAAGGGAAGAAGAGAGTACCTGATCGGCTGAGAGTGGACATGCAATTCGGTTTCTATAGGTAATTGACTCGATTGATTGTTACCTCAATTTGAATAATCAAATCGTTAGATCATCATTCTAAGCTAGTGTATTTTATTACATAAAAACAATGTACAAATTCAGCTACCGGTAATTGAGATGATCAATGATCTCGAGATCAATGACATTCTATTGTTTTAAACAATTTTACCAACACAACAATGGTCTCCATTCAATAAAATTTTCAATAAGTTTTTTATGTTTATATTGAATGGGTTCAAAGATATAGTTCATACATACGCAAAATAAGATAAATTTGGAAAAGTTTCGATAACGACGAAACTTTCCGGGAAGAAACGTTTCGGAAAATGAACTTACAGTACAATTGTATGTATAGGTTTACACAATCTAATTCTATTTTAATAAATGGATTAGAAATTTTAAAAGATTGAAAGAATCAAATGATTTTCAATGAGATTTGTGTCCTCAATTGTTACAATGTTTACTCGATGGGATAGCAATTATTATTATTATTTGACATGACGATACAAGAATCGTGAGACACGTTCTTTCGTCATAGATATTATTTTATTTTATTATTTAATATTCATATAAGCCAATTGATCATTGGAACAATGTTCTGATGAAGACCGATTTGTCCATCTAGATGTTGATGTTCTTATGAATGGACACACCTCTCCTTTTCTTTCTCTTTCTCTTTCTCATCTTTTCTTTTGATTCATTCATTCAATTTATGAATGTTTTTCGTGTCAAATACAGGTGCATGTTCATCTAACTTGATACGTGCGTTTCATAAAAAAAAAAAAAATAAGTGCGTGTTCCATTGTCTTAAATGACGCCTCATAAACAAAAACACAATAGTCAACCACAAATGGTTCAAGTAAAATGATAAAAGTCTAATCATCACTCTTTTTCTCTCTATTTTTTTTTCTTTCTACTTTCTACTTAGCTTGATCGATTAAATGATTGCCATAATTAATTGTGGCCATAAGTGTCATTGCCAATCCAATTCACCAATAAACAGCAACATGTGATGATGAATCTATAAGGCAGCTAGAAGAAAAAAAGGTGCCGAAGCCAAAGTGTTAATCAATGTGTTTTGGAAAAGAATCTCAAATGAATCTAAAAGAAATGAGATCAATTTTATGGAATCAATTGTCACATCTTCTTCTGATTATTCTCATCATTGTGATCAATGGTTGCAGATGTAGAATAGAGGTTGATCGAGTTGATGATGGCAATTGTCGACTTGTGTCATCGTTGAAACTATCGGTTCCATCATCGAACGTTACCTATATCAACGATGATGCAAACGTATATTTTACCGTACTATTACCACCACAAGCGTCATGTGGTGGCGATTCGCTTGAACAGCGAGATACCATAATCTATTTGAATGCAATCGCCTATGGACTCGATCTACTCAATAATGAAGTACAAGATGGTGGCGATGGAAGAGGATCGATGCGTCAATATCTTCCACTATTGCATCGTTTACCACCATGGCCGACACAAATCAAGTATGGCGCCAAGTTGGTGACCGTTCAACGCGCCACATCACATTCCAATCCTGCCAATCTGGTATGTTGTAATATAAGTCACAAAGAAAGAAAGAGAAAGAAATTGAAAACAAATCACATTCAAATCAAATAATTTATCAATTGTTCTTTCAAATATATTTCATTATAAATATATATTGCTTTCATTGTACTTACAGACGTGTAACGATAACGGCAATGGACCGAATCACATTAATGATCTTGCCTTCTTCGATGCGGCTCATCATTTTGAACGTTATTCGAACAATACATTGTTGGAGCAAATTCCAATCATCACTTTATCATCGAAGGAATCGATTCTCACCACATCGTTCAAAGCGAATTTGGTTGTCAACCTGTTGGATACGCTCGATTGGAAACATTTTGCCATCATCACCACCAAACATGAAGATTCACTTTATATTGTATGCTATTATTATATTAATACATAATTGACATGTTACTAAATTTTATTTATATCAACAGGTTAAAATATTGGGCAAGATGACTCATTCAGGACATGTTTGTAT
Organism: Blomia tropicalis; assembly: GCA_029204025.1. Lineage (NCBI taxonomy): Eukaryota > Metazoa > Arthropoda > Arachnida > Sarcoptiformes > Echimyopodidae > Blomia > Blomia tropicalis. The sequence goes on from CM055090.1 coordinate 1,165,329, forward strand.
ATCGAACATTTTCGAATGGCAATCCAATTCCGAACAAAATGATCATCAAATTGAGGAAAATCTATCGACATTTTTAAGTTCAATTGAACGACCAAATACAAAGATACCGATCTTAGTAATGAGTAACGATGAAACTCAAGTATTGAATTTAGTACAAAAATTATATAAAAAATTTCCAAATCAAGTTAGTAATCATCAACTATTCTTTTCATTGGTTCCATCACCTGAGCTTCTTACCCAATTACAACTATTATCACAATATTCAACCGTATTTACTCTCACATCACAATTGCCCGATATTCCCGAATACAATCGAATACAATTACGGCAGAAAGATTGTAAAACAATTGATGGAAATGAAAAGGTATCTACCAGTGAAATGTGGCGAAAATGGTTATCATTCTTACCAATTCGTTCAATGTTGGCGGTATCAATTGCATTGAATCAAGCATTGAACAATACGTGTACAAACCATGGCATGAAACCATCATCATCATCATCTGATATCGATTGGTGTCCCGAATTTGCCGATCTAAGTCGAAAGTCAATAATGGATTATCTCGGTGATTTAGATGGTAAGATTGAGCCCACATGGATGTCATTCGGAACAATTGACAACGCAGGCGTATTCAACGATCTATTACAATATAATGGCGATGAATTTAGGGTAATGAAAAGTAACTATTCATTTGAATCGAGCAATTGCCTAACCAGCGAGTGCAGTTCATGTATCAAGTTTCGCCAATCACGGCACGACATTGAACTCACCGACGACGCCATGTTCGGGCATAAGTTGTACGGCCATGACGGACACAACAACCTACACATTTTGTTGAACGAAGAGGAAAGTTCTGCTCCAGAGGAGACGGAAGCTGACGACGCCACAATGTTACACGTTGAGACGCATGAAATTAATCTAGGTCTATTGTTACCATTACATCAGAGTGGCGCCTCAATCTTAGAATGTTCATCGGAACTAAACCTTCCAGCATATTACATTTACGAGGCTGCACGTTGGATTATTGAAAAGATAAATCAAAACAATTATCTTATACCAGGAATTGAGATTAAATTGGAATTAATCGACACATGTTCGTCACCGTTTTATGCCACACAAGAGTTGGCTCATCTAACCAGTTCGGAAGCAAAGGTTCAACCAATTGCATTTGTATCGTCGTTGCCACGTGACCATTATAAACAAGTAGTTGAATTTGTTTCATCGATCAACTATACGTTGATTGCCACACAGGACATCTCATTTATGGATCTCAAATTTGGCCCACAATATGGCATCCTACAGACGGCAATGACGGGAAACAATTTGGTTCATGCATTGGTGGAACAATTGAAATATTTCGGCTGGCGATACGTATCGGTGGTGATCGATCCAAATGATATCATTTCAATGGGCATGTTCCATTATTTAAGTGAACTAACAAGCCACGAAAAGATATGTTTCGCATCGGTTGAACATGCTGCCGATCTTGAATTGAATAGTACAATGGATCATTTATTAACCAATTATAAAAATGGAGCAAACGTAGTGATACTATTGACAAATTTTGCTACCAATGCCAATTTGATGGCTTTCTATCAATCATCACTTAAGTTGGGTTTGGTTAAGAATGAAAATCTTCATTTCATTTCCATACGTGATCAAAATCTTGAAATGGTTCACGGTTTTGAGGAAGAATATTTAGGATCCATCTTTATACGAGAATCGATTGGTCGTATGACACATTTTGATAACCATTTTCTTGATCTATTGGCCAACCCGAAAAAGGAACAATTGTTATTTACATTCATGAAACAATGTGGACCAAACAGTGCTCAATGTCTACGATTGATCAATTCATTTGATCGAACGGTTGCCGCAAATACAATGCAAGCAATTTTGGCCATTGTAGGTGGTAAGTATAGTTGTTCTACTATAGTAGTAGTGAATACAATTGCCAATTCATATCATTCATTCATTCATTTTTTCATTCATTCAATTCTCTTCCACCACAATTAAATGCTCTAGGTTTTGCTCGAATGCGTAACGAAACATGTCCGCATGAACAAGGCATATGTAATACAATGTTGGAGTCTGCATTCCATAAAAACCTATTGTCATACATCTTGAATACACGTTCAATGCGAATTGATTCACAATCGGATCGACGTTTCAAAAGTGACCATTTCGACGTTTTTGAGTTTGCTCCTGATGGATCATCGGGACGTGATATTGAAATACTGAACTTTAAACATGATTTTACCAATGGATTATTCCGATTCGATACCGTAGCATTGTATATGCATGAAACGAAATCATTGATACGAAATCCTAATGTTCGATATTTGTTCTATAAATATAATGGAGTAATTGATGGTCATAAGGAATATAATGAAACTGAATTGATTAGTTCCGATTGTGTTAATCTGAAAAAATGTACACAATGTGAACCACAAACACCGGAATTTATCTATATGCCATCGTGGGATAATCTTCTTCTAACCGGTGTATTTGATGTTCATCAACATTTGGCCCAAAATCCATTAATTTGTCAAAAGAATCATACATTGATTGAAAATGTTCAAAATGTAGAAGCATTTTTGTGGACAATCGATTTGATTAATAAGGATCCAAATATTTTACCCGGAGTTCATCTTGGTGCATTAATCTTTGATACATGTTCATCTTATCAGAAGATATATCGTGATATTTCCAATTTTCTCAGCAATTCACTTCTTCTTGGTGATAGTAATGTACAAATGCCAACACCAGAATCGGTGGTCGGTTTCTTGGTTGATGGAAAGAATACCAAAATTATGGATTCAATACTTGATCTAACAAATCCGCTCAAAATATCCGTACTTGCCTCTGAGGCAAGAGAAAGTAAATATAACAATGCAAAACAATACTCACAATATTTGGGTTTCTCATTGCCAATCAGTATTCATGTTGATGCCATACTTAAATTGTTACAAAAATACTCATGGAATTTTGTGTCGGTTTTATATGAAAATAATCTTACGGAACAACAACATTCGGATGCATTCGAATATTTAGTGTCCAAAGTGGAAAGTTTTGGCATTCGTCTTGCAGCAAAAGAACTGTTTGATGAATCCAATATTGGATACAATGTACAACATTTAAAGAAAGCAACTACAATGGGTAGTAAAGTGATTATCATATTTTTATCTGAGCATAATTTGAAAAAATGGTTGCAATTTAATGAAGAAATCAAAGATGAAAAAACTAAATTATTACCAACAGAAACCGTATATATTATTATTGATTCACAATCTATAATTTCACAAAAATTTCCCACAACAATTAAATCAAATGTGATTAGCATAAGTCAAGAACGTAAATATGTTCCCGAGTTTAATCAACATTTTCTTGATCTATCGTTGCAAACCAATATAAAGAATCCATGGTTTACGAAGCTGTGGGAAAAGGTTTACAATTGTGAAGGATTTGGATGCTATCGAACTAGTGGAAATTTAGGTCAACGAAAGGTGGAAATTAATAAGAAGACAAGTTCGGTGATAAATGCCGTCTACTCGTTGGCTCATTCACTTGAGATCATACGAGGCAGTCTGTGTCCCACCACCACAAATGGATTGTGTCGTAATTTTGCTAATCATATGCGTCAAATATCACGTCTCGAATATGATTCCATCAAACAGGAAAATTTGATTGGTCTCGATGGTAGTCAAATTGCATTTCAAGATTCTAACTATATTACCGGTCATGTGAACGTTCTCAACCTGATTCAAACCATTAATGCTGCTGCTGATGATGATGTAAATAAGCAATGGGAAATTGTTGGACAATTTGATCGTCAACACGGTCTCATCATAACAACATCAAAAACACGTTTGTTAAACATGAATGGAACAATATCGACATTTGAACAGATTAAATCCGATTGTCAACAATCGAATAAATGTCCACGTTATATGAAGGAAACCAATGGTCCATTAGTTCCACCATTTATGGGATCATCAATGGAAGAGGCACAAGCTAATATTGCATTGATTACGCCATTGCATTCGACCGATTCAAATGGAAAGTGTGGTCCAATCAATTCAGGTATCAATTTACAATTTTTTATGAGTCAAAAAATCATCATCATCATAATTTCTTTTCATTTTAAATAGATATCTTTGAAAAATTGATGGCATTCGGTTTTGCATTGGATCGTCACAATCATCAATCATCATTTCGTTTGGGTGCATTGGTGGTTGACAGTTGTGCATACAATCGGCAACAGATTCAACAATTAGCATCGGTACAAAACTTTAAGCTCTTGCCGAAGACGGTGTCGATCGTTAACATGTTGGTGGGAAATCAAGTCAATATGAACGTAAGCAATCAACTATTCAATATGATCAGCGATTACAGTCCGTTCGTGTATAACCTGTATCGGCCAAAATCGGACGAGCAGCAGCAAAGTTTTTTCTTTAATGAGAAAGCAAATTTGAATGACAATGGAAATCACATTCTACGTTCAATTGTTGACTTTTGTACACGAAACAAATGGCCGGTGGTTAATTTGGTCTATGCTAATTCGTTTACTAAGGATTTTTTCCTATTCGAAGCAAATCAGAACAATGTTTGTGTTGATAAGACATTTCAAGTTACGTTGAAAGATGTTGTCAGGCCACAATTTCAAAATGATTGGTCTCGATTCGTACGTTCGTTAGATACGCAAGTATTGGCCGTCCTAGCCGGATCGGATATTGCAGAATATCTTTTAAATATTCAGATAAGTATACGTTGGAAAATATAATTTGGGTCGGCGATAAGAACCTAAAAACTGGATTGTTGAGTGCACAAAAGAAATGGCGTCGTGGGGTTCGTAATTTAGCAATAATGAAAAAATTGAATCGTGACAATGTTGATCTTGTTCCACTCTCATCGATGATCGATGATCTATCGAAATATTTTGACGTTAATGGTGATCGAATTCGTAATAAGATGATCACCAATTGGTTATACGAATATTGGCATCGAAAGTTCAATTGTCTACTTAATGCAAAAAATTCCGATTGTTTTGAGGTGAAACATGCACGCAAGACATTGATCAATACAAAAGAGTTGAAATATATTATCGATTTTGGAAAAGGTAAAAAAATTGTCATGTTTTGAATCGTGTTGTTGTTGATATTAATCAATGTTTTTTGTTTTTCGCAGTTCTCGCCAATTCGATATCGAAATTTGTGGCTGCCAAGTGCAACAATTCACAATCGGACGATTGTCTGTACAATTTTCACGTTCGTAACGAATTGAAGAACAGCATCACTGATGAATTGAATAAAAACAATTACCTAAATGATGTTCGAAAGGTTAATGCTGATTCCAACTATGAGATTGAGTTGATTACCAACTATGGCAAATCGTTGAACATTTTTAATTCGTATAATTGGCTTTCAAATGTTGGCAATCTATTGAACCAAAGTTCAACACCGATCAACACTGCTTGCCGATTGAGCTGTGATTTGTGTCGAAATCAATTGGTTTCATATAGGAATAAGACAAACAATTTCCTATTTGCCGGTAAGTGATTAAATTTGATTAATTAAAATTGATTTTTATTATTAAAACCTTTTTCTCAGCAGACAGTCTTCAATCACCATTGTCAAGCAATATGCCTGATCATCGAACATTGGCAATTGTGGTTTCCATCCTTTCAACATTAGGAATGATTGTCGTCTTGATCTGTGTCTTATACTTTATTCTCATATTTCCAATGGCATTGGGAACGACAATCATTGGATATCAAATATTGATTGGTCTATTCTTCTGTTATTTGATCAATTTTGCATATCTCCTACCCAGTACCTATGGTTTGTGTTGGGTTCGCGAATTTGCCTTATCCATTGCCTATTGTGTCATCTTGAGTGGACTCTTTGTTAAGGTTTACAACTATTGGTGCCAAGTGTTGATGAAGAAAAGTTCCAAGCCAACAAATTGTAATTCACCTACAATGCTACTTTCAATATCATTCATGTTCATCGTAATTCAAGCTGTCATAATTGCTTTCTTAACCTACAAATATCCCACCAGTTATGGAACATTCCACAATATTGTGCAATGTGCAAATGTAAAGTTTTCATTTGCACGAATCGAATCACTTGGTCCATTGGCTTTGCTTGCAGCACTTTTCGTCTTGACCTGTTTCTTTGCATTGAAAACAATGGACAACACTGAATCACGTTGGATCTTGACCTGTTCCGTTCTGTCAGCCTTAACATGGCTCGGCTGGATTGGATTCGACACTTTCTGTAATTAGATTCTTTTTCTTTCTTTTTTTGTTGTTGTTGTTTTGAAATTAACTCGCTTTTTTCCCATTTTAGTTCGAGACAGGAAAACAATTTCAATTGTGATTGCCAATTTGGTCAATGCATCCATATTCATCGTTCTGCTCTACATACGTAAGTTGTATCTGTTCTCGAAGATATCACGAAAGATATTGAAGGAGAGGCGAATGAATATGGACGCCAACATGCAATATGAACCGTTTGCCGACTTTCAACAACAATATGGAGGTAAGCAGTCAAAACAAAAATATATATATATACAATCTAATCATTGATTCATGTAGCATTTCGATCATGTTCGGATAATATTTCATGGAGTAATATACAAGATAATAAGGTTGCATATCGCAATGCAACACGGTCACCATTTGAGGGCGACAATGAGGATAATGTAAGCTCGTGTGGATCGGTCAAATCGAATACTTCATCGCAGGTTCAGTGTCAAGAGCTATATCCGATGGAGGTGTACGACAATCAATTGGCACAAACCAATTCACGAATTGGCCAAAGTACTCGTTCGGTTTATGATATCATCGATGATGCCAACATGAAATAAATTTAATGAAAAATAAGAAAATAAGAAAATAAGAAAACAACGGCAAACCTTTATAATATGCCCCCGTTCTGGTCTAATGTAATTTCTGGTCATCTCTTTTTCCCCTCATCTTTTTTTCTTTTCAATTTTTTTCTCTCTTTTTTGCCATTTTTATTATATTATTATTCAATCATTCAATGTGCTTGTGATAGATTTTTTTCCATAACGATTAAAGCTACTTCTCTTTAGCAAATTTTTTTTTGTTAATGCAATATAATCGAAAATAGTTCATAGTTCACAAAACGATGATGATGATGAAAGCGAAACATTTTGTTGTATGAGTGAGTGATTGATCTTTCATTGATGGAAACAAGGAAAGTGTTTCAAATCATCATCGTTGTTGAGATGTCATCGATTTATATCCCTATCGTATTTATCATTTCCTTGAACCGATACATACATCAACAATCATCATCATCAAAAAACACGGCAATATAGACTATCAATGATTCTCACGCATTCATTTCATACACTAAAGCACAGTGTGGTACAAAATACGCATCGAGACAAGACAATGGCTGAAATCTACCTCGAATTGAGTATCGTACTCCTTTCAATCGTCATCGTTTTGCTCGTACTTCTCATCCATATCATTCGACAAACATTGGACATTAAGAGACAATATTTTGATGCAGTTGAACGGAAAAATATTGAAAAACAACTATGGATTGATGGACGACACGAATCGGAGGGTCAAATCAATGGAATAACGTAAGAGTTTTCGAATTTCTTACTCAAATAATTTTATTCTAATATATTCATAGTGTAAAAATCGATGATGTAACCAATGATGATGATGATGATTTAGTGAATGAAAAATTGAACCTTGATAAGATGGTTACATTTACAAAGAACGACAATGACAAAAAAGGAGTGGAGAATGAGGTCGTCATCAATGGCCATTCTCACCACCATCATCATCATCAACATCATCAAAATGATACAAAACCCATTGATATGTTGGACACGACAACGACGGATGTAACCGAATATAGTGAATATTGTGTACCAAATTGTGAGCCATCATCGATTGAAAATGACAAATAATTGTCATCATTTATAAATAATAAATAAATAAAAAAGTTATTCATGATAATTGGTAATCATAATAATAACAATTTATTTAATGCTAAAACAAAAATGTCTTTATGTAAAGAGTGTATATATACAACACGATGGGCAATGCCTAAAAATTGGATAGAGAGGACTAATGGTTTTAATAGGACACGTTGGTTTTCCCACTTGTAAGTTGAAGTATTTTGTGGCTTCTGTTGTTTCTGCTTATTGTTGTTGTTGTTCGGCTAAACCAACACGGAACCAATTGAATTGATTGCCAATTTGGCATAGACCAAACACAAGTGTTTGCATCAGCTGCATTATTTGTTTGATGAGAAAGGAGAGGGGCGAGAAAACGAGTTCGTGTCGTGCCATGATCGTTTGGACAAGTTCGTTTCTTGATGATGATGATGATGATCTCAAGCGCTGACATCGTCAAGCAAATGTCGATAGTGTCGACTGTTGAATTGGGCACATACAATTAGCAAATAGAAAAAAATGTTCACAAAACCGTTCCCAAGTCAAAATGGAGGTTTTGCATTCGGTCCATTCGACTAACGGAACACATTATCGGCTCTGTCGATTGTTAGTTTTGGTGTTAGAACACAAATCTTTGGTTAGTTTGGGTTATGTGAAGACTATAAAATGCTACAATATTAAATGATTTTATTAACAAATACCTCCAAATGATGACAATTCCAAGTGCGATGCATAGAAGAATGGCTAGAACCAATAGGAAGATGACGATCGCTTTGAATGTACCACTGGAATCAGCATTCACCAATCCATTTCCATTGTTGACGTCGTCGTGGTTGTTGTTGTTGTCTGAATTATCCGTCGTGTACGTCGACGATGAGGTAGTTCGATCGGTAATTAACGGCAATTCGATTTCATCATTCAATTTGAGGCAACGTTGATTTGCAGCAGCATAGCCTCGTTGGCACATACATATTCCATACTTTATGTTACACACTTGATTCTCTCCACATTCAAGGCTACTGTTGTCGTGTAAGAACAAACATTTTTCTCCCAATCTTGGAGCTAAACAAATGTAGAATCAAGTGAAGAATGGTCAATTATGTTGCATAAAATCAAAAATTCCTAAAATGGTACTTCCACTTGCAGTCTGCGGTTGGTCTTGTGCTTGTTTACTCTTTTATGTGTTGTAATAATAAGTCAACATTAGCATTCAAAGCTTCAAAGTATAATGCAAATATAGAATGTAAACTAAAGCTTTTAAACATACACAAACACACTTCCGTGCCACACACACAAAACCAAAAACTAAATGTAAAGTAATTTAGCCATATTTGAACGCAAAAAAAAAAACAAGAACATCCGGCACTTTCTAGCCAAAAAAATAATAATAATTGACGGTAACTTACCGTTGATGACATTGATCTGTCCCAGGTCATAACAATCGAATGGAAAGCGAGCCATCCAATGAGAAGAGCAAACGACCTTATCATCGACTTGACAGGCAGCTTCCACAATATAGCTTGGTAGATTGTAGAAATATGTTCGATTCATTTGATCTTCTAAACACGATAAATCAAGATTAAATTCCGCTCGACATTTCATTCGAGCCGGATCGTAACAATGAAGAAAACTTTGCATTTGATGTAATGGTTTCAATTGTCGTGGAACGGTCATAAATGTAAGTACCATTCTTCCATTGATGGTAAACGATGGTTTCTCATCACTTCGATTACTAAGATCAACATTACATTCAATTGTTAGATTACGATTATTATATGCCGTTATATTCTTCTCTGAGATGCGAACTATTCCATAAACATTTGTATCGAACGTTTTCACATTGACTACAACAAATAATATAATACACAATGGCCAAATGAATGATGATGGTGAAATAGATAATAATGGAAATAAACGGTAACGTAATGAAATGGAAGCCATGCCGGCATATATGAAAAGTCCACTGATTATGGTTAAGCTACAAATTACCGCCGCATTGAATTTTTTTTCTGGGTAAATTAACTTTCAACACCTAAAATCGTTTGGAACATATGTCGAGTGCACATTGCTACAAGATGATTAGGATGATGAGGTTCGAAGAGGTAAGGAGGAGTGATGATGGAATAGAACGATAATGGACAAGTGAAGATAAGTCCATGAGATAGTTAAAGAAGAAGAGGAAGAAGAAGATGCTGTGCTCGGGAGTTGCCATTGACAACAATCGAATGAAAGAGCTCCTTTTCGATTGGCGGCCGATGGGCGTTGATGCATTGCAAGTTCATTTGATGCGTTCAATATGGCACTCAAATGATGGTAAAACTAACTTGATGGTAAAGCAACATTTTTTTTTCAAGACGGTCACCGACAATAGGGAAACAGAAAAAACGCCCGCAACGTCGAGTTGATCCTATTCTTATTGTATTCACCCGATCAACATGAACCATTCATGCCTGCTGCCACTTGCTACTTGCCACGAACGAATATGCGTCACCAAATGTATATACTACTATTTGGGAAAACAGTGAAGGAAAAATATGTTGTTGCCGATCAGAAAATAAAAATTGGTTTGTATTAATAAATGTTGAGAGAGGGAGGGAGGGGGAAAGGGAAGAGAACGATCCGACCCATACATACATTTTGAATCATAAAAGAACTCTATTCATCAAAAAGTGTGCTATGATAGAGATTATCATCATCATCATCGAACGGACAGATAGAGCAATGAAGAACAAGTGAAGAGAAAGAAAAGGACAGATCGGCAGTGAAATTGCTCATCCAACACTATTATGGCATAGTGGATTGCATAGTTTTATTTTGTGATGTCAATGTTGTCCGCACCACCCCCTAACTCTGAAAACCGAAAAATAATGTTCACAATTGTGTTAGAGAGTCTCAACTATGTTCCCGTTCCATTCAATTTGTCCCCACAGCTCACACCCGTCCGGGTTAAGTGTTTTGTTTGCATTTGATGAAATATTTGGCCTTCAATGATGCGAAAGAATGAAACGAACAGTTGGCCCTAACCAATTAGCACCTTGCACATCGTAAAACCGATCAAACTTGTAACATTTACATTTTGGTGCTTTGATGGTGGTGGTGGTGGTGGCGGTGTACCACATGACAAAGAGGCAACAATGTCGTAAAGATGGTTACCCTTAATTTGAGGCGACAATATAAATTTGAGGGGGAAAGAATCGATCAATTTGTCAATGGAATTGATCAGGTTATAAAGACTGAAACCTAAACAAAATGAATAACATTTTGTGTGTTACCGACAATGACAGTATAACACCAATGTTGTAATAGCATTAAAATGAAACCCCCCCGAAACGATCATCATGTTCTCCTATTTCCATATAAAGTTACCATCATACAGCTGCATGTATAGCTGTACGATCCTTGCAATGGAATAATGAGCTGACAAATGGTCATTAGCTGACATCAATACTTTAAATGTGCATTTCATAATTGTTCCTACATGAAAGACACCTATTTCCGTTGTTAGTTAACGGTTTCTTGCCAACCCCATTCGTTTTTCTCCTTTCGTTCTTTCTTGGTGGCAGCATGGCGCCCATAAGCCAATATATATTACTCCTATCGCCTACATTGGTTCATTTATTTACAGAAAGTTGAGGGAGAAAGTGAATGGCAAATGTAGTTTTACTCACAACTCATCAGGGATGGATCGTTCGCAAGAATTTCTCATCCCCCTATGTGTTCTCATCGAAGAAGTAGAAGTATAAGCAAATTAATTTTAGTGTGCCCGTCCTGCCCAGCTGGTATATACCAAAAAGTATTCGTCGTCGTCATCGCCATCGTCGTCGTCTTCTTTCATTTCGATTGAAGTTCAACGGTGGTAGTCGTCAACAATTGCCAACAATAAACTAACATTTGCTAAAAATAAAGATGCAACCACTCGAAGATTGACGCGTGGCGAGCAAACAATTTGAGACCTTAAATTGAATTCGTCGATAGGGGAAAGCCAGCACCACCACCACCACCACCACCACCACCACACCATTGAGTGAAGACGAACCTTCTGTCTCTCTCTCTCTCACATTTTCTTCCTGTCACTTCTATCATTTAATATTGGTATATACAATCGATGGAAGAAGCCTATTACCATTGCTCATTCTACACTCTACCAAATAGATTTGAATAACTTTCCATCGGCCATGGCCATCATCATCATCATTGCTACAGTTGGCCATCGATGAACGACCGAACTCTGTGAAACGAAGTCATCATCAAAAGCAGAGTGTGCGTTGCAACCAGTGCCGAACTGAAACCATTCCTTGTCATCCACTTGCTGCAACAACTACCATTAAGTACCACCGTTTCCATACCGTCACCACTACCCAAGACACAAAAAAAGAAAAACAGATCACCAACACAAGAAACCATGGCCAAATTGAGCTCATGGTTTGCCGTACTTCGTTGGGCACTGATCCTAACACTAATATTGGTGATCATACTCTCCATTGCGCCAATCATCTTTCCTCGACACTTTGAGAAGAGTCAGAAGGGAACACGAGATGTACAATTGATCAATAGTGCATTGATGGTCGGCCTCAGCGTGTACGGCCTACTTTCGGTCTGTTGTTACTACTACTATTTAACCCTTATATTCGGTATCAGCCTTCTCGTATATCTGATCGTTGAATTAGTATGGCTTCAACTAGGAAATATTGGAATCTATCTTACATTGGCTGGTCTCATCATATGTTCGTTCACCTATTGTGCCGCCATGCGCCGATTACGGCATGAGGCATTGTACGGGCCATGAACAATTATCATCAAATTCGTAAGCGACGTATTCCTCCCTTTTCTTTCTTTCATTCTTCTGTTTTTTTTTGACTTGGCAACCCTTGCCATTTGTCACAAGCAGCAAGTGGCAGGCAGACCAGGCAGTCAGTCAGTCAGTCAACCAGCAAACCAATATATATATATATTTTGTACATATAGTGAAGATCATTGTTATACAATCAAAATGTCGTATTCACAAATGCGTTAATAGCGCTAAATAATAATAATAAATATATCCAAACGAAACATGCATGTTGTTCTCGTTTTTTTTTGTATTTTGGCAGCTTCATTTACAAAATGGTTAACCAAACAAATTTGTACTTGTCATTGTTATTGATTATAACGGTATGATATGGTCGTTGCCGACGTCGTCGTCGTATAGTGATGGAAATGAATATTTTTCCATCCTTTATTGATTTTGAACGTTGCTTAGACATCCATATCATGAAAAGTTGGTCCGTACAGAAAGATATATATATTTGATAACATTAAATGATAACAGAAGAAGAAAAAAGTAGTAAACTTCATGCTATGACATGTGAATGGGAACTCTTCCTCTCTCTCTCTCTCTCTCTCTTTCTCTCTTTCTCGAGTTACAAATCATCAACTCACATAAACAGCATTGACAAATTGACAAATACTTATGTCGACAAGAATGGATTTCTACATAAACAATCTACGATATAAAAATGAGGTAAATTCAGCCGTACAAACGTTGTTGAAATATACACTTTTGATTGCAAACGTTCTCATCATTTCGGATGCCATCTTTCTTTTGATCAATGAAAAAGATTCGTATCAAGGCGAATTTATCGAAGGACGTCATGCTGTATCCAAATTTCTATTGATTATGTTGATGGTCGACATTCAGGTGATTAATCTATAATACACACACACAAATAATACTAAAAAAAATGTAACCAATCATCAATCTATTCATTTACAAATAGTCGTTCATCATGATTCTGTTGGGCGTGTTCGGCATTGTCGGTATGTGTCTACATGACGCCATTCTTCTTGTTCTTGTTCTTGATTGTTTAAATGTAAACAATTGTATTCTTCCATTCAATGACAGGCACAAAGAATAAAGATTATACTTTATTGTCGATGTACGCTGTGGTGATGGCAATCGTTGGTATAGCTTCATATCGTGATTTGGATGCATCATTAACAGAATTAGCCATGTCACTGATGACAATTGCCTACTTGTTGATGATCAAAAGGACTCATGTGCGCAAATACACGGAACTTGTGACCACAATTGCATAAGAACATGTGTCTTAAATGTACGCCCACATATTGGCCACATATATACACACACACACACGAATCAAGAGAGTTCAGCAACCAGGCGCCATACAAATTCTATGGTAACATATACACGTAAATATATAGCTAAACAACTGTATACCCAACTGTAACGTTCAATAAACTACTATAGAGCAATGGGAAATTAGGTCAAATGTCTAAATAAAGAATATTCTAAGCGCTTATTGGTTTGTTGACTCGATCTCAAGTGTGAGCGTTGAATTAAGTAACATTAAATAACAAAACATTAGATCTTCAATTCGCAACAACAACAATAACGTAAAGATGGGAAATATTCATACGGTTGGACCGAATGAGGCCCTCATTATTTCAGGTGGGTGGTGCGGATCAACCACCAAAAAGATGATCATCGGCGGTTGGGCTTGGGTTTGGTGGGCTGTCAACGATGTACAAGTACTTTCATTGGAAGTGTTCTCATTGAAACCCAAATGTGAGAGTGTGGAAACCAGTCAAGGCGTCCCATTATGTGTAACTGGTGTGGCTCAATGTAAAATTATGACTCAAAATGAATTCTTGACACTTGCTGCGGAACAATTTTTGGGTATGAGCATAAAACAGATCAAAAGTGTTCTACTTGAAACATTGGAAGGACATCTTCGCGCCATACTTGGTATGTACCATATATGTTCAACCAATCATATATATTTATTTATAACAATATTCAAAAATTGCTTTTAGGAACATTGTCGGTGGAAGAAATATATCGAGATAGAGACAAGTTTGCAAATTTGGTTCGTGAGGTGGCAACACCCGATGTCGGACGAATGGGAATTGAGATTGTTAGCTTTACGATCAAGGATATCTATGATACCGTTGATTACCTATCATCGTTAGGTCGTGGACGAGTTGCCGAGGTGAAACGAGATGCCCAAATGGGACAAGCATTGTGTGAACGAGATGCTGGAATTGTTGAAATTCAAAGTAAACGAGAAAGTTTGGACATTCAATTTGAATCGAATGCTAAAACAGAGGATTCAAAGCGAAACTATCAAATGCAACGATCACTTTTTGATTCAGAGGTATCGATTCAATACAATTGTATTTATGAGTTTTCTAATAAACAACAAAAATTGATTAGGTAAACACCCAAAAAGCAAACACCCAGCTTGCATATGAACTTCAATCGACCAAACTTCAACAAATGATTCGAAATGAACAGAAACAAATTGATTTAGTTGAACGATCGAAACAGATCGAATTGGAAGAAAGTGAAGTTTTGCGTAAGGAGAAGGAATTATATTGTCATGTTCATTTGCCAACCGAATCGGAAGCATATAAGATTTCATTGGAAGCTTTGGCAAACAAAAATTCGAAGATGATGTTGGCCGAAGCGGAAGCTACCAGAATCAAAATTATTGGAGAAGCTGAAGCAAAACGAATTCAGATGATTGGAGCTGCCGAAGCAGATGCCATGAGATTGCGAGCAGAATCAATGGCAAACTTTAATGATGCAGCCATAATGTCACAAGCATGTGAAGTGATGCCCGATTTGGCAAGATTAGTTTGTCAACCATTGTCACGAACATCGGAAATTGTTATCAATTCAAGCACAAATGAAGCTACAGTGGCTAACGGTATCAATAGTTTCTTGGCTCAGGTTCCATCGTCGGTCAAAGCATTGAGCGGAATTGATTTGGGAAAATTCCTAGCATCCAAAATGGAAGTGGAACAAACGGGGGGCTCGGTTTGAGCTCACTGAAAACAGGAAGTCTCGTTTCATTCACCAACAGCAGATGACACTAGCTATAGCAATATGATCAAAATAAATTCGAGAACTAGATTCGAACACTTTTTCACTTTACGAATAATGTTTGTACACAAATACAAAAAAAAACAAACAACGTACATTACTGGTTTCTTACATTTTTATGAACGGATGTTCAATTAGTTATTTGGTCTAAGTTTATTGCCATTTTTATTGCCACATTTCTTTTACTACTATTTGTCACGAACCAATAAATTGAGTGTGTAGCAATCATCATCTCCATTGACATCATCTTTATTATTTTAAGCCATTAAGACTCATACATACACACAAGGGGAAAAAAGGTTCCATATTGATTGACACAAACCAGCCAACTCGTTCGTTGTCAAATCTGATTGTATTGAGTTGATTGTACAACACCAAATACAAGGATGGAAACTGAATATTCAAACCTATTGAGTGAAGTTCCATCGACTTCCTTTATTGAAGATCAATTTGCATATAAGACAATAAGTACTGAATTTGGCCAATTCCATGTAGCATTTGATCCGATTTTACTAACAAAACAATGTAGAAGCAAGCCAGTGATACTTACGATGCATGATGTCGGATTCAATCATCAAACAAATTTTGATCAACTTTTCTCCCATGAAAAGATGCATTCTATTTTGAAACATTTTTTCTTGATTCATGTCAATGCACCCGGACAAGAGATGTATTCAAAAACAATATCATTTAAAGAGGGAATTGGTCAACCAAATTACCCAACATTGGATCAAATTGCTGAATCTTTAACACAAATATTACAACATCTTAACGTAAATGATTTTGTCGGATTTGGAGTAAGTTTTGCATCTATTTGACCAAATTCTCATTAAGCTAACTAATGAGGTAATTGAAGGAGAAGGAGGAGGAAAAGGTGAAGTCGCGATAGTTTCACCCCATTTGTTTGACCGAAAATGGTCTTACACTATTTAACAGATTTTGTGTTTATTCCATTTCAGAAGAATGTGGCAGGAAACCATAGAAACTGTATTGGAAATGGTCAGTTTTGCTTGAGTTTGTGCACAACTGACACTCCATAATCTATATTTAATTTGTGAATCATTTGACGCCGCGTCCTTCCGGCTAGTATAACACATTTCATAATCTTCTCTCCTGTTTTGTTTTCTTCTTGTTTTGCTGTTCCTGTTGGTGATGTATGGCTAGATCGTACCGTAGATCATCAAAGATCAAAGTGCTAACACGATTCGACCAACTAACTTGAAGCATATATGTATACCACTTTGCACGTACCGCTCCCTGAGTTTTGAAGCCATATTGTTCCCAATATTTTTTTTCTCGTTTCTTATAGCCGTAAACAAGATGTGCTTATTAATATGGATGAAGCTAATAGAATGCAAACACAATTGAAGCCATTTTGCTTTTCTTTTTCTTGCCTGTTGCTCTTGTAAACGGATCATACTTATAAGATTTGCCAATTGAATCAGATAAAGATGAAAGTCGCCCTTTGCGCCTTTTTTTTCACTTCGAAGATGGCCTTTCACTCTTTTTTATCCATCATAATACAACATTTATTAGCTCTATTTATATTCTCCATCCCCTCTTCTCCTAAAACTAGCACCACATTCGTTGAGTAAATCGTAGAATGCGATTGAATTGCTGTTGTTAGCACACTTTATGTGTGGATTAGTTGTAAATATAGACAATATATATGAGGGAAAAACATCAATCGATCGATCGGTCGATCGATTGATCAATTCGACGCAATAATTCGATAATACGATTCAACTGTCTTTTTTATTTATTTATGTTTGTGCGAAACAAAGATTTACCACCCAAACCATAATTAAATTCATTTTCCATTCAAATAGGTCGGCATTGGCGCTAACATTCTCACTCGATTTGCATTGAATCATCCAACATTTACAAATGGATTATTCCTTTTGGATTGTACATTTAAACCAGCTAAAATGATGGAAACATTGATTGGTTATGGAATGGTTAAAATGTTACGTAATGAAGGCAAGATGACCAATATTTTACGTAAATTTGCTTTGGGTAAACATCCAAAAACGACATCTTTGCAGGAGGATAACTTTCAATCGGTTAAATCGTTCAATGCTCATAACTTATCACTCTTTCTACATTCGTGTCTATCACGAAACAAGCTAAACCTAAATCGAACCAATAGTAAGCAAAACATTTCATGTCCCACCCTATTGATTACGGGGCGGAAAAGTCCAAAGATGAATGATTCAATTCAAATGGCATCAAAATTGTTGCCCATAAATTCTTCAATAATCTGCATTGATGGATGCGTTCATGTTTTGTCGGAACGGGCGAACGCCATTGCCGATGCCTTTCAACTCTTTCTACAAGGCTTAGGCTTTATTCCACACTACCGATTGATGGGAATCGATGGCGACATCGTCGTTGGTGGTGGCGGCGGCACCTAAGGTTCAAATTAAGGCGATCATTGTCATCGTTGATGATCATCATAATAATCATCATCATCATCCGTGCCTTCCGGTGACAATCAAGCTATATCATTCTATACAGAAAAAAAAGTTGGGTGGAAAACCAAAATAAAAACAAAGGACAAAACACGAAAGGAACATACATTAAATAATGGCGACAACAAAACACATTCCAATGACACATTAAGGCTTGTCATCTTTTTAAAATGTGCGACAATTGTAATCTCACAACATTCAACCTCTTCCGCATGTTTTGATTAACATTAATAAATATAAAAAGAAGATGATGAGCTTAACAATTGACAGTGAAAGTGACCAGCAAACACAAAAAAAATGGGAAAGAACAAGAGTGAAAGGGGGAGGATAAGTAGTTGCGTGCGAATTAATATTATTTTATATAATATTTGACAAATGTTCATTTACTTGATGCAAATTTGATCCAAATAATTTGTGTGAGCAAAGAACTTAATACTAAAATGTCTACGCGACACTTTTGTTTACGGTAGTGAACGATATGTCAGCATACATTAGGCTATATTACATTTGAGGTTGAGAAGCAAAAACATCAAAGGTAAATTGTGTTTGTCTATGGTACCTGTCGTGTAGGAGTGGATGCGGATGTCTGTGTGTGTTTGTGTTGAAGAGATCTCTCAAAAGATGGATGTAATCAATGTGTTTGGTAATTGCGATCACGAACATCACCTGAAAACATTGTACATGTCAATGTATGTGTGTGTGTATACTAATATTGTAGATTAGTCCAATAGATAAAAGGTAAAGTAAAGTGATGTATGCCCCCGTGAGAGACCAAAAGGTTCAACAACAACAATATATGTTTGATTGGTCTATTTGGTTGCCAGGATTGATGTTGCCTTGGTTTAATTATTACGAAACGACGATAAACTTTCGAAGAGGAAGACCAATTTGAATCGTGATCAGTTTTTTACTTTAGTGTTTCTCCCATCATTGATCATCATAAACCATAGATACGTTTCGAAGGTCTATTGGAGAATGGATGAATGGGCGACCAATTGCTCGCCACCAAAACGAATCTCAAGTTTTATTTCCCTTCTTTTGTTTCAAATTTGAATTGGTAGTTATTGTACGCTTTTTTTCCTTAATTTTAAAAACCATATTGAACAATCATCTAATTGTTTTAATCGATTCGTTTGTGTTATACGCTTTTTTCCCTCTTTAATTGGTGTGTCCGTTTTCACCAATTAAAACCGGGATACTTGATGATTGAATTCTTACTAAATTGCCATAGCCGCCATATTTGATGTTTGACATGCCGACATGACACCCGCTATGATGTTTAAGCCTTTCTCTTTTCTTGTCTGATGCGTGGTAATTCATACGGAAATTGGGTTGAACTATTTTAAATCTAGGAATTTACGTTTTTTTTTGTTCTTTGTTTCGGGTCGATTATAATCCACATTTGTGTGGGACAACAACAACAATAACAACAACAACAAAAATTGAGATATTCAAATGGGTTCGTTAATGTCGGCCACATTTTTGTTATGTTATTGCATGATTAGCCAAATTGGGTCTAATGAGCACTTTATTTAACGCCGGCCAGTTCAAGTCAATTAAATTGGAATGGTATCGAATCGAATAGGTTGAAGGATGGTGGGGATGGTAAATGGAAGGGCGTGGAACCAACATCAACCGGCACAATATGGTAAAGTGTTGATCATAAAGAACGAAAGAACGATAGAAAAATGTGTGAGAGAAACACAATGAAGACCACCTGCCAATGTCACTTATGATTGAGAATTATATATCAATTGGTAAGTGTGATCAACGATCCACGGCATCTCCCATAAACGTGATCGACATTTTCGACATCAAAACCTAAATTTAGCATCAAAACCAAATATTGCATTATGTATACGAAAGAAGAAGAAGAAAAGAAGAAAACGGTATAGATCGGTGTAGATTGATCGATTGATTGATTCTATCATTGAAAATTGGCCATAAATTTTAGTAAAAGAATGATGACATAATTTAGTGGTAATATTTGTGCCAATAAAAAGTTGTGTGGTTTCACATCTATGCCAATGTTGGGGTTGATTCGATTATATTATTGGGGACAAACAATGGGCCAATCATATAATAATACTAATTCACGCTTTAGTCGTCGTCGTCGTACACTTCCCAAATGTAATCAATCATGGCGATGATCACCGAAAATAGATTATCCTCAATGGTGGTCAACAATTTTCGATGCAACAATTGATGACAATAGAAGTTATGCATTTGTGAAGCCAATGTGAGACTCAAATACTCACTCACTCACTCATTCACTCACTCACACTCATTCATAGGTCATTATATCATTTGTTAGAGGGAAATTGGAAAATGGAAATGTGTGATTGCAATCCACTTTCGAGTGTTTGTGTGAAGGCATTGACGAATATATGCGAATTCAAGCACAATGAATCAATTAATTGTGTATCCATATAATCCAATACGTTCTAATAGTATCACATCTTTCAAGATGGTGATGGACCGTTTCAGGTGATGGCCAATCAATTACCTCAAACCTTTTCTCTTTGATTGTGGACAGCCCAATCGGCTCGTTCCATCTATCTATCTATCTTTGACTACGTGTGGTCAACATTTTGCAAAGAAGCGACGCAATAGATCATCGAGATCATCATTAAGGATCGACGGGTCGATCCAATGTTGCCTTCCGTTCGTTTTTTTTGTTTTGTTTTCGTATTCGAATTCGAGTGTGAAACCCACAATTAAGCCTCCTGCCACTCAACCAAATGTATATATTCAACTCATTTTCCTAAAGTAATGATCGGACATTTCAACACACACACACAACAACTGACCGACATTTGAATTGGACACCAACGATATGCCTCGATGAGTCACGAACCAGTTAAGACTAACCAATGAAAGTAAACTGGCAAACCAATTGAATCGAAGTACAAGTAACAACAACAACAACAACAAAACAAAAAAGAGGTTCCAACAAATTGAAAGTGAAACAATGTGGGAAATGTTTTCCCATTTGTCGTGAGACGTTCGAAAGAAAAACGTATTAGATATATATATATATATATTATATGCATTAAATAGTTGAATGAAAATGAAAAAACTAAAACAAGTTGTAGTGTTAAATGGGCAACAGTAGTTCATTTGTCATTTAAGGTACCATGGAACGAATACAAAAAAACGAACTAAATGCATTAAACCAACTAAATGATCGTCTCGATAGCCGGCGCCCGTCACGCTAATTCGTCCGCTTTTCCCTAAATCTTGTACGTAGATCTCTTTATTTAACATTGTTGTTGTTATTGTGTGTGTGTGTGTGTGTGTGTGTGTGTGTGTGTGTGTGTGTGGAAAATAAATCTAAAACAATTAAAGTGGTTCGTTTGAAGATTTAAATTCCGTTCTATGAATGGGTTTGCTTACATTTCCTCTTTTAGTTCTCTCACTATCTTGTTTGTTCATATCAGTAACTTATGATAAAATCAAGTAATTTTGAATGGTCACAGACAAATGTCCACAAGTATAACCAATAATAGTTTGCCCACCAACCACCAAAAAAGAAAAAGAAAGATTGCCATCAACAATCGCAAGGTGTAAGGCGTAAACCATATAACCGAATTGAAGTTCGATTGACTCCCGAAAAAATAAAATACTATGTATATGAATGATGATAGAACGCTATAAAACATAATTTACTTTACACTGTTCTGATTGATGTTTGACACGGAATAAGCCCAACATTAATTTTGCTTTCTGTGCATCATCGATGTATGCATATTGTTTTTGAGCATCTGCGACATCTTCACACACACACACACACACACCTTACATAGTTTGATCGGGATCTACAGAAAGTATGAACGAGTCCAATGGTAATCACGAGACGAACCTGTTTTATTTCACCACTATCCAATTGATGCTTGTTTGCCCGTTTGGGTTGTGTTCTGTTGCATTTTTTTTTGGCTTATAATTAGAATCGTATGTGTGTTTATCGTTCTGTGTGTGTGTGTGTGTGTGTTAAACATGGACAACGAAGTTAAGAGACAACATAACGCGTACCATAAACATTCGTTTCCCTCCATACAACAAAAAAGTGTGGAACAACTCTCTTACATAGAGTACCAAGAGAAATCTGTTATGAATTATGCCTGGTCGAGAGACTCACCCATACATATGATACTATGGCGCGGGTGGTTCGCTTTCACTCTCGAACATAAGGGAAGATTTAAACTAAAAGAGAGAGAGAGAGAGAGAGAGAGAGAGAGAGAGAGAGAGAGAGAGAGAGAGTGTTTTCCCATTCCCAATTAGATGACTTTCTTACCTGGTGCTGAATTCGACAATCAACACTCAACAAAAGGAGAATGAAAGAGAGAAGAGGCAATTGAGTGGGGGAAAAGGAAGAGAACGGATGGCGATGACCAAACAAACGAATGAATGAATGAACATGAAACGGGAAAAGAGTCGACAACGTCGGAGGATGGACAATGTTTCGATGTAACATCATAACCAACGATGTTATGTTCAACGAATTGTTCCATATAAACAAAGATGATATTATGAAGACGAACAATTTCATTTAAGTTCTTCGTCGATTTGACACAACATGTCTTCTTAAAGTGATTCATAAAGATTTGCAAATATTTACTGTGTATGCGTGTGTGTGTGTGTCTATGTCTATGTGTACCTTAACATTACATTTTGGTGTATATCCTAAATCCTTTTCTTCAATTTTGTGCATCAAAGCGGCATTGAAGCCGCATCACCAAACGTGGTCCGCATACCTCAAACCTCATCGTGAACAAATCCATTTGCCATGATTATCCATAAGATGAGAGGACTAGTCCTCATCGGCCTAATATTAGGTCAAATACTTTTAATGCACGCACCGGAAACAGAAGCCGGAAAGAAACTATTATTTAAACTGCTCAAGAATAAACATAAAATCAAGACAATTGCCCTATTGTTAGCATTAGCTAAATCAAAATTTAAACCTAAATTTGGTATATTACCAATTCCGATACCGATGCCGTTTGAAATGAAAATTGGTGAAGTGAATGATTATCCCAAATATGATTATGATATGTCCGATTATGGTGGATATGGTGGTGGTGGTGGCGGCGGTGGCGGAGGATATGGAGGAGGAGGAGGAGGTGGTGGCAGTGATATGGGCGGATATGGTAATGGAAGATTAAATCTTACAAACATGTAATTGATATAATATGGATTTTCAAACAGGTGGTTACGGAATGGGCTCAATGGAAGATTATGTCGGTCCTGGAGAATATAAAGACTTTGACGACTCCTATGATGACAAAGGATATGGCATGCCATCCTCAGGTATATATTAAATTGAGATAATCGAGTTATGTGTTTTGTGTTTGGCGCCTATTACAATGGGATAAACACTGATGAGTTGAGAGTTGAATATAATTTGTACGCCCATACACGTGTACTAATAGATGCTATTTTAGGATATGGTAATGGTGGCGGAGGAGGTGGTGGTGGTGGTGGAAATCGAGGTAACGGATATGGCGGCGGCGGTGGTGGTGGCGGTGGATACAATTCTGGTGGCTATAACGGAGGAGGTGGTGGTGGCGGCGGCGGTGGTGGAGGATATTCTGGAGGTAATTTAATCAATTAATTTTCTTTGAAAATTTTTAATTTTTTTATCCATAGGTTACAATGGTGGTGGCGGCGGCGGATATAACGGCGGCGGAGGAGGAGGAGGAGGTTATGATGGTGGAAATGGTGGAGGAGGAGGTGGTGGTTATAGTGGCGGCGGATATGACGGAGGTTCCGGAAATGGTGTCGTCAGTTATGATGGTGGTGATGGAGAAGATGGAAACTATGCTGGAGCAGCTTCAGGTGACAATTTCGATGATGGATATGTTCAATACAATAGAGGCCGTGGTGTTGGTGGTTCTGGTGTCAATGGTGACACCAACTATGGCGGCGTGTCTGGTCAAAACTATGGCAATGGTGGTAGAGGAGGATATAACAACGGCAACAGTGCTTACAACAACAACGACAATGTTGGTATTGGAGGAAGTTATGAAGCGAGCAACAACTATGATTCTCGTTATGTAAGCAACAGTAATGGTGGCGGCCCGCCGGCAATCTTCCTTACCATTGCAAGTAGACCAAACAATGAGAACAACAATTATAGAGCTTCATCATCGAATAACTATGGAACATCATCATCATCATCAAATAGTAACAACTATGATCGCGATCAAGACAATTTACGTCCATTATATAACCATAATAATGTGAACAATAATAATAATAACAATTGGACGCCGACATCGACCTACACAGCAAATGTTGCACCGCCGAGAGAATATTCACATTCAATACGAAATGATGAACGCGAATATTCTCGTGACAATGAACCATTTGGTCGAACCTATGCCACGAATGAAGTGAAACAAGATTCATCACAATATAACAATCGAAATAATGAACCAACTTTATATGATAATCACCATAGGCCCGATGATTATGAACCGGTTGTGGGTGAGAATAGTTCACGGAATAATGTCCGATCCGGTTATGTGAATCATGATTCATATTCAACGAAAGGAAACGTTCCAGAATATAGGATTGCAATCATTGCTGCTGATACGTCGGGTGATAAGTCAACATCAGAATCGAAAGTATTGGAAAGTAAATTGCTTCCAATTGAAGGAACGGGCAAGGCAATACCTGTTGGTTCGGTGACGATAACAACCCGAAAGTAAACGTTAAAATCTACAAACCAAATTTTTCCTTTTTCTCCTCAAATCAAAACCTCAAACCAATTACTTCATCCATTAATGAAGCAGCTAAAGAAAACTTGTTTTAACAAACAACAAACATTAGTATATAATTATTATGGCCAATGCTTAATTCAATGTCTTCACATGTCCTTACGTTGAGTGTCATGATGAAACTGGCATTGTCAAGATGTCCATTTACCGGAACGTTCGCCACTGATGGGAATGAACACATCGGACTTAACATACAAACAAACACTCATTCATTCATAAACAATTCTCAAGAACAAATTCATTCAACACGATTCCGTTCGTTGTCGATCATTTTTCATTGGATTCAGTCGAGCCATTGGGATGGCTCCCATTTTTTTTTCCATTTGGGTGCATCGTTCGGCGTCTGAGTGAGAATGATTTTTTTATACTTATGTTCGTTGTCCATCTTCATCTCCATTATGTTCATCCACTTTTGTATAGTCGCCATTTGTCGCACCTCGTCTTGTCATTATTATCGTATTATAACAAATTTGTCTTTTCCTGTAATAAAAATGCAATTTCATAGCCTCAAATTGTGTGCGTGTGTATATACAAATATTGTTATTTGGTTTCGATTATATATATATCTTCAGAATTATCGATTGAACCGTATTGATCAAATAGGAGAGGATTCGCCCATCCAAAGATATCATATTGACGATTACATACTTCAAATAGAAAAAAAACATTATTTGAACAATTCATTCGATTCGCTCACGAGATCATTTTTCAATAATAATGAAATGTCGTTTCTTTGGGTTACCGATATTTCGATTCGAACAACTTTACTACTACGATGATTTTGTCCCTATAAATAACCAAACAATATAGATAAATATATATGAAATGAATAAAAGAATAGAGTGTGGAACATTGTCCAGACACGACGAAACAAGTGTCGCCCCGAAATTATCTATTGGAATGGGCTGTGTCCAGATTTGAAACGAGCTGTCACTCGGTTGTATATTGATGTTGATTATAATCATGTTCGCCATTATCATTTGACCACTGGTCCAATGTTTGCCTTATACACGTTTTTTTTGCTTGCACAATTGGTCACTTTTTTTAAGTGTATCTTCCATACTCGATTTGATTCATCTTCATTCAATTGCTACAATAGGGAACGATCGTTACGTATTTTTGTTGTTGTTGTTACGGGCATCTGAGCATCTGGATCTGCCCAATCATGCCATTGATCACGAGAATGGAATTGATTGAATCGGTGGCAAATGTTAACAACAAGTTCCACCCAAAAATAAAAAAAAACGTGTAAGACATCAATTCATTTCAATTCAATGATGATGATGATGTTGTTGATGAAATGATCATAATCGATTAGTGAGACTAATGTGATCATTGTGCAATGCAATCATTCATCTCAACATTTATCGAATCAATAGTAGAATAAATTATTTGCATAATTGTGCAATAAAATAAGATTAGCACTTGCTGAAATTTTCAAAAAAAAAGGTAAAAAGAAGCTTTATATAGATCCAAATAGAAATGATGCCAATACGGAACTTGATTTATGCAAATCGAAACTGTTACTCATATTTTATTTTTTATTTTTTTTTATATTTTGGCTTTAAGATTTAAACATGAAAGGGCAGATTCGTGAGTAGAACGGTGATTACAAGCAAAAAAAAAAAAAATGGTTTCATACAACTTTGAATGGTGTGCGATCTTGTGTGCCACTTTAATGTGGAAAACCGATTTGTGGACTATTCTCACTCTACATTTGTGTCTACAAGTCAACTCATTAATTAATACTATCTGACCAGTATACCTGGTTGCATGTTCAATTGTGTTGTACGACGTTCAAAAAAAGCTAAAGTCCATCCATATAACACAACGCCAACTTGGACATTAATTATTCGCCATTGTCTAAATTCAATTATATTCGTCATATTCATATTTGTGGTGGCGATGATGGTGGTGGTGGTTGTGTGCCTACAATTCGAATTGAACAAACTTACACCAATTGTGTGCTTGTGATCCTAATCGACGATAACAATTGAGTTCACATGAAATGTGTCCATTGCATTCGAATATAGATGGGAAAGAAATATGATTCGAAAATAGTTCCGTTAGATATAACTAACTAATTAATGGGATGCAAATGGAATGATTGATCATTAATCGTGTTTTTATTGATTCCAATTAATTTCGATATACCATTGGTGGTCAATACCGCCAAGGGCAAACGGTATGTCATTGTCATCGACACTATCGATTGACCTATCAAAAAGGTAAATAAAAAATGGAAATTTGGTCCTCGTTAACGTTATCTAAATTTATATTTATAATAATATCCAATCAAGCTAATGTAATTTTTTTTCTCTATTTGAGATTGATGATATTTCAAACCATCAAAGTACACATGTGGTCCAATCAATATTGATGGTTTTTTGTTGGCGAACGAACGAACACCTGTGAATTGTGGTTGATGGTAGAATGTTTTCAATCTAGTGGAAACAATTTGTGGATCATCATGGGATTTACCTATGACAAACAATTGTTGATTTGCCACAAACGAACGAGAACCACCAATGAAAAAACAAGAATATGGATCTATCGAACATGACCCATTGGTCTACTACATCGTTGGAATCGTGGACATCAAATCGTAAGTAATAAACTTGAATCTTTAGACTAGATCTAAATGAAAATAGTCTATAAAACATTCATTACATTGTCATGTTCGTGAATGTGATGTGAACAAAAAAAAAAAAATAAAAATAAAAATAAATGAATGTAATCGATGAAGACGACATCACAATGAAAACATTTAATGTTCGAATATCTATTTATCTAGATATTGTGTCGAACCATCAAGCATCGTTACTGTTGACAGATGTTAAAAGCAATGGATCTAATTTAAGAATAATGGACAACATTAGTGGACACGACGACCACGACGGCGACGACAATGAGGCCGAAGATGCGGCACTAGCCACAATGCGACCTCACTCAACTACCATTAAATGCAACAACAACATCAACAACAACAACAACGGAACAATGAACGACGAAACAAAGTATACGAACATGGAGGCGGCCATTGACAGAGTTGGAAATTACAACCAGTAAGTTGGTGAGACTTTCTTTCTTTTTTTTGTTGTAGAGTTGCTGCTCGTCCAATTAAGCTCAATAGAGATGACACTTGTGCATAAATAGTAGACCAAGAAATGGTGGTGGTGGTGGACACAAAGAAGTGGACATACAAAACGTCACTCCACACGTCGTTTCTAATAGTAGTTTACTCAATGTCCGATAGCTATTAATTAAGAAACTCACATGCTCCTGGTTCCGGGTAGACGCAAAACGTAAAACGAGAACTTCTACTTCTTTTGTAGTACGTGCTAATTGGTGACACCACAATCCAACTGAATGTGTGTGTGTGGATAGATAGTGAACTAATTGAATTATATCTTCACCACTATTAATATCCTTTTTGGTATCTTTTTGGGTAAAAATAGTGAAACAAACGATGTTCGGTCACGGTTTAATTTACGATCATCATTGTCGCACGTCTACTCAAATTGGAATGTTGTTAGTAGGTTGGAGACAACCGACACCAACAATGGCGATTGCCAATCATCAATTCCACCAGTGGATGGACAGAACCAATGGTTGCAACAATTATCGATGCTTTCCAATGAGGCTATCCTAGACGTTCAAGTACCATATGCGCATGTGGCCAATGATCTTATGCCACATCCATTATTGGTGGAATGTAAGAGGCACGAACCGAATCGAACGACGTGTAAGACAACGGGCAATCAAAGTAGATCATGTCGACGAATGTGTAAGAACAATCGAACCAATGGACCGCTAAGTAAGGAGCAACAAAGACGAAATGCTTGTGTACGTGAACGGACCAGAATGCGTGACATGAATCGTGCATTCGATGTATTACGACAACGTTTACCATATATGAAACAACATGGGAAACGTATCTCAAAGATTGAAGCGTTGCGGTAAGTTTGTTTCTCACAAATTTTTTAAAATACAAAAAAAAACTAATCAATATTTTGTTTGCAATTGAAAGCATGACCATTCGTTATATAAAACAATTAAAATCGATACTTAATGATGGTAATGTTTAATTAAACAATATTCAATTTATATGTAAAAAACACAGACAGTGAATGATGACTACAATGATTTTATATCACAATGGAAATTGGTTCGGATTTGAGAGTCGTGGTAAGTATTTTTTAAATCTGTCAAGTCGATGATTTAACTTGTATATCTGATACAGATTGTGTAACGCTTCATAATTAACATTGTCCGTTTCCAACACCTTTATATATGCCTGGTAAATTAAAATGTTAATTAATAAAAAAATTATATATAAAAACATCATGTTTTTACCTGTTCCGCCCGATCCATTTGTTTCAACTTACTAAAGATGTCTGCCATCAACAACAATGCTTTGGCATAATTTGAATGATATTCATTAATTTGTTGTAAATAGTGTAATGCATTCGTGTAATCCTTAAAATCGTAGTACAAAAGAGCCAAATTGTACAATGCACTTCGGAAGTTGGGTTTAATCTGGACGGCACGTTTCAAATGTTGGATCGCCTCCATACGATTATTTAGACCGCCAAGGTCGAGTAAGGTGATGGCAATATTAAACTCGATCACCTCTTGTTCCTCATTCTTTGTATATGCTTGCAATGCCTTAAGCACGTATTCACGATAATGTGTCCGATTCTCTTCGGGAAAGTCCGGCTTCTGTACCAAGATGGCCAAATTGATCAATGCCTCTTTGTGGTTAGAGTTGATGTCAATTGCCAACACAAAATTGCCAGCAATCTCCCTCAATATACTTGGCCGGTAAACGTCCAAGCTGAACGAATTGTTCTGTTCCATGTTTGAATCATTGGCCAATTGTAATGTTCTCGCAATGGCAATGTTGTAGAACAAGTCCGCTGCTTTCAGATCGTTTTTGTATTCCGCTCGGGACAAAGCTTCTTGATATATTTCGATGGCTTCTTTCAATTGTGAACGACGAATATAAATTTCTCCTAGATTGATGTAAGCATCGACAAAGCCGCGTCTGATCGATATGACTTCGCGATAAAGCTGCATAGGTTAAACAAAAGAAATGTGTTATAACAAAAGGGATACAATATACAATGTTGTGCATGTCATGCACATAAAACATATTTAGCATACATTCTCGGCTTCATTCAGACGCGAATTATTCATGCTGATCACTTGAGCAAGATTTATCCATAGATTGAGATAGCTAGGTACAATGCGGTTTCTAATTGCCGAGTTGCGAACGCGTGGTTTGATCCTCCACAATAAGGTTTCCGCTTCATCAATTCGGTTCAGTTTAATCAAAGCGCGAGCAATATTCAATTCGGAACCGATATCTTCAGGATCTTTAACAGCTGCTTGCTTAAAATATTCAATTGCATCCATATAGCGTGAATTACGTTCATAATAGTGGCCAATATTGTTATAAAGTTTTGCATTGTTTGGATTAACTTTCAAACCGGAATTGAACAAAGTGAAATCGTTTTTCCAATCAAAATTTCTTTCGAATGTTCTCATAGAAAGAGCAATTATGGTAAGCAATGTAAACACGTACAGCACAGATGTAACCTTAAATGAATTGGTGTCAATTAACATTTTAACATGAACAATAATAGACTTACCCATTTGTTTCGGAAAAAATCACGAATACGAATCAGGCCAATGGCTAGAATAAAGCAATAACCAATGCTGGGTGTGTACAGAACTCGTTCGGCAATCACAAATCCAACTGGAAACAATAGATTCGATGCAGGAATGAATGGGAATATGGTTAAACAGAGTGCAAATGCCAAACATATTTTCCTATTTTGATTTTTGGTTTTGAAATTTTGAGTTGAATTAGAATGTAATTGAATTACGGCACGGACCATCAACATAAATAGAACAAGATAGAATGCAACTGTACTCAGATTACGGTGATCACGCCATTCTCGTACCAACGGAATTGAGTTCATCGTCCAATCAGCACAAAGATGTTTCGGGTAAAGCATTAACATTGCGTTCAATGGAAGTAGATAATTGTATGTAAGTTGTCTAGTGGGAGTTGCCTCGAATGATGCAGGATTATCGAATTTGGTAAATACTGGTAATGCACCCATTACGTAGAACCGTATTATGGCTAAGATGATGGTAAAGATAAATAGCAAAATTGCTCGAATAAGACTGGAATGTTTAATCGTTGAGTGAAGTTTGTTAATCCATCGGAGACCGTGCATTGATTTATAGAATATATATAGATTGAATAGTTCATATGACATGCAAACCAATGGTACGGTTAAGCTTTGCTCTTTGGATAAAGTTGCCAATGTAGCATGAAAGACGAAACAGGAATATACTGAATCGAAGTAACAGAATATGGAAGTTAAAAAAAGTAAAGTTGACAATAGTTCAGCGCGGCCAACTATTCCGGCAACGGCTTCCGATTTGAGTGGATGAACGGCAAAGAATAATGTCAACAATAACGATGGCCAGTGATCGTCGAGTATATTCATCATGAAACGATAACAAACGATGCTAACTAAAGCGTGCAATAACACGTTGGTGAGATGATAACCGTATGGTTTCAAACCGGAGAATAGATAGTTGAATCGGAATGTAAGTAAGGTCAATGGTCGGTATGATTTGTGGCTATGTTCCGAACGAATCGGTGTGCCCCAATAGTCCACAGAAAAAACCGACCACCAATCGGTTTCATTTGTGTGGACATGTCGGTTGGAGACGACAGCCGAATTGTCATCAAAGGTGAAGTCACATGTTAGCGAATTGTAATACACCAGAATGGTCACTAGCCCAATTACCATGTATGGTAATGGTAAACATGAAGAAGCCATTGACACATTCGATGATCGTTACAAACGGTTTACGAATCCAAAAAGGAGATGACCAAAAAACGGACATGGACAAGTCGAGCGAATAACCCGAACGGGTCGGAATCAGCTGATTGCCGGGAATGCGCTCAAATTACGATCCTTAGGAAGTGTTCACAAACAACGTTCACCATAGGTAAATACGAGATTTACCTGTTTACCTAATAATAATAATAATCATGGAAACAATTTGACAGATATCAAAGTATTTATTTGCATACTACAATTTTAGACATGAAATGAAATGGTGAATCATATTTACTCAATCGCGTCGTTTCGACATGTTTCGAGATACACTGTGGCTTACTAACTTTTGTCGACGATATGCTAAAATTAGTATGATAAAGTTGACAACATATATGGTGATACAAACAACACAAGCAACATGCAAAACGAAAGCTAAAATGTAACCGAGATATAACGTAGACAAGTTGGCGATTATGGCAAGAGCAAGAATGGCTTGTGTGTACAGTGGTCGTTCAGGTGGAAGTAACACAAATACCAACATGATTAAATAAAATAAGATTCCAAAAATTGGATTTCGTAAAGCTAATTGTGGTGGAAGAATTCCGAAGCCTTTTCCATAGTCGGACAGGAATGCGGCCGAACAGCTAATAGTAGGATTGATGTCACACATTGCTTCAAAAGAAGGCTGCAAATCATGTTGAACTTCAACATAAAGGCCATAAAGAGACAGAATCATTCCAGCTCCAATGGCACATTTTAACTTTTTGTCGATCGACTTGAATTGCGCCATCCTATCGTTTTAATCTACCAAATAGTAATGGTAACATTGAGTCGATTGACAGTTGGATACCCGCCGATACAGATGGTAAAACACCAAAAGAGAGTATCAAAGTCAGCAGATGCGCACATTAAAACATTATGCTCAAGAATTAATATTCGTTAAACTTTAACGATAGATGTCGTAGCCAATCAAATGGGACCACATGCTCGCTTCATGTTCGCTTACTTCCATATCCTTTCCTGCAGCATGCTTTAGTATTGTTCTTGTACTCCAGCGTGATCATTTCACTTCCAACCTCCAACAAGTGTGGTAAGTTTCAAGTTTCAATCAACATTTTACTTCTTGGTCAATCGCCACGCAATTCTTGTTAGCTATCTATGACAATTATTGTGCCAAATAATCATTTGATTAGACCAATATTAAATTGAAGCACCTAGGAAGCGTCTCCGCGCATTATACAAAGTGGAGACGTGCCTTTGTCGTTGCTTACATTTCATTTCATTTAAAAAATAATTGAAATCATCATTTATCATAATTGTATTCTTTCCAATTGCAGGTTTTGAAATTTTACCATCTAATAATAATTCCCATTTCTGAATTAATTGGTGATCAAATCAAAATTGTAAGTTTGTTATCCTATTATAAGACATTGGTTTATTTAATATGATGAATGGTTATGTAGTCGAAATATAATGAGAAAATTTCAACCGCCCCAGTCTGAGTGATAATAAAACCAATTCTTACTAAATTTATTAATATATTTTCATATACTAATTGACATTTTCGCTTTTGTTTTTAGGTTGTGGAAAATCGTGTTGCTGATCAAATCTTGAATTACAACAGACTTTAGTTTCAACTTTGTGATCTAAAAACTTTTCAATAAATATAATTATCATATTTTATTTATTTGTTTTTTACATAATCCTTAATTTAAAGTGAACTTCACCCCACATTCGATATTGTTGTCGAAATAGCATACAACTGATGAAATGATTGCACAAAACACGATCAAATAGATTATTCCAGGTACGGCTATTAGCAATTGTATGGTCTTTAGATTCTTCAATGAGTGTGCCAATCCATATATTGTGAGAGCGATCAAACTAAAGTAGATGAAATAGAAGAATAATGCAACCAAGACCAATGCAAGTCTGGTCATTTCTTTAGTACACAAGAATTGTATAAATGGACGGCGTTGTTTTATTATTCGACATCTGCCAAAGGTTTGAGCACAATTTGGACAAACACTTTTCTGAGTTTTATTAACATGATTTTGAAGGCAACTCTTATGGTAATAACAATTACACCATTGTTTCACTTCTTCCGATTTCTCCAATTTGCATATATAACATCGTGGCTTTGTAAAGAACGATTCACTACTTTCGGTAGTGCTGGCACACATGGCCACAAATTGTTTTAATACAAGTGTACACAATTTATACTTTTCACATTACATCGTTGCTTGAATAATCGAAATTGGAATACATGTAAACTTAATTATTAGCCGATTGAAAGAAATTGTTATCTACTAATATTTGTAAACTTTCCAAAAGCGAATGTTTCACATTACGAACATCTTGCAACATTAGCTGAAAATAAATTAAAGTAAATTAAAAGTGTACTAAATCAAATTATTGGTTACCTTTTGAAACAAAGTTAGTTTATTATAATACATTGGCGGTGGCCGTGGTGGACGTTCTTATTCAGTCTTTGAGCTTTCTTGTCGTTTGTCATTTTATGTTGTTTAATTGTTTCCTTTTCGACATTAGAAACTAATTCATTGATTATTTGAGCACAAATTGGTTCAACGTCATGTTCCATGTGAAAGTTGTTTTCATTGACTTGTATCGTCGTTGCTACCTCTGGCTCATCATCACTAAGGTAATTTGATAATAAATTTAGCGAATTATTTCTTTCCACATTTTTAGGTTCGTCGGTTATTCTCGAAACAACATTTTTCGCAAAAACATTATTTTCATTGACTTTATATTGTTTAGTGAAATTTTTACTATGATTGTATCTATTTCTATTATTATTTGGTTGCCGATTGTTCCAATTCGATCGACGATCATTTTGCCATGATTTGTTGCAATTCAGCTTTTTATTGCAATTTGAAACATTTTTATTTGTTGTATCATTCTTTTTATCTTCATTTCCAAACTTCGGATATTTTGCTTTTCTTTCAGCTCGCCATTGTTCAATATCTTCCGGTGTGCATGGCATAGAAATCATATTATACTTATTACGAAGTTCTAAATGTTGAATCTCATTGTGAAGCTTTACAATTTCAGACGGACCATTAAATCGACACCCTTTAAACGGACACTTTACAAAAAATTAAAATAAAACATTAATTTCAAAAACTTATAAAAAATGTTATTTAAATTACTCGGATGTTATTTGATTGTGTGTTTCGATTGGAACCATGAGTGTTTTGAAAATTTTTCAAGCCAAACGATTTGGGAGTTGAAGGTTTTACTTGATTGAAATTATTTTCCTTTTTATATTGTTCCGATACAACTTGATCTTGAAGAAATTTAGGTCTCGGAATCATTTTGAAATTTTAAAACAATTATTCAGTGATGGGGATTTAATATGCAGCATGGATGCAGCACCAAAACAAGTCCCAAAACATGTGTGACCACTAATTCATAGAAGGCGTTACATTATGTGTGGAATATTTCTTAGTACGATGATCACTGATCAACCACCTTGATTGATCAAGAATAAAGTTATGTTAATTAAAAAACAAGTTGGAATTTTTTAAATTTTATTTAGTAAATAATATAATAAAAGCATACCATTACCGGATACAAAATGTATTTTCAATATAATATAGGCACTAATATGGAAAAATTTGTTTATTATAGACCATTGTGAAATGACATGTGAAAATAAAATTTCGTTCACGTTTTTTGAATGATTATATTGGCTTAATAATATCTATGTTCATATAATTTACAATTCATCCTTGCTCTTAGGATTTCCACTTCGATCGAAACCGACCAATTCTTCAGTTGCATGCTTGGCAATATATTCAACAAAGTTGTTCAAGTCACGACCTCCTTCATATTTCTTGGCAACCTTATCTTTCGGGTACCAATAGATGGTGGGGAAGCCATGGACCACAAATGCTGGTGGTACATCATTAGCTGTAGCATCCATCTTTACAATTTGTACATTTGGTTCATCCTTCAATTTCTTGCCCAACTCTTCATAGGTTGGAGCCAAGTTCTTGCAATGACCGCACCATGGAGCATAAAATTCAATCAAAGTGTCCTTATCCGAGTTGATAACCAAATCATGGATGTTCTTGGCTACGGCAACCTTGACATCAGCTCCCTCGTTGTCTGGTACAGGTTCAGATTTTAAGAAAGCTTCCAATTTACCATTGGTAAAATCTTTGACAAATTGTTCCAAGTTCTCAACGCTAAATTTGTCTTCAAACTTGAACTTTTGTCCTTGGCTGTCACGTGCAGCAACGACAGGAGCAGAATCACGATCTCGTGGTTGTTCCAAACCATATTCTTCGAGCTCGCCAGCAAATTGGTTTGCATTTGAGATGGCAAAGTTGACGTCCTTGTAATTTTGAGCAACCTTAAGAACACGGTTTCGCCAATAGTTAGTTCCCTTCGGATTTTTAGCATAGTCCACATCGTAGTAGACAACGACAAGTGGAGCCTTGAATTCAGCATTATTATCTTGAGTTCGGTGTCCGACAAGTCCATGAAAGTTGGACTTGACAAATTCAGTCAAATCACCATTGCCAGAATATGCTACAATACTTGGTTCAAATTTGTTAATGGAATTCTTTGGTCGAATGACAAGAACATTGTTTCCGTTTGTTCGTGTCTTTTCATCAAGTTTGGCAAGTCGGTCAACTTGGTAAACATCGGCAACATTGCTGGTAAAAACGTGACCAAACGTGACACTTTCTCTGAGAACATCGGCAGATTTAAGGAATGATGATTGCATGTCCGAAGCTCCATCTTTTTCAAAAACACCCAAAACAACAACATCGGCAGCTTTGTCGAGAGCATTAGACAATTGAGATTTGGTGGAATATAATCGCGAGGCTGGTCCAACTTTAGATTTCATATATTTTACGATACCATCAGCTTGACGTGGCCCATTGTACTCGGCGGAAAATTCTCCATTTTTGAAGATCTTCAAAGTTGGATAACCATTGACTCCATAATTGCTACAGATTTCTTTTCCCTCATCACTGGTACAATCAACCTAAGATGTAATAAAATATGTAAATAAATAATAAATTTCAATAATATAAACATTAAACTAAAATAAATAAGATAAGAAGACAATTGGTTTATTACCTTGGCCAATGGAATTGGTGGGTCATTACTCTTGAGACGGGTAGCAGCAGTCTCATACTCTGGTGCCAAACGTTTACAATGTCCACACCATGGGGCAAAGAATTCCACCAATACGGTATCATACTGACTAATTGATGATTTAAAATCTTCCTTACTCAGATCGAGTACATCGGATGCGATGACATAGCCGAAAATGGCACTGAAAACAAGAACCGACGATAAGGTTCGCATCGTGAGCTAGCTAGTTTGACTGAGAAAGAAAAAAAACAATGAAAACAATTAAGAAATGTGAAGTGATGAACACAATATAAGAAGTTGATATCGGTCGTTCGGAATCGATGCAATATACCTGACAAACAAGTGGAAATAATTGACGGTAAACCGAATGGGAAAGAAATGATGACGATGAGACAAAGGAATGAAGCTTCAAGCCACCGGCTAAATAGTAACACGTTGAGTAATGATTTGAACTGATTTTAAGTCACGCCCGATCGTAATATCCGATTTAAAGTTTTCATTCACGTACCAATAGTGTACCGGGCGTGGTCTAGCAGGCTATATTGACACGACCACAACACTAAGTTGACGTGTATTTACGTGACGCCGTAAATGTATACATTAGACAAGTGGCGACGTCTGCATTAGCCTAAACAAGTCTGGTTTGTTGATGGAATGCATCCTCATCGCCATAAAAGTCTTGGCCCACGATTGCTTATTATGTTAACATCGAAAATAATCAAGGTGGAATACCCTTCTTTTTTATGGTGCATGAGACACAATTAGCTTTTTATATCAATGTTTTCATTAATATTAAGTACGTTTGGTAGGATTGGACACTGAAATATTTTCCCTTTAATTTCAATATCTTCATAAATTTTGAATCAAAATTCAAATCAAATTGATAATGTAAATGTACAATACTTATTTGTGGACGCTCAACACTTGGTGTCGCTAAACGACAAGTTGATATCAATTTATTCAGTACTATTTACCTTGACTACCAAAAGATGGCATTAGAAGTCCCGTTGATAAAATGATACAGATTAATAACGGAAATCTTTCAATACAGAATAATGTGTATCAATTGTATTAATATTTAAGACATTAGAATAAAAGTATTTTCAAGTTAGTTCAGCAATAATCTATGTAAGTAAAAGAATAACCAATCTACTATACATTAATATATATATTTTATATTTATAATAGCTAGAATTTGCTGAAGTGATGCACCAATAAAGATTTGTCCTTCAACGAAATGACAATTTGTCATTATGAACACAGTAGAAGCATAATTCGGTTGAATGAGGCTTTTAATGTGTAACAATCGTTCGACGCGAATCCATTCATCAATGGAATGGAATTTCGAATGGGCCTAATCTATTTGAATGGAAGGTAATTAATTTTCATTATCGAATGAAGCGTTTTCATCCAAAAGTCAACTTAACAATAGATCCGTTAAATGATTCCTTTCCGAACCATCTCCCCCTACCACTCCGATCCATATATGAGCCATTGTTCGAAGCCAAAACATACACAATCACAAATCGTAAATAGTAAAATCAATAAATGCAAGCATTGTCGAAATTTGGACTGTTCCATGTTGTTGAAGATGCATGAGAACATGAACCGAAATTTAACATTAGCATAACCGAATGGATGGCCATCAGTTAATATGATCAAGTTAAAAATTTGTAATGTGCAAAACCACTACCACCATCGATGCCAATGAAAGAAAGAAAGAAAGAATGTTTGATGGACGGCCATTTATGTCATATTTATCCGAATAATTCCGACAGTGATAGGCCATTGTCGGTTGCATGTCGAATGTGGCATTAATAATTCACAATGTCATTTACATTGCCAGTTACATAATAATATATGAACCC
This sequence comes from Blomia tropicalis, assembly GCA_029204025.1. Classification (NCBI taxonomy): domain Eukaryota; kingdom Metazoa; phylum Arthropoda; class Arachnida; order Sarcoptiformes; family Echimyopodidae; genus Blomia; species Blomia tropicalis. The sequence continues at coordinate 1,204,276 of CM055090.1, forward strand.
ATTGACGAAGAAGCCATGCAGAACACATTGTGTGTGTGTGTGTGTGTGTATATAACGCAATTAAACATTGAACGTTCGAATACCGCTCACATAAGGTTGATGAATATAATTTGCTTCATACACCTTTCAAATGGGTTGAGTACGACGCGCATCCAACATTTTTTTTTTCTTCTAACTGTGGCCTATTAGTGCCTTACTATTGGTATGTCGTGTGTGTGTGTGATCTCTACTATTATCTTTGATCGTGTACATTGGCGATCATTGAAGGCGGACAACCCAATCCTATCTTACCCTATCCTATTTGACTATCCATTTGGCCATGTCTATTCGCACATTTGATGACAATGTGCAAGCTGTTCGGCAATATAGCAAGAAACACCTTTATTTACATAAAAGTGGCCTTAACCAAATGCATTCTCCCATGTTGTATACATACGATAAGCAATACGTTCATTAGTCTTAGACGCAAGATTTTGCGCTTCGATGCACTATGTTGACAGTCAATAGATACACTCAATTGTTATACAATTTATCAATAAAGTAGGCAAGATAGGTAAAAAAAATATATAGACCATCTATTATTGAAATAGAAATGTTCACGTTCAGGTCATTACTGATGTATGGATGAACGGATGATGATGCGACGACCATCATCCTGAACAATAACTTACATTTTAAACAATGTTTCCCATGTCGCCCACATACCATTTCGAACCGTTTGTTGAGAATTTGTTCAATTGACAATCACCCAGTAACCTTGTAGAATATATATGGTGTTTATTATATGGTGGGAAATGTTGACAAGACGACACAGATGTTGGTGATGGTGGTGGTTGGTTGGCGCGTTAACGGTTCCTTCGAGACATTGTCAGCGTGCGGATTGTATCGCGCCAAAAAAAAAACTTGGCGGGAATAATGTAAACATCATCGAAATAGGTGCAATACCCAAACATTGTTGAATTTGACCTCCCTTTCAAGTGAAAACTGGTAATTGTGATCAATGTCCAGTGCTTGTCAATCGTTTGATGACCCAAACGATGGGTGAATGTTGATCTCAAATCTATTGTTAAGGCCCTAAAATGTTATCGCATCATTCGAGCGTCCGTACAAACAGTCGATTGAGTAGAAGACAGTTAAATTCGACCATCATCATTGGCAAGATGAGCGGGCAATGGAAAAGATTAAGAAAAACATTTTCTTTTCTGATGAATGCCATTTTGAGCACATTTTTGGCCTAAAGGTTGAATTAATCCTAAACGAACACAACGGAAAAAAAGGAGATAAACACACAACACTTACTATAGACTCTAATTTGAGACATAAATCAAAGTTACCATTTGTGATCAGAATTTATTGCTGACTTGAATTTATTGCCTTAAGTCGGCTGCAGGCAACATCATTGGCCTGGCCATTTGTTAGGCTGCCTGGCCAACTAGCTAACAATGGCAACTATATTGTGCATTGATGACGATTCCGTCGACGTCGCCTTCATCGTCGTGTGTCATATCAAATTGGCAAATGAAATCGAGATCGATGTGCAATCGATTGCAATCATGGATACAATCATTAAACATTTTTTGTTTTGTTTTGTTTTGATGGCGATTGCGAACAATACCAATATTGAAATCGACCATAGTAGTCGATAATTGTCGGTATCGCACATAATCCAACCTATATGATTGGATTAAGTTTGGTTGAATGATCAAATCGCGTTAAGGTGGTCAATGGTTATATGAATGTGGCCGATGGCCGTACCCATTTTGGCGTCTTGCTCGATGTGCCATGTTAACGAGTTCACCCATGAATAACATTGCCGTCGACGATATCGGCATAATTACTCGATTCGGGACTAATTTGTGTTCCACTACGGCGAATAGAGTAAACATGTATGAAACGCCAATGCATACATTGATGCAAGACGACAGAACGAGACGCCAGAAGAACAAGATTGTCGGCTCGGCCAATAGCTGCAACAAGCTAACCATTGTGGCACATAGGTCGTGATGTGAGTGGCCGACAGGTTCATATGCATAAATGGCAAATGTTTGAACGAAACGCTTCGATCTTGAACGTTCGTTCATCCATTCGTGCCTAGTGGATCCACTGGCAAAATGCATTCACCCTCCAAACATGTTTGCATTTGTTTGCCATCGATGTCGCCGACGTTCATTGGTTTGCTGTTGTTGTTGTTGTTGTCGTCATCGTCATCGTCGTCGTCTTCGTCGTCGTCGTCGTATTGGTCGTTCTAACATTGATGAGAGTCTCTTTCTCTCTTTCATTCGATGATGGGGTCATTGTTCGACCTTCAACACGTTGGTACAATCAAACGACTCGTCCATTGGCCAATTCGATGATGACGTTACTCTCAATCTATTTTCGATCTATTTATTTCCTCACTCAAATTTTATAATAAGTACAAGATTCAGGTCAAGTTCCTGGTTGATGATAGATAATTGAGTTTTAAACTTTCGATTGATTAATTCGTAATCGAAATGATGGCATCTATTGTTTCCATCATAAAATAATGAATTTGAGCAAATCATCAATTCATAAACAAGTATTGTTGCATTAGGCACAAATTGGCTCCCGTTCATGAGCCAATTTAAAGGGAACCGATTCAATACAAATTCGATCAGCTCAAATTGGCAACGAATTGAGGATTCAGACGTCGATTGGCAGCAACATGAGCTATCCAATCGTTTTGGATGACCAATAAAAAGAATAGATTGATGCGAACAATGGAGAACAATGGCTTCGCGCCAATCGAAACATTGTATTCGTTCGTAATGTGAGCTCGTTAATGGATAGATACCGTGTAATATGGCATTGGATATTGAAATTATCGAATAGACGAGTCGATTCATATATGTGACAGTAGCCAAATGTGGAAAACTTTCTAATCCAAGCATATATGTATAACACATCTCATAATAATAATTGAAGCGTTTGCAAGACAATCCAATTGCTAATGATCGGCGGTGGTGGTGAAGGCAAGATCGACCGTCGTTCATGAACATCCCCCCCGAACGTGTTACCCTTCTCTTCATCTATTGTCAATTGGTATCGTTTGAGTTCGAAATATTTGCCAATCACAAAGTGGACCATAAAATGATCGTCTAATGTTTGAATGAATGAAGAGAACAGTGGCATTCATTTGGCAATCCATATATACATGAATGCATCTATAATGTATGATCAAGCAATGAAAAACTTTTAATCAAAATGGAACAACCAGTAATGGAGAAGGAGACGATTGATGTTCGACTCGACGATTTCCACTATAAAGGAATACGATCGAATCGATTTTATATTATTTACTGCCGTTGGTTGTAGTACGTGCATTGTTGTCCTATTGCTACTGTTGGTTGTTTCCTTCCATCATCAATTTGATGCCATTTGCCGTTTTATGAACGGCCACATTGATGATGATGATGATGGTGGTAGGTCTACTGGTATATAGAAACTCTTCGTCGTTTCCCCCGTTTGCATCGATTGCTGCAAATGGCAATCGAACGAACGAACGAACGAACCAACGAACCAATGTGCATTATGCCGCCGACCATATGCACGCAACATGAACAAGCAGTAATTCATAAAGTCGCATAGTCACAAATTAAAGCGTCCATTGTTTGAACATTTATGTGTTCATTCTCTATCCTTTTATTAGTTCTTTCGTTTTTTTTTTTTTTTTTGGTTCGACAATTATATGTAACTCAAAAGCCATTGATCATATTGGATCGATGTTAGTGTTCTAATATTGGTTCACATTAATGGCGCGGTAGGATGAGCGACATTCTAAATTGGTCATGTCGGACAATACCGGTATGTGTAAGTGTGTGCGTATATTTGCAATCAATGATCACTAATTAGCCATTGTGCTGTATGAACATATTTTCGCACAATCGAGCTTACCACACTCAAAGAATGAAGAGAAATGCATTGAAAAATGGTTGAAGCCGTGCCAGATGCATTCGTGCAAGGAGAGCGCATTGGAAACACTAATCAGCACTTTGTTCCGGGGTAGTTTGTATGTATATGCCGATGTGATCCATTGCAATCTATATTCAGCTGGCAGCATACTACTAATCTGCTTATTCGGGTATATTCTCTTACTCTAACTTGCACACATATTTCTATGTATAGTATATAACCGGCATCCGACCCCTATACATAAATGTACGAAAACGGTATATCAATGTTCAATGTGTACGGGGTCCACAATTGACGTAACAGCGAACGTGATCGTAGGCTAATCCATATCACTGGCGACATGTGCATTGAGCACAAGGCAAAGTCTCATTACCGCATTACATTCGGCAATCAATAAGGCAATGAGCCAGCACAAATGAGAGTCGTCATCATTGTTGCACAGGTGGAATTGACGGTAATGCCATTCCACATTGCCTCCCAACCATTGCCGTTTGGTCAATTCAACACAAAATGACCAACACACGCAGTACGCTCGATACGATTCATTTCCAATTCAATATGTAGAATTTTTTTTATTTCTTTCTCCATTGTTATGGAAAAGATGGGAAAAGTGATATTTATTCTTTTGCGAACATTACATGAAAAGACGACGACGACGACGACGAAAATAGAGTGTGTACATAATACAATTCACATAGCGGTATAAAGGCGTGCGAGTGCATTCATAAAACTATTTATATTGGCGCGTACGCATGAGTGTTGTTGTATGTTGGGTTTTGTATTGTGTATGTATATGAGCTTATATGCTTGTATTCTTGTGTTCGTGGTGGTATGTAATGTAGGTGTCAATGTATATATAAGCAGCAATCGAGTTTTAAAGATGATGATGAGAAGGATGAGATTGTTGATGAAGATGAAGAATGAGGATGAGTTCGTCTTGCGAGTGGATCGGTCGAAAAAGTCAATGTTTAAGATGTAGTAACTACACCATTGCCGTTCGATAATAGAAATTGTACGGTAGAATATTGTCGACTACTTAAACCCTATCGTTTATCAATCATTCATGATCTTGTACTGTTGTCAGCTTTTCATTTCTTTCCGTCATTTGTTCCATTCGTTTCGTTTATTCGATTTGAATCCAATCTGAGTATTTGTTTGCATTCATCAAAATACTAATACTAAATAATATAATAAGAATAATAAAGCTAAGCTGAAAAACAAATGCTACAAAATTGCATTCGATTTGAACTTAAGGAAGAGGAGGAGGAGGGATGGAGAGAGATGTTGCGACCGGGTAGCTTGCATGAATCTTCGACCGATGACAATCACACATTACATGAATTCCCCCTTTTCCTCTCTTTCGTTTGGTAATAGAAACAAATGAAACAATCAGTATGTTCACTCAAACGATTACTAACCAAAATGGTGGAAGCTAATATAAATGAACCGAAGTAAATATAACCCGATTCATTGGCGAATGCACAATAAAATTCATTCAGGTGTGATCACACATACGCACACACACACAATGGCATCTAATTCGGTTTCGATGCCATACTCGATCGACGCCATCGATTGAATCCATTAAAATGAAGCACACATACACACACACACACACACACAAAAGAAACGAACTATAATGGATTGCAAATAAAGCGACGAAACAAGACGACAAACAAGAATCGGTTTTATGTTGTTGTTTTGTTTGATGATGAGCATTTGGCACGTGAGGCATTTTTTGTTCGTTCTAAACACATAAGTAGAGATGGATGATCCAATAAATTGGATAACGATCATTAGTCTTCAACAGTGGCTAGCCCATGACGCCATTGACGACGGACAACATAGCGAATATATTGAAAGTGATGATGATGATGTACATTTTATGCTTTCAATCGTTGATTAGTTCGCGTATGTGAAGGCTTATTCACTGACTTTTTCTTCATTCACATCTCTCCTCGTCTCATAAAGCGGCGGTGGTAGATGCATGTGAAAGTGAATATTCGGTACCATTGAGAAGACCATAGAAGTCAACATCGCCATCGCAAAGAGCGGAAGTGGACGCTGAGACCAGCTTAGCGGTGACCAATGAGCTACTTGTCATGGAGTCATTCTTGTCCCACCAATCGTCCGAACGAATGCTACTTGGAAACATGAACGTCGACACTGGAGGCAATACATTGTTACTTCCCGAGGTAGTAGAGGTGTTGGGCGATTGGGGTATTAACGGCGAGTTCATGGATCCCATCGATCCGAGCGGCGTCAAACGATGTGGCGAATGCATCGCTATCGGTGAACGTAACGCTGATGATGTCGATAATAGTTTGGCGGTTGTCGACAAACCGGTATCGGTCGGCGTATACAATCCAGATTCGTTCGACCCATGAATCGATGACGACGAGTCTAAGTAGAGAAGTTCGGCCGAAGAATCGATCATCAATGAATTGTTACGACCACAAACTATGCTAGTGGATGGATGGATGGCTGACGGGGCCGTGTTAACCATCTCAATACCGTGAACCACTTGACCGGAACTTGTTGCCGGAGATAAATGACTGTCAAGGTCGCCCTTCTTGTCCATCACAGATAGAGTCGAGTTGCTGTAAAACGATCCAGAATTGGTCGAGGGCGATGCATAATAACTTTGAGAATTCGGCTGATAATTATATGTATTGGTAATATCTGCAATGAACGCACCAAAAAAAAAAGAAAGAAACATTGAACAATGTTGAGCAAACATTATTATAATAGAGTTGAATGTCAATATAGGCATAATATAATAAGATCAATATGTTGCTTACCGGTAGATGTATTCATAGATGTTGTCAAACTTGACAGGTGGTGCATAGTTGTGGTCGTATTCACTAAAAAATGATCGTTGTTGTTGTTGTTGTTGTTGCTGTTGTTGTTGTTGTTATTGGCGGTGGTGGTATGTCCATTGGTGGTTAATGCCGACGTTTCATTGGAAGAGGTCGAATGAGGACTCGATATAGAACCATTGCTGGTTGAGATTGGTGCCGCTGAAGCACTTGTCCCATTCATTTGGTATGGCCTATTCGATTTGAGCAGATTGCTCAACTCAGATGTTTGCGATACCTTACTTCCAGAATGTGCATAACCATTCGTATTAGCCGAATTAGAAACATTTTCCGTTGTGGACGATTGACTTTGCTGCCCTTGATTCGGTGGTGGTGGTGGTGGTAATGATGGTGCATGTGATTGTGATGATGTTGATGTTGTTGATGGTGGTGGAGGATGCAAGTTAGAATACTCCTCACTGCTGTTGCTACTGTTACTGCTACTGTTCGGATTCGAAGAAACAGTTTGACTATTATGGCTAAAGTTGGCGGTTCCATTGACAGTGTTGCCATTATTATTATTATTATTATTATTACTATTCGGTCCATTTGGATTCGAATATGCGGCCATGTTACCATTGACGATAGTGCCATTCGGCATTTGCGTCTTTGATTCAGTTGCTTGATTATTGCCGTAATATGAGGAATACAATGGGCCATTGTGTGTCGATTCGTTGGAAGGTCCATTCGATTCGGTTGAGGTCGATGTCGGCACTGAGAATACTGGCGTCTTTCGACCACTAGTTGGCTGTAATGTTGTTGGCGACTTTTCCGGTACGTTCGAAGTATTGAGCGTTTGGCTATTGTTTGTCGTCGACCATGATGCCTCATTGGAATTGGGTTGAGATGAAAAGTTTCCATTATTCTGTACGGAATTTGGATGAGGACTTGTTGGAGCATTCGATGATGTTGTGGTGGTTGGCGGATGCATTTGTGGAAGTGATTGAGGGTATGGATGACCTAAAACGGGATTGAAGAATTAATTTGAATCAAAAATTGTAAACGAGACAAATCAACTCATCGACAACATACTTGAATATGACTGAGGATGAACAGAAGGAGTAGGTGTTGATGATGGACTCATCGATGAATACTGAGGCAACATTGGGCCGTTATTGCCGCCACCACCGTTACCACCATTACTGGCACCATTTTGACCCATCTCCTTTTGGTTTTGTCTGCTTTGGATCAGTGTCTTTAAACGATTATTCATCAACTTGTGCCGATTTGAATTCTCGATGGGAGGCTCGTCTTGTTGAGTAGTGTTCATCGGTCCTGGTGGCATTTGAGGTCGTCGATTATCAGGCATTGGCGAATTATTGCCATTATAGTTGCCAGATCCATTGCTCATCTGATTATGCATTGGTGGATGTGGCCCATTCGATGCTGATGACGGTGGTGGTGGTAAACCTTGTTGTGGATAATTTTGTGGATAACCATGACCATTCGAGTCGTACATCTGCCCGTATGGCGATTTTGGGTATTCATTCGGAAATTGGCTTGACTTAGCCTAGGATAATGCAACAGATTGGACAATTAAGTACAGGTACAATTTCATTGGATGCATGGATGGACCATGCATATTTGTCGAGAGGGAAACAAGTAGCAAAGGGGGAGGAGGAGAAGGAGAAAGGGAGAGTAACATATGGGTAAAGGTTGAAGGCCATGAGAACGTGAGAAAAAATTAGTGCAGACGGCCGAGATTAGTAATTCGATTGATGAGTGCCAGATTATGGAGTACCTATCAAAAAAAAAAGTGGCTCGCCTTTTCCATTATAGAACTATACTATAGGACACCTTGGACCACGCCTGGGTACGCGCTACTGTTGTTCCCTACGATTTTTAAAAAAAGTACAAGAGCGGTAGCATAATTGGAACTGTATTTTAAAGTGGTGTTGAGTCGAGGTCGAATAGCAAGATCCGAACAGGCCAAAGACATTGACATCGAATCGAGCTTCGAGCTTCGAGCTCGAGTGCGTTGAACAGTAGTGGCGGAAACAATAGGCACACACATTTCCATTTCGATTGCGGTGATATATTATGACCAGGTGAGGCAAACAATGGGACCACGTCCGAATTGATCAAACTATGAAATGTTAAAGTCGAACGTATGCCACCGAGACATAGCATTGCAATTGTGGAAGAATGCAAAAACGTGAACAATACGGTGGAGATAATGCGATTGAATTGGTCGTGCTTGCCAATAGTTGTTCAGCAAACGAAAGACGATAAATTATGAGAGAAGAATGCAACAAGACGACAATGAGCAAGCAAGAAGAATTCGACCAAGTGACAAGCCCATACATACACATATATATGCCATGTGCACTTTTCTCATTTCCCATGGTCCCTTATGGCACGGCAACAAAGACCCGATCATGATGAAAAGCATTGGGACAAGGCCATCATGCTAATAGAGTTTTTGGTCAATCGTTTCAATAGATCTAGTAATGTTGCACACTAACTAACAAAACAAAAATCGGTGGAGACAGGTTCCACGAAATAATATCACAAGTGGAACGAAAAATAAAATAATAGGTAAGATACATTGGATCAAAATCACGCCAAACTACGGGTGTGTCCGGTGTCCTGTCGGTGGTTGTATCCCATCAAAAGCCACAGGCTTATTAGATTGCGGAAACCGAATACAAGATGTCCACTTATAGTGGGGAGTAGGGGGAGAACGGTTAAATGCACGTGTGCGGTGCGTTTAGAGTGTCGATTGCATCGTGATGTAATTACACGTTCAACAGCGTGTCGTGTCAGTCAATGCCAATGTCAACTACTCAATAAACTACGCTTCTAGCAATGCTTTAGGCCAATACACATCGATTGGCTAATCGTTTCGAAGGTATACATCATAGACTGTTGTGCGGCCACCGTGCACACACAGGTGAATGGCCAAAAGTGCGTGATTCATCGAACTCCTCTCGAACTCTATGCTTGGCGGCGTCGATGTCGGACGGCAATTGCCAAAAAAATGCAATCTACCCTTCAATCGATTCAATCAATTCATGTTTTGGGATAGTGTGCAATCGATCAGCCGATTAGTGGTATTGGAACAGGCCCAATACACACACACACACACACATATATATACATTTATAATGTGGAATGAATGAAAACACAATGAATCAAACCAATAGAGAACGCCATTGTTGTTTGGAAAGGATCGTTCGTTCATTCGCTCTCATCGCTAGTATGGAATGATGATGAGTTGTGGCAAGTGGTGTCGCCGACACGCACTACGCACTATGTTCGTCGATACATGGGCATTGTGTGTATTGAACAACAAATTCATGCACAAGCAATCGCTGTGTGTGCAAGTTGAGCCAAAAAAAATAAAAAAAAATGTGAAAGAAAGAGAGAATGAGACCGTCTGCTATAGATTCATTAAGGCAGTTGGCTCAAAAAACATACGAACGAATGAACGAATAGAATCGAGCTGAATTATAATCAGCAGCAATTACAGTAATGGTGTGTGCAAGCACTGTGTGTCCAATCGAATCTCATTGAATCGATCGAATTGAAACACTGTAATTGTTGAAAAAGAGAGAAAGAAAGAGATGTGGTGCTGCTGCTGTTGTTGTTACGGCTGTAGCAACCACACAACGAATCATTGCCGATTGAACGAAACTGAATGGCCGCCGACTCGACCAATGCATTATTAGAATTATAAAAACTGTAGACTCAATCTAGCAAAACAAGCAGAAAGCAAGCAAGCAACCAATGCGTGTATGTCAGCCGAATTGGCTCCTATGCCTATGTGTGTGTGTCTCATTTGTATGTGCTGTCAACTATATGGCGCACCAGCGGCAATGATTTATGACTATTTTCTTAGTTTCACTGCTTTTCTTTGCAACATTCAAGCGAACGAGTCCAATCCGGTCGAGGGTAGTGAGGTAATGAGCGGACGAACGAGCCAACAACACACACACACACACAAGCACAGCGAACAAATCAACGAGAGAGTGTATTATATACATAATAGAAAGACACAACGAGTAGAAGCACAATGGATGGAAGAAGCCATCGATGGATGCCAATTGTTATGCTTTCGCAGATATGGACAAACCAAATTCATTGATATACAAAACAGTCGGGTCCCACATCTAAATGATAATACTCCGTTTCTAGCTCCAACAGGTAATGGATAGAATATAGAATGCTAGCAAGAAGTCAGGTTGGTCACAGAAAAATGAGAGAAAGAAAGGTCCATTTGGCCAAGGTCAGGTCGTCACCAAGCAAAGCGACCTCATCGTGCCATTGCATTGAATTTATGCTTGTGTGTGTGTGTGAGAGAGAGAGAGGCGGGGGGAAACGTATACAACTCGATTGGAAAGGCAATGGCTGCCATTCTCCCACCGATGATGAACATGGACTCGTCCTAGCCCGGGAATGGCAGTTTTTAGAGACGCCATCGACAAGCACAATGCACTGAATGGTGGTTGTTGTTGTGCCACAATTGAAGGAATGAAAAAAAAGGAAAAAAATGATGGCACATCATGTATGGCGTCACCTCGTCGTTTAATGTCCAATGGACGTAACCATTGACACGGGTGACCCTAGAAATGGAACCATCCAAATCATGGACTTGCATTGGACATTATATCCATAACAACGTAACATGGTGGCACATTAGGAGACAAAAAAATGGCTATAAACACAACAATAGATACATCATCAACAACAACAACAGGAGGGTATGTTGTGGTGACTCACATAAACACAATACATAACTAGCTGGATGGAAGTTGCGACAAGAAAGTTACGATTATCATTTGCTATCGACAGTTGTCGGATTGCTTCAATCGTTACTAACCGGACAACAATGGATTGCTATTGGCCAATGTGACATGAGCTATGGCACGTTCGATTAATCAAGACCAATCGATTAGATGAGTGAATGAGCAATGGCAAATGTCATCGTTGCCGGAAATGTTTGCCATCGTTCACCGAACGTTGTCAAATTGAACCAAAACGAATGTAACCGAATAGCTGCTTGCTGCTGCTTTGGCAATGGCTGACCTTAAACGCAAGCCTTAGTTAGAGGAGAAAGGCCGCCGTTATTTGGTGAGTTGAGCAAGCATAAATCGACCATCTGCTCGATCGGAGAATGAAAACAAAGGTGTTGCAAATGATCCGTGCATTACGGCCATTACATCATAGGCTTAGAGACAACACATGTGACAAACATTAACGGACACATTTGGATCGAATCGACGGCCATAGTTAGGTACCATCCATCCATCTGTCACATTCATTTTGTTTTATGTTTGCCTAATGCAACCAATTGTAAAATAGAATTCCGTAAAGCTCCAAATAATAATAATAAATAAAAAATTGTACAACGGGCACATCATGCTAACAGTTTGTTCAACTCGAATCGAAAGTTGGTTAAGTGCTATTGAAAGGGCACTGTACTGGAATCATTGCCATGGTCATTACAACTGTGGACGCGGGATGGGTGCCATGTGATTCCATTGCTCCACTGATCTACTTTCTCCTGGTGGGAATTCTTCCCTCTTGACATCACACATAGCCGCCTCTCTCTCTCTCTCTCTCCCTTTCTCGGCCACTCATCAGCTCCCGATCGGCAATTGGACGGACGGGGGCGATGGGCAAAGAACAATGAGGTGGCCGACCATGAAGGCAAGACGCCCGAGTGTTGTTAGTTGTTGCGTGAATGACAGACTGCAGGGTTGGGGAGCGGCGACGACGGCGGCGAGCCGAGGGAGAGGGGAAAATGGAGAGCGAACGATAGAGAGGTTCATCACAGCTGAGAAGCTGACACTCCAGACTAGATAGACATTGCCTAGACGGGACTTACGGTAACGATTGAGGGGGTAAGGACATACGGAAGAATGGTGGAGGCTTATCGGAAAGGAAAAAAAGTGAAAACAAGTGTCTGTGTGTGTGACTTACCCTTTTGAGAGGACGGGGAGACATGCACTCGGCACCGGGAGACGGACTCGGATAGCCGGGCGCCGAATTAACCGACACCGGCGATGGAACCGACGGGCCTGGTGTTGTGGAAGCCGATGGACCACTTGGCGGTCTTGAATTAGATCCATTTGAAGATTCTTTCGACTATATACAAAGAAGAAGAAAACAAAAAATAAAAGGAAATTTAGTAGACTGTCATCCCACAAAGTAAAGCAAAGATCTCCCACGTGATCTAAGACGGTTTGGCCATTACGACTAATACGATTCTAGTGAACAGCAATTCTATATCTATTTGTTGTATAATATACAATGTATATATATAGTATAGTAAATGGTATTCCGTGGAAAAGATTACAACCACATTTAGAGTGGCCACTAGGGAACTGATTGAAAATGATATGTTACATTGCGAGACTTGTTCAGCGTGCACGACACCAATTGCACGATGCAACATTTGCCATCGGCGTAGATTTCCGTGTTTTTTTTCCCGATCGGTCGACGGCCAGGCCAACGCCGTACCAGCCGAAATGAAAGTCACGTGCTGGTAATGACCTAACATTGGCCGCCTCTTCGGTCATCGATAAGTTCGAACGACGATGCTGACGGGCGACCTTGCCATACTCCTCGACAGTTCAGACAGGTACCGTCGTGGCAAGTGAGGGCGCGCGAGCGAGAAACAGGGAGAACGAGCAAGAGAGAGTACAATGGAGCGAGAGCCAAACTCAAGGCGATCAACAAATGACCGGTTTGCTCGAGACTCGACACGACTGGTGGTGGTGCACTGAACGTTTTTTTTGTGCAGACAAAGAATGTCAATACAGGAACGGACGTCAGGCTTATTTTCCAACGAGATGCGACACATCGAGGACAACACAATCATGGCCGAACGAACAGTGCCACTAGCTTTTTTTTTGCTACATAAAAAAAACATGACGGGTCAACGAGAAAATGTTTTGCCACTCAAGGCCATCCAAATGTGGATGCATTCTGCACAGATGGGTAAATGACCTAAGCCTAAATCTTGTCGATGGAAATCAAGTCCGTCGAGTGGGAGATTTTATTATTAGGCAAATTTTGGTAATTGCACAACACAACTCATACAAACGAGATCTAGTATGTTTTGCGTTTAGTTTTTCTGTCCATTCTCTATCTATCGATGCGAGGCACAATGTTGACGATAAATAAAAGAAAAAACGCAAACACATGGGACAGAGATGTCAACAATGAGCACATTGAATCAGCAGTGAATCTGGTATATGATCACAGCAGGAGTTACCCGTCGGCGGTAAGCTAGTGACCACTTGAACACACACACACACACACGCATACGAGAATGATTAAACAAATGAAATTAGAACGCTAGTGAAGCAATTCGACATTTGCTCACAAGGTCAAGGCTCGACTTGCACCATTGAATGAACCCTTCCACACCATAATAAGGGACAGCGGATGTGTGAATGGACTGTGTGTCTTTGCTTTCTCTCGTTTTCTCATAATATGTTGTTTTTTTTGTGAAAGCGACAATTCATAAACGCCACACAAAGGCCAAGTCGACCTTGCTTACGATGTTTCACTCGAATGCATTGAGTTTCAATTGAGAATGGATGAAATATATATATAATAAAAAAAATCAGTGAAAAGTGCTGTGTCAAGCAAGTAATGAGACGTCACAAGCACGACACGACACGAACGAACGTGCAAATGTGCTGTTCACATGCATCGCGACTCAAATATAGTGAACGACAACAACAACATTCGAATGAAACAAAGCAAACTCAACAATCTGGATCGATTCATGAGTGTATGTTGTTTGTGTGTGTGTGTGTGTTATCTCGAACACAAAGGGCGTATTTGGATGTAAATGATGCATATATGCCGAAAAAAATGTCCCCGGTCGGGTTTCGTCAAATAGCCGGCAGTGGTCCATTAAATTCCATGCATTGCCAACCTAGATCGACATATTCTAGAACGACTGCAACAAAAGTTCGACAACACATTCGTGCACTAAACACTAAGAAGGAATGGGACACACTCGTTTTATTTTATATCGACTCTAACCACACGCACATACACACAGCAAACTAACGAATTGAAGAAAGGAAAGATGAGTAAACTATTTATAGAAGGCAAACTTGGATTCTGTCCAGTAAATTCAAATATTTCGGCTATTGCATGAAAGTCTAATGTTGGTCGACACAGCCAAAACAAGTCAAGAGAGATTAGCTAAGTAAAAGAATTGGAGTGAATCTGCTTACCTCACGAACCTTCTCCTTTTTGGTCTTAAGCTGATCACATTTTCGCATCTTACATATTTGATGACTTCGAACACTCTTACAGGGACCACATTCTCCACAATTGTCCTTACGTAAACAACCGGGACAGTTTCCACAACGTTTCCGTTTCTTCTTTGTAGATTTATCATCCGACGGAGGCGATTTACTTGCGGCGGGAGTGGACGGCAATGATGGCGTATTCGGCATCATATTGGAATTTTGCATTGAGGCCGATTGTGGCTCCCAATGCTCATTCATCTGTTGTGGTGGCCCTGGTGGTGCCATTCGCATTGGCGATTGTTGAGCAATATGTTGAGGAGGACCAAGAGGATTAGACGGTTGTGGCTGGTGTGTGCCGTTGAACGGATGAGGATGCGTTCTTGGGCCCGATGTGTTCACCGAAGGCACTTGAAATGAGTTTTCCATTGAAGCTTGTGGTGGAGGTGGTTGTTGTTGTTGTTGCTGTTGAGGTGGCGGTCCAGACCGATTTAAATCCGATCCCATTGGATCCACTTCACCCATTCTCATCTTTTTTGCTTCAACCGAATAGACGGCATTGAAAGGCATAGTTGGCTGGTTATTTGGAGGCATATATGGAGGTGGCGGCGGTGGCGGTGGATGTCCTCCCATCACGTACATTGGAGGTTGACCATACACGTGTCCACCAGGATATGGACCAGGTGGCATGGAAACCATTGGTTGCATACCATTAGGACCATTGACCATTATGGCTCCATGTGGCGCATGATTGTTGTCGCCCAATCCAGGTGAGCGTCCAGGCGTTCGTCGATCGGGAGTTGCACGATGTTTCTCCTGTGCACTCGATGGACGGCTTGGCATGGCAACCCCACCACCACCTTGTGGATCGTGAACAATTCCATCTGGCTGGGTATCCCAATGCTTGTAAGGAACATCATGTCCTTTATCACCAATATTTGAGACACCATCGTGCTTGTTGCCATCTAACTTGCCCGGATAGGGAACAGACATTGGCGGTGGCGGAGGATAGTTTGTCCCGTATGGAGGATTGCCATAGTGAGGTCCGTTTGACATGGCATATTCATTGCCAAACGGTGTTGATATCTTTCCATAATGTGGTTGATGTGTGGTATAATTTTGTCCAGGAATTATTGGTGCTCCATTCATATGATTCAATGTTTGTGGTGGTGGTGGTGGATAGGGTGGCACCCTGTGTGGGTCATATGGATCAATGTGGGGAGTCGTCATGTGAGGGCCTTGCTGGTGCAGTGCTGTTGCTGAAGACTGGTTCCATTCGGTGGTAAGGGAGTAAGGACGGCGCAAGTAAAGACCGACGTAATGCCGACGTTTATGCCGGCTCTGTTGTTTCTATGTTGATGAATGTATACACACACACTGGACACTGGTTTGCATATCGACACTGTAGGAATATGATGATGATATAATAATATTAAATTGACACTTGTCTGTTGAATCAAAATACGAATCTGGCCAAAAACCAAAAATGGTCAAGTGAAAATAAAATAAGGGCCGGCAGGTGCTGACCAATCAACAAAAGTGAGGTCGTCAACTGCTGCTGATATTGCTTCCAATGAGTCACATGGCGCGACTCTCTCTCTCTCTCTCTCTCCTTCTTTCTTTCTCTTGTTCTTTCTCACTCGCACACACACACGCACACACTTACAGTGCCAAAAACAAAAGAACGACCTCAGGCGAGAAACGACAACGAGCAAATGCTGGCCGAGAGCGAGAACGGGCAACGAAGAGTCGTCGTCGCGCGCGTGGTAGAGGCACTGCCCTACGAATCTACACAATGTCGCCAGGAGGAGCGATTGCTCACCTCGCTTTCTATGAGCGTTCAGCCCATTTTCTCGGGCCGGACTCGGGTCACCGACATATACTGCACAATAAATTGGCGGACACCAATGGACTCAGCCATCTAGTCCTGTTGATTTGGGTCACTAGGACATAAAGGGACCGCGCGTCCACCCTCTTCTAGCACATGCGTAGCATTATGATCAAATAATATCAAAATGATCATACGCATGCGTTAATAAGGACCATACAACAATTTGAACTAGCGCAATTTGGCAGTGGCGCGATTTATTCGTGCGGCACACAAACACAAACGCACACTAATACACACACACACACACAAAATTTTGTGATAGAGGCATACGCATTCACTCACCCATACATAGACACACACACACACTCACACAACCATCATTCTTCCATTCTTTGGTTGGCAAAATGTATTTGCGTGTTCAAACAATGTTTTGCAAATACTTGCTCATTAAACTTGGTGCATGCGTATCATGACCCACCATTTATGACCCGACAAATACTTTATATGCTACATCACGTAATGTTCGGGTCTTGTTGCAATGGACTAAAACTTTACAATTGGTACGACTACATAACTCGTTGGACAATGTTTGCCATTTGCACATGAACGCAAATCATGGAAGAATATATCTGCTTATATATCAGAGGTTCGTACAGGTTTTTTTTATGTTATTGGTGTGCGTGTATGTTACCCATTTTTTTAGGCAGTTCAATTTAGTTCAATGGACGGTGAAAAGACACGATTACATTTCAATTTATTGATGGAAAAATTATTCGATTTATATATAGATGTAAATTTATATGTTGAATTGATTGAATAATAAAAAAAATGATTGATTCAACCAGTGGCCGCATCACTATGGCCTATTTATTCTTTTCTATTGCATTGTAGAATGATTGGTGTCACGAGACACGATGATGGCTGTGTCTGTGGTCTGTGTACATTCACTTCACTTGGCTGGACCGGCATATTCGCGGGGCACCTGACACCTCTCACCCTCACACACACGCACACTAGGAAGTAGGAAGAAGAATGGGAAGAGTTTTGTACCGTTATGTGCACCCACTTTGTTGTGTCTGGCAAAATGGTGCAAATGACGGGGGAGAGAGAATGACGAAAATGCAGTGGACGAAGTAGAATAATGTTGCCAACACGTCCGTCGAATGGGTGCCCCAACGTTCACAATGCATGCACTCACAAATACACTTGCATTAAGTTCCCTTCTTCTTCTTTTTCTTTCGTTCTTTTTCTTCTTATTCTCGGCCGTTTCAAGTTCAAGTTGATGCGTTGAATGAGACGGCCGATCGGTCGGTCGGTCGGTCGGTCGGTCGCTCCGTTGGGCTCAATGCGGTAAGTGTTCATTCGCAATCTCTCACTACTGTGAATTGTAACAACAACGACGATGACGACGACGGCCGACGGCGAAAGTGAATGAGTGGGAGCGTTTTGCCGGTGCCGGTGCCGAGGCAACCGTTCTCTACTGATGTTGATGCTGATGTTGATGCCATCTCCCCTTATTGCCATTCGGTACACGTGACTTGCACCCGACCGTGCCACATTGTTACATTCGATACATTTCATTTCTAATGGGACGATCAATGATGATAAAATCGAATGGGTTGAGATCGATTTTGGGTTCCAATGTGTGTGTATATATATATAGAGTCTCGATAGGGTTACATTGATTTGCCATCCATTGGCAATTGTGATTGCCGATCGAGTCCATCTTATTGAGACAATAGTGTGTGAGACACCATCACGGCACATTGCAACCAGCAATGTCGATGAAGAAGGTCAACTACCCGGTAAAGATTGTCACTGCTTGTCACCGTGAGTTTGTACAGATGAATCCATCACTATACCATGTTTGTATATGTTTGGTGCGAGCACACCGTCAATCATGCTGAACGGAGAGCAATCGATCATTACGAACCAGTGGATAGTATGCTTCACTGACTAGAAATGTCAATTCTAGTTAGGTCATCGCCATTACAAGATCGTCTTATATATATATATTGTATATTGCCGATGGCGTCCAATCCGATAATGTGTCCTCAACCCATTTGTCAACGGCACAAAGAATAAAGTGATGGAAGAATTCATTGACACCATTCAATATAATGGTAGCAATAAATGTGCCTTCAAGCCATACGATGTCATACCTATGATTCGTGTCACAAGAGACAATCATTTCTGTTTTTTTTTATTATTTATTCGTTTTGTCCGTTTGGTTGCCAATTCAATATAAATCGACAATACAATTCGAGGCAGATGCCACTTTAATATTGGATTCAACTGGAATGGTCGATGTTGAATGATGTTGTGGACTCTAATGGGGATGTGGACCAACTATATTGTTGTTCGCATTAGGCTAATTTGGTATTATTCGATTAGGTCGTTCCATACAATTGACTGTTCTATTCGAGCGAGCACATTGTATCGACATCTATGGACATTATCGTTAATGGTGAAACGCGCGCGCGTTTACGGTATACTCCATCCGATGAATAAGTGAATCAATGAATCAATGAATGAAGAATGTACAATAATTTTGGAGACATTTATCGATTGGTGAACATGGCCTCACCATTCTATGGCACGTATTTTATAATATAGCACACACACATTCGTGCTCATATATATATATTCAAAATACATTAGCAAACAAACAATAGACGTCCATTCGACCTTGCAAATAATCGTGCTTTGGACAAAAAAAATTGCTATCGCCGTATTCAATAGACTGGGTCCACAATAGAGAATCATTCTAAAATGGGGATTCATTTGGAAATATTGTGGCTATATACGCATACTCTACCATTTTCTCTTTCGCTCAATGCCATCGTTCGTTGTTAACAATGTTTCATATTTATTCATTCATATATCGAGTATCCGTGCGTCATCACGACAGTATAATATATACGGCATTGTTGCCATAGGAATTGATTTCCATTGGATCATCTATGTTGCCTTTACATTAAATGTAAGGTGATTCGATAACATTAAAAAACGAACGGATTCCATCAATCGGCAAACGGTATCGACACTTTTCTTTAATTAGATCCTTTTGTTCCGATTTCCGTCTTAATTTTGTCTTTCATTCATTGTCTCACGTTATATGATCACAATTGTGTGTGCTGCCCGATCGTATAAAGTTTGTGTCGATTATGGTTTAACTCAATGTCTCAATTGCACTCGCTACCGTCTCTATAGATGATGTGTGACAATATATTTGTGAGCCACAATGATCACAATTCGTTCGAGCTAGATTGAATTGTAATGTTGCCATTCTCTTTCGTTAGGCATCTAATTGAGATGGTACAAAGTGGCACTTGCCGCCGCCGCCGCCATCTAATTAGTTGGGAATCGTTCTCCAAACGGTAATTTTGATGACACAAATAGCCAATACAATCACCGTCAGTCGGTTTATTACATTGGTTTCGGACCATTGTTTCAAATGGTCACAGATTTGGACACAATCAACCACAACCACAATCAATTATGTTGATCATCTCATTTCGGGCCATTGATCGAAGACGGACAATAAATGAGGCCAGAATTTAATGGACAATTCTTATTCTATTGTTGTCATATTGTCATTTATGTAAAAATCTATATATTTATATATATATGATCCGACAATGCCATTTAAATTAATGTTTGTGATCATTAGATATATCCATTTAGCTTGATTAGTGTTGCCATTCTAACTTTGCTCATGTGCGGTCACAGGCGACCGAACTCTATAGAGAATTTTTGCTTATAATATTTTTGATGATCGAATTCAATTGCCTTGTTTGCCCATTATGCGTTTCGGAGACGGACAACATCGATCATTATGGGTTTTTAGGAAGATTGCATTCGAGTCTTGTCATTGAGATACATCAAAATTTAAATAAAGTTCAGACATGAGCAAGGTACCATCTGCTACGATACTGTCCATTCGAATTATAGCCGACACAGGAACGAAGGTTCATTTTGGAACACCTTGAGACGAGGACATTAGTCGCATATAATACTTATTATACTAATGTTTCATACAGTTGTTCCGATCGATGATCATAATAAGTGTACAAATGATGCCATTTGTGATTTTCCCAATTGGACAACGTTATCACATGTTATAGAGTGAGAGAAAGAGTATTGTATCACACCATCATTACATGTCGTCCACTTCCACCACTGTTAGTTAGCACTCTCACTCGAAAAAAAATAGCTATTTGATAAGCGTTCGTTGTGTGTGTGTGTGTGTGTATCGAGTGTAATGGTTCGTGCAATTCGATGTGATTGCCCTTCTTGCCAAATGGAAGAAAGGGTCATCAGCTCGTCTTAACTGATCATCCAAAATTATGTATAGGTAGTTGGTGACGACACATACACACACATATATAGACAAATTCATACGCAAAGATACCATGGTTGGACGGTACTATTCAAATTGCCACATTTAATATGACTCATTGGGCAATAAAATGATAATCAATCAATCAACAACAACAACGACAACGACGACGAGCGAGCGAGGACGACGAAAAAGAGTGATGAAAACAATATACTATCTCAATGTGTGTGTGTGTGTGACATGGAATAATAATAAAGTGGTTATAAGCATATTTGAAATGTTTCACAAACAATCATAATAACGTGTTTATATCACAGTGGGTGCTATAATGCTTACTGTTGAAATTTTGGTTTCAGTCTCTACATGTCTCATCATGTATATGAATATATGTCTTGTACTTATTCACTTGAACATCACATTCCTTTCCACTAAATGTTTGATTTGATTCAACTTTTAAAATGCAAAGTTCATTGGTCGAAAATTACGTGCATATTTGTGGTATTGGTGGTGTTACCAGTCGACCCATTGCCATTGCCACTAGTTGGAAACGATATAGTACGTTTGGCCAACTTTTGTGAATGTTTACTTCGTAGACCACTAAATGCACCTCTTGGAAGAACGATACGCGCATTACCTTGGGCAGGTCTACTCGACCCATTTGCTTTCAATTCTTCTAAATGAGCCACATATCCATTCTCAAGGACCTAAAGTTATTGTAGAAATAATTATTATTATATTATATTTATTGAAATATGACATCATTAAAAAAAATGATTACTTACATTGGCCAATGTTTGCTGCTTCTTTGATACCTTGCCAGCAATGTATATTTGGTCAGGTTTCATATCTAACGATTGATAGACGGAAATGTCTTTACTTGATCCGTAGGCGGCTCGAAAATTGATATCCATCTTAAATGAAATGATTAATGACCCATGACCAAAACATGATTTAAATTTTACCTTTTGATTTAAATTTTTAAGATATTCTGCTTTATGCCGTAAGGGATCGGTACTGATTCCGTCGGCAAAAAAGATAAGCCCGTGTGGAAAATTATGTTGAGATAACCATGATACAACACGTTGCTGATCAAACAAGACATCAATAAATATTATCATCTTTTATGTAACTCTATTTACATACTTGCTGAATGTCAGGCCGGCCAGTAATATAGATGATCAAATAACCCAATTCCTGCCAAAATCTATAAATAAAGAAAGAAAGAAAAAAAGATGTACGATGATGATGAAATCAAGATCCATATAAATTAAGCGAAAAATTAAATGATGAAAGCCAATACCTTACGACATCAACGGAACCAGGACGAACTTTAGGATCGCGTCCAGAAACGGATACACTGGCCGTAAGAGATCCATCAATACTGAAAACGACGGCTTCGGTTTTAGCCGGAACGACGGCTACGAATAATTCTAAGAATGTGTGATCACCACGTACAACCATTTTAAATTGATATAATCCACACGATAGTACTTTGTCCTTTGGTACCGTGTACACCAATCTTCCGGTTTTGTCCGTCATCTCAGTGGCAACATAATCCCATTCACCAGTAGTGGAACTTCTCATATGAATGTCAATCTTTTCTCCCGTCAAGGCGACTACATCCAATGGGCCATACATGAAACGGCCAGTAATTACAACATCAACTCCCTCCTTAACGATCACGTCATTTGCACGATGATTTGCTGTCACATTCTGTCCAGAACACTAAACAAAGATCATAATCATAAAATTAATAAAAATTTTATCATCAAACGGTTCTGAAGCCTCCCGGACCCCTACATACTTTCAATTTAACTGATGTTCGTTTTCGTTGCCACTTTTCTCTCGGTTGATTAGGTTTGAAACAAATTTCACGAACATCATTCGCACCGGAACTTGTTGCATGATGTGCATTCCATTTATTTAGCTAAAAATTAGTTATTCAAAAATAAAATAAGGATAAAATCAAATAAAATTGAATAAGAATGAATTAATTACCTGTCTAAGGATGAATGAAATGACATCACTCGACTCCCAATAGCTTGAATGAAATATATGTGGTAATGAGTGCGTGGGAAAGTTGCTCAATCCCTCAGGACAATATAGTGCATAATCGATTCGTTTTAAGCCCCACCATCGTTGCATCACTATTTAGTATTTGAAAACACAAGAGAAAGAAAGAGAGATAATTACATTCTATAGTTACATTTGCAAATGATCGGTACTTGCATAAATTTATGTTCGGAAGATTGAGATTATCAATTGGAGAATTGTTGCTTGTTACGCTTATATCGCTTGTTCGACGATTATGGGTCTTGTTAAACATTGGCATTGATGAAGTGTCATTCAAGAACAGTTCTTTGTGTATTTGCAAATATTCCACTACAATATAATAAAATAGGTATAATAAATTAATAAAACGGAAAACAATAAAAGATGAACATACAAAGATGAATTGGTTGTCCATCGCCACATGGAAACTTTTGAAATCTTGGTACATTGACGGGTGGAATCTTCGAGAATCTAGCACTAATCAATGGTTCGATTCGAAGTGCCGATGGATCACTTGGATGAATGAGATTATACAAATTCGAACATGCTGGCTTCGATAATGTAACTAGAAAATTAGATTTAGTTAGAGAATAATCTATGTTTGGTTTGACAAACTTACATGACTTGTCATCCATACTCAACATCTTCCGAAAGGTTAACACAATGCCAAGTAAAGAGCCAAACATGAAAAAATCGTTCACTTCAAATTCTAATTTGTTCATTTGGTCACTAGAGCTAGAACTTCGTCGTCGAATAGCATTTGAGATCAATAATCGGTTTGAGTAATCGGAATGAACACAATCATTGCCTGGATGGGACAATGATTTACAATAAAGTTGTTGCTTTGGTTGTTGGACATTCTTTAAATTGGTCGATATTGGAAGTGTTTTCGATTTCGCTAACGCATTCATTGAGTGCTCTTCACTCGATACCGTTGAAGTGTCCGATTTAATTGATGTAAGCGAATCCGTTATCGAAATAATTGGATTCGAATGGTTCGATTTGTTCAAATCGGGTATATCTTGAATACTTGCATCACTACCAAAAACGTTTCCTTGTGATGAAACGTGACACAATGCATCGAAGCCGAGTATTGCACCAACAGAATCGCCAATAAAAGCAACTTTTCCAGTGAAACCTTTACCTTCATCGGATTTGAGAAAATCCGAATAAACTTTGTTACACTGCGAAATGACATTCGATATGTTATCCCGATAATCGTGTGAAGAGACGGCAAACAATGGTAAAGCTCCAATAGGTATCGAACTAAATGACTGTGAGATTCCATCTGTCGGACTTTGTACGTTGTGTGGAGATAAACTTGAGAGAACCATCAAACTTTCCATACAAATCGATGGACATGAAACATAACGAAGTGCAATACGTCCAATCAAATGTTTGTAGTATTGATTCATGACGGTATCCATCGAATTTTTAAACGTTGTAATATCCATCATCTTGTTACTTTGAACGTCACTTGCCACATCTAGGACACTTCCACCATGAAGAATAATGATCAAGGTACTGATTGCACATGGTGCTTGATGATTTGGTGAATTGTTCGTTGAGTCACACAATGAAAATTCATCTAAAGGTTTAGTTTGCGATATCAAATCCAATTGCAATTGTTGCAAGTATTTGGCAGAAAATATATTATCTATAAAACAAAAAAAAAAGATGTCAACATAAGATATTAAATATTCCACTCCGAAAACATTAACAAACTCTTATATTATTAAACTCTAATTAACTATAATTATATCGAAACTATTTCATACATTATAATAAGCTCATAACTAAATGGAAATTATTTATGATTTGGTTGGCAAATGCCAAAAGTATGTGCAATGCAAACTAATATATAATAAAACGGATAATAATCCTCATAAATATTAGCTTTCAATGTCGCAATAAACTAATATATAATAATAATAATAAAGTTACCTTCAGAATCATTTTCACGATCAATCTTGGATAAACAACATGGCGAGTGTTGTTCATTCATATCCTCAGCATCATAGAATTCATCCGAACTGGAATCCGATTCGGGAACTAAGCTTTGCATTCTCCACGCAGATAGTACATCGAGACAATCTGCTAATATAAGTAAGTATAAGAAGATTATGGATGAATAAATTAATATGAATCCAATGTGTCATGTACTATGTACAAACTATATACCTGGGGAATGCAAAGTAGTACGCGAATTACTTCGAGACCAATGCTTCTGTTTAAATTGTTCATTGGAACCATCTTTCGAGACTAAACTATTATGACTCGGCGCAAGTGAATATTGTGAAAGAGAATTCTTTTTGGCTTGGGGGACATCAAAATGAAGTTCATCAATATCTTTATCCTTGTCAATCATATTAAAGTCGACTGTTTGCAAAATATTTGAAGCATTTGTGTGTCCCGGTTCTTCGTTTGGACTTTTTCCTATTAGGTTTAAGTTGTTCTCATTTTCATTTGGTGCATTCTCATCGGTCATACGTTGCCGTAAGAATTCTTGTGTTTCCAATTCAAGGCGCCTTATGTCGGCCATGGTAAGATCGACCCATTCATCTTGCCAAGCCCAAGCTTGTTGGTGAGCGGTAACCATGGTTTTCCTTAATGCTAAAAGCATAATAAAACATTATAAGCAATCGATTAATAATCAAATTTGATATAATTCATTATTACCACTATCATGAATAAACTTTTCAATTTTACTTTGCATGCCCCAATATTTAAATTCAACACGACACAACTTGTATGCGCACATGATTGCTTTTTGTGGTTTTCCATTGTTCCAAAACTCGGCGACCCAATCATCACTTAGCGGGCCACGATTAGTCTTTTCAGAATGATATACTTTTGGATCGATATCTTGATCAAATACTTGTTCCTTTATAATGTCAATAAAATCTAGAAATATTTACAACAACAAAAAATAATTATAATTTCTCACGGAACAATGTTTAAAAATAGAACTATACCAATTTGACGACCAATTTCCGAGCTGTTCAAATCAAAAACATTTTGTTGATTTCCACAATCGTTAAAATAACGTGTTTCAATTTCAATTGAAAATTTTTCAATGAATGGACAGGTATAACGTGTCTTGGTGTATGGATAGGCATTCCAAGCCATTTCCTCGACCGTCAATGCTGATTTCGGAAGCAATGCTTTAAGCCAAGCTAATCGATGATAATATTTAAGTGTTTGATGTTAAAAATATATAACAATAACAAATTGATATACCTGGTAAATGATGACCAACATGATAAATCTTGTAAGTGTATTGACCTGATCCACCAGGTCCTTCTGAATATGGTTCATTTTTAAGAATTTCTACTCCACTTCCAGTTCCTTTGCTTTCATCTTTGCTCTTTTTCTATTTTAAATAAATAAAATTAATTAAAATATAACAATAATACTGAAATAAATAAATAAACACTCACCGCTATCATATACAACTGGGCAATCTTGTACTCATCGACCGATAATGGTAATGGTATTCGATATTCTTTGACCAACATTTCTGAACCTAATTTGATTGCAATCAATATGATCACAATTGGTATACAAATTAATTTTGGAAAAAAAAGATGAACGGAAGTTTTAATATGATGATTACATATACAAAATAAAAAGATGACAAACATTAAATGTATGTTAACACAAAAATGTTTAATCCATTGGGATTGTAAATGGTTGCCCCGACGATGCTCAAATTGGATGACTTTTATCACATTAGTATATCATTGATTAAATAAACGTGCGTCAATTTGGATTCTGTTTACAATGGATTCGACCATGAAAATGTGTATATGAAAGTATAGAGACAAGAGAGAAAAAGACTATAGTCTCGACAATGAACATGAGGTACCAATGATATGCCAATGTTGAGAATTGTAAAGTTTATATTCAATTGAGAGATGGTCGTGCGTCATCAAAGGTGTAATGTGTCCCAGCTGAATTGGTATACAAACAAATCGGGTAGCCAGCCCATGGACTACTGCTGCTATGTTATGCTGCCATTCCCAATACTAACATTGAATCTGATTACTACATAATATTTATGGGACCAATGGGAAAAGAGCAGGCAAAATAAGGCAACTAACCAGAATCTATAGATCTAATGTTTGGGCGCCACTTTCTGGTATCGGCCTGTGCCACCACGTT
The DNA here is from genome assembly GCA_029204025.1 of Blomia tropicalis. Classification (NCBI taxonomy): domain Eukaryota; kingdom Metazoa; phylum Arthropoda; class Arachnida; order Sarcoptiformes; family Echimyopodidae; genus Blomia; species Blomia tropicalis. Next base: position 1,231,669 of record CM055090.1, read on the forward strand.
AGTAGTTTAAAACTTTAAACACTAGCCATCAATGCTTACATATATAGCAGCTTCGGAATGAAGAAGCATATATTCTCTCAAGGAATGCGATTGCGCCCTTATACCTTAACTCAACTTGCTTGCTTTATTATTACTTCCCGAATTCAAATGGCAAAGGTTGCCCCAACTAAAGAGAATGCCAACTATTAGGTGTTATGATGATGATGAAAATGGCAAACTGATTTAGTTTTGGGATAAAGAAAGCATCATACACGTCGAAATAAAACACATCTGTGAATTGTCATTAAATCTAGCTTATTGTTTTGGCAACTAATTCTATGCAAAAATAAATCTATTCTTCTGTAGTTATTTAGTAAAACATTTTGATTACCTCTATATTCTTAGGATGGATGGAATGGAATGGCAAAACAATGAAAACTATAGATGTTAGGATTGGTCCTTGTATTAGTGGTGATGATGAATCACGTCGAATGATGTTGAAATGGCATTGGTCATCGAGTGTGAAAGATTGTAGACTTTGGTCTTGACATGATAACCATTGTCAACTAGGGTGTGTTGCCTCAAATCAAAATATATCGTTGCAACGGCTTATGAGTTATGGCAATTGGCAATCGCATTGATAGTTGTCGTTGCGGTGGTCGTTTTGATGGTCCTGATTGCCAATCGATTTCCTGCCGGTGTTAGCATTTCGACGACAATGGAAACGATTCATAATCTTGCCAGTTGGTAATACTGAGAAGGACGATTGAACTTGATGAAGATCAAACGAAAGGGGAATGCAATCATGGCCATTGAGTTAAATAAGAAAATGGCACCATCAATTCAAAATTAAAATTGTGTAATATATTATTAGGTGTAAATTGTCGAACTGTTTTTTGTTTATAGATGATAGTTGCAGGTGGTAAGATTGAACCATTGGATACGATCATGTCAGGAGCAATGAGCTCGTACTTTGAAATTTGTCTGTATTGGTTTGTTGTTGTTGTCGATGATGATGATGACGATGTTTTATCCTAGCAGCTAGCAGCACACTCGTAAGCGTTGGTGAGTGTGTTAATGTACAAAATAGACGAGCGCGCGCAAATGTTTCCCGGACATTTTTGTGGCCTTCGAGCGGGATGAACACTTCACACTTCTTTTCGAGTGGTATAGCTTATAAATTATTTTTATGTTCAAACCGAACCAATTTTTGCCACTGTTTTAGATGATCAATCATCAATCAGTGTACCAATCTGCTCAATGAATCACATCATCATTAGGAATGGATTATAAATAGGAGATCCGATTTATAAATATAGTAATAATAATAATGAAAATAATAATAACAATAAGACAATCAATTGATCGATATATAGACCTCGAATTGTATATTTATATTGTATATATATAAATGAGGATGAGTTCTATCGATTGTATTAGATTGTACAACAAATAAATTGTATCACAAGATATATCTCAATGTTTGCTTGAATGATTCTTTTCTTGGTTCGTTATCGATCGATCGTATTATCAATGTATAAACAATTTGGACTATATATACTTTAACTTTATAGAGATATAAAACAACAAGTGACAATTCAAAAATGTTTGATACTTTCTTTATATCGAACGTGCGGTGATAATGGTATTGATTAGATTACTAGGTTACATATTTCGTTGTATATCATTCCTTCATTTATGTTGTAAGTGCATGTTGAATACATCGACGATGTCATAGTATCATAAAACCACCAAAGACTATACATCAAATTTATTCAATCAAAAAATCACACGTCTTAGAGTGATTGACAAAATACACGAGGTTATAGACAATTCAAATATATTATTTTTAAATAATAGCAAAAATGAAATTTAAATTTCAAATGGAACTTGACGAAAAGTACCAATTGATAGCACTTAAAGTTGTCATATTCTGTTGGTACGCAGGTTTGTACAACTTGATCAATCTATATATATTTCAATGGTTTCGTAATGATGATTTCCACTTATTCAGCGTCTGCATGTTTAATGCCATATCAAACAATTCATATGAAGATGGTAAGAAATAACCAATTAATGTTCAATTTAAATTACTAATCGATAAAATGGTAGTTGGGAATAACGGTAGAAGAAACGGCTATCGTTTATACAGTTCTTCCATTCGCTCAGGTAAGAATTGTGTAACCAGTGTGTAGAGTTGATATAGTCGCCTTTCAGTATTATAAATTCAATATTTACTTACAGATACTAGCTTCTCCAATGGCCGGTTTTATAGCGGACAAGATTGGTAATTATAAACCCGTACTTTGCATCTCTTTAATCGGAACCATAATCACATCATTTGCCATGATGGTAAATCATTGAATTTCATTTTATAATCAAATTTACTTTCTCACTTTTTCTATTTTCCATATAATGGTAATGCCAAGTTCCGGAGACCCAGACAGATTGCAAAGGTAGATCAATAGAATGTAAATTTATATTCTCTTACCAATTAATTTTATTTTAGTGAAGAAGAAAAGGTTCGCCATCAAACTCTTTACGGAATCTACTTCACCATTCGAATCTTATTTGCAATCTCTAGTGGTAATGATAATGTTGCCCCAATAATGTTCATTAATTTAATACATAAAACTTATCTTAGGAACTGTGTTTAACATGCTGGATTCAACTGCTGTTGCCTTAGCTGAAAAGCTTAAAAGTAATTTTGGTGTGGTAAGTTTTTTCCATTGTTTGTTTAATCTATTAATTGACAATTACATCATTAAAAGATTCGTTTTTGGGGCATTCTTGGAACTGGTTTATTTTCTCCTATTTGTGGTGGTTTAGTTGATTATCTCAACGTTGGACGAGATGAATATTCGATTAACTATTCACCAACATTCTATTTTTTCAACTTTTTTATATTGCTTACTCTTATTTCCTCATTGTTGTTGAACATTGAAGTTGCCGCTCCACCAAAAAATATGTTAGGAAATGTGAAAAAATTGCTTAAATCATTTCCAGTTTGGATCCTATTCGTAATTATATTCATCCTTGGAACATTATGGGGTTTCGTTGAATCCTATTTATTCTGGTATCTATTGGATTTGGGAGCACCTAAACTATTGCTCGGTTTTACACTTACAACCGGTGCACTCATTTCGTTGCCATTTTTGGTATCGGCCGAATGGTTCGTTAAGAAGTTTGGTTATGCAAATCTAATGATTATTGCATTGGCCTTCTATTTTATTCGTTGTTTTGGCTACTCACTCATTTCATCGCCATATTGGTGCTTTCCATTTGAAGTAAGTTTATAACTAAATGATTTAAATCAATTGAAATTAATGTTACTAATTAAAAGGCTATGGAAGTATTTACTTATCATCTAATGTGGGTGGCAGCTATAACATATAGTGCAGAATTGGCTCCCGAAGGTAACCAATTTCTGGAAAGTTTTGTTTATTATTTAACTATTTTAATTACAGGACTTCGTGCCACCATGATTGGATGTGTTGGAAGTTTACATTATGGAAGTAAGTTGTACTACACATATTACGTTTATTATACTAATAATGATTGACCAATCCATTTAAAGTTGGTCGCGCATCGGGAAGTATGATTGGTGGAACCTTGATGGCCGTCTTCAATGCCAGACTTGCCTTTAGATACTTGGGAATCGTTGCTGGTGTCTCCACCATCCTGTATACCATTTGTTATTATGCCTATCTACGCAAATATGATCCGCCAAGTTTGGGTGGTGCAAAGGCAAACATCGCCACCGAATCCAATACAACAGACGATTGTAAAGTAGCCGTTGAATTGAACAAAGAACCTCAACCAAATGGTACATCGAACGATAACATCGAACTTGGTGAACGTTGCAACACACAAGAACAACCATTATCATCGACAAGTATTGATTAACAATCGAACGGCTTTATTTTGTAAAAGGAGGACTGATAAAAAGAAAGGATGATTTACGTAACCATACTATAGTTTTTATATCATTTTATACTACGAAATGATCTGATCATTATCATATAAATATGTCTAATAAAGTTTGAAAAGTTGTGGAGATCCGTTCTTCATCAGACCAGCACATTCAAGTCCTTGTACGGCATCGTTGTAACAGCGTTCGCATAACGTTGATTTGGTACGACCATAGATGGCCCATTCGTCGGACAAGTCCTCTTTACCATTGTACAAGGTCACATAATTGTTTTCTGGATCAAACTTAAGGACAAAGGTTGGAACTCCAATCGTAAATGATCCTTTGTTGATCAATTCTTCCAACATTCCTGGCATCGATTCTCGTTGGGTTAGGTTAAATGTACGTACTATTTGATCACCCTCCTTCATTGTTGCCATCAATGTATTATCATTCACCTTGCTGAAGGTTGTCGTCAACACTTTGGTATGATTGTTCTTATGATAAAGTGCAGTCCACTCGCCGGCCAATTGTGAAATGTTCAACTTTGGAACTGAACATTGTTGATGCAAATAATATGGATTAGGAATTCCATAAACGGTTGAGAACTTCATCACCACCAAAATGGTGGCGAATGCAATCATCTTTGTGAACATGTTGAATTGACAATAGATCTTGATGGAAACAGAACAAAACTTTTCGTTTGATACACTTCAATTGATTCGCTTAATACAAATTGAATGAAATCACTTGTCGTAAAATTTTACCACTGAGCTTATATTGCGAACAACTTCATTGGTTTGGTAACTTGGGTTCATGTGAACATCATTCGATGTAGGTGAAATCTATTTTAGTAAGTATGATACCATTTGTAAACAAAAAACTTGATAAATAATGATAAACATTGAACAAACGGGTTGCAATACAGGAAATGCTCCACTTCACTACGCACTTTATTTGTACACAAATCCAATTGCGATCAATGTTTTGAATAATTTTTCCACAAGATGGTAGCACACGCAATCCTTCATGATGTACAAGATATTTGTTTTGTGTATGTATTTAAAATGGAATTCCGTTGATGATTAAATCAATTTCATTAATGGAATTTACCATTTTCAGTATCCAATGAAATGTCATCACAGATGTCACTTTCAAGATAGGCAAAACACTTTCACTATGAACATCAATGGCATTCGTGAATGAGGCGAACTGAAGTTCAATCAAGTTAATGGTTCAAAGCATCGTATGAGATAAGTCCAATCGGCTATAACATCAACGGACGCCTACGACATCCGCCCAATTTATTGGTTTGCCACAAGTTTGGCAACGAAGTTGGGCCACTTTTCACCTACCTAACGAATGTTTGCCTACCATTTCTGTCTAATTGCATGTGCCAACAAGTTGGGCTGTGATTTACTTATCAACTACTTATCGAATAGTAAATAACACTTGTGTCGACTTCGCCCTGATTGATTGATTGATCATTTAAGGCCTGATTCTACGACCATCTGCCACCAATTCTTGTATCATCGATTCTGATCACCTAACCTAGACCTATTATCCCATTTTTTAGTTTATAACAATTTCGATCAATGGTTCATTTCGATCTATATCGTTTGAATCAACCGGAAGGTGGGCACGTCCTAACACTAATTAGATGATGAAATCGATCAATTAGCTAATGTTAAGCCTAAGGCATTGTGTAGTGTGCAACACACATAATCATTTTTTACATTTTTTTTGTGCACCAAAGATTGATCAATCTTTCTCCTGCCAAGACCCTGGGGACTTGTAATTCCAAAGAACGGCCTACTTTTCCCGGGCAAATGTTGACTCTCTTGCGCGGTCAAACGAACAAAGATTCGACCAGGTGGTTGACTTGCACGATTACTACTTTCCCATGTCTCTTAGTTGATTAAACGAAGCCAATTTTTTTCCTATGTTTCGAGTAAAGAACAAGTGTACACTGAAAATGAGAATATGCCACATTCAATGATCGGGTAATAATGGGCGAGTCAATGGATCGAGTAGTATGTTGTTCGTGTGTGGCCAAATTTGATCAAATCATTTGATTAAACGAACCATAAGACAAACTAGATCGAATTTGCACTAATCAATAAAAGATTGAATGTAAGATAGGCTTTTCTTAGGCAAAGAAGAAAATCAATATGCGACATCGTTGAGAACCAAATTGATCGCATTTTTTGTTGTTTGTATCCATAGAAACTTCTCAACGAACGAATGAAGTCTATAATCTACATGTAATTTGTTCGGCGGCGAACGAATTTGGTGAACATCACGCCAGAAAGGAGGGCAACGTTAGCATTTTGCCATCGTAATTTTGGTGGCTGTACTCTTCGCCACTGGCCAGAAAAAAAATAGGTGGATGATGCGAGGCACACAAATTAATTAAGCAAAAAAAAGCTCAATCTAATGTTAGTGTGGCGATCTGGTAACTGCAGTAGCACATCATTATGGACACGAGCTAACGATTGGTTTCGGTTTGTGGCGATTTGGTGAATCGACCCATTCATTCATTGACAGCTAGCCAGTTTTCAGTTAATTACTACCATGATATGGGGAGATGACGCCTGACACATACCAAATATATGATCCGTTCTTTTTTTTTTTGGTTGGTTGGTTGGTGAGTGTTCGATGACGATACACAACTGACAGTTGCCAATGTCATTGTGTTGTGTCACACATTCTGGTTGAAAAGATGATCGATTCAATGATTGATTGACAATAAGCATTTGAATTCTGAAATGTTGCATCCAATAGATCTATTGTATATATGAAAAACGTCGGGCGTGTGTAGGCAATAGTCTTATCGTTCTAACTCTTATCATTTCAATATGATGGCAATTGAATGACATTCCAATGAAATCATCGACACATAGTGCAATTGCAAACATCATTTTTTTACTTTGTTTTATACTTGATTGCCACCAACATTGCTGACAGGTGACAGGCAGTAGTGGGCAACCATATGTGCCACAAAAATTGTATAATCGTGCACGTGCTCGATTACATTGAATGAGTCAACGGTAAGTGTGCTCATCAATGCGAGACCAACATTGATAGGCCAACTAAAGTGACATCCACATTTAGATGCCGGCTTGCATATTACAATCTAAACACGCGACTTGTCTAATCATGCTGGTGGTTGTGATGATGATGATGATGATGGTGGTGGTGGTGGTCAGGTCAAATCTTGTCGAGTCGAGTCAAACCACGGGCAAAGAGAGAGAGAGAGAGATGTTCACTTTAGAATGATGAACTAACCATCGGAATCCTCATCAAGGTACGCTATATAGCCACGCGACATTTAGTGTCCTAAGCTTTGATGACTATCGTGGTCGACACACTCCCTCCTGCCCGATGGCTAGTTGATTCGTTATTCTTATGGTCGACGCATTTCAATTGCATCCAACCATTGTGCCGTTGTCCTCTTCAATCGTTATTTTATTTCTCCTTCTCGCTCTTCTTTTTGGACAACCTATGACCACTGATCGGAGGATAAGAAAAAAAGAAGAAGAAGAAGAAATGAGACGAGAGACCTGAAGCAGGTTTTGAGCTTAGCAATTGTTGAAGCACTGTTGAGGTTCCATCGTGTCGACCTGTGTCGACTCGACTCGATTGTGCGTCCCCATACTAATCAGCTCATGGTGAGTTCTTGCACTGTTCACTTACATTCATACTTACCTGTGTCGGGCCATCCTCCCTCCTCTCAGTCATCTATCTTCACTTGTTACAAAAAAAAATCACGTCGAATAGAAAAATGGCAAACAAGTTCAACAACGGGCACTGTCCAAGCACTGCACTACAACAGCAACAACACCGACGCGGCAAAAAATACAATCCCACTGCCATGGCAATAGTCCCGCAACAGCAACAGCAAAAGCAAAAAAAGCCAATGCAATAGGCAATTTCGTTGCCGCGATTTGCCACTCTCTAGTTGCGCCTCAAGTCTTGTGCAGAGCGCTTGTTCCCTCCGTTTCCAAAGTTTTGCCGCCGCCGCCATCGTCGTTCCCGCTGCTTTCAGTCTCCTGTCTCCAGCTCCTTTGAATCGGCTTGAGACTTGAGGCTTGGATCATTCAACCAAGTCGACATTGTGCTCACTTCTTGCCCCCACTGTGTGTTTGTAGTGTAGTGTTTGTTTCATTCTTATTCTTATTCTATATGTTCGTCTTATATTCTGTGTTGTTGTGGTTTAGTACACCTGTCAAGTTTACATATTGATCGTACCGAAATGTGAGCCGTTTCATCATCATCATTTTTTTGCTTTGGAAGACAAATTTACGTTATTGTCTACAATCCTCAATGATCATTGGATCACAACACATTTACTCTTCAAATATCACACACACACAATTCTTCAATCATGAGTAGCCAACTGGTGGCCAATTGTACATTTGAGTCCTATGGACGTTCATCACATCCCGAATTGGATCATCTTGCAACAACAATGCCATCGAACACCATCGACTCATCTCGATCTCAATCGCGAATGTCAATTTCCCACGCCAAAGGCTTGTTGAACATGCCTGGTCAAAATAATTGCTTCTTAAACAGTGCCGTTCAAGTATGTATCTTGTCTTGTTGAATAATCATGAACGCATCCAATCCTACCTGTTTATATTGGTACACCGTTCTTATGTCCAGTAAACATTCACACACTTACTAAAGGAGCTCATATAACTGGCTCAGTGTCCTAATTAACTCTTCATTGGTTCGACTTGTTGCGTGGCATAGCCACTGTCTCTCATCGTCGGCCAATGGTCATCGTTCCATTTTTATTATGCTTATAATGCCACCTTTTCCTAACATTCACGCTTTGGTATCGTTTAACTTCCTTAGTAGAGGAGACCCACGAGTTTCACATCTGCTCTCGGTCTCCCTTTTTGTCATCCCATTTCTTTCAAGACATTTCCGTTAGGCCCTTTAAACATTTCTTTTCCCCTGTTGTTCCAAACCTAGATCGCGTGTTTTTCCAATGTAAACTGTAAGACAGCTGTTGGTAATATTGTCGTCGTCTCATTTCACTTCTACTGTTCGATAGTTTACTTTATGTTCCCATTCTTTTTTTATGTGTGCTTTGGAACAAACGCCATTTCCGATGATTGGCACAATAACAACCTTTGTTGTCTATTGTGAATTGTATGAGATTATGGTGGCACATATCGGGCGTCATGTATACATATCACATACACACACACACACAACTGGTTATCAATTGGTGATGGCTATTTTAAGCTATGACGATTCGATCAATGATACAAGTTCTCAATATCCACATTGACGGACTTTGCACCTTCACCCATTGGCTAATTGGAAACGGTCAGCATCTTGCTGTGTGTGCTTGTGTTTGCCTACATTGTGTGCCCATTGGTCGGCATTGGGTCGGGCCAATGAATCGTCTATTCGTTCATTGTAAGCAATGGCAATCCATTCATCTAATTTCATCTCACCATGATGTGCTTCAGTCTCTCTCTCTCTCCCTCTCCCTCTCATTCGATGCGTTCAATGTGTGTGCGTGTAACCTGTGTGAAGCCGTCAATGGAAGGTTCAATTCTACACTTGTTCAATGGTTAGACTCTTGTGTCCGCATTGCTTCCCCCTAATGATGTTCGCTCTCCTCGAGCGATCGTGGTCTTTGCGGATGTACCTTTTTTCTCTTCTTTCCACTCACCACGAATTATTAGAAAGGCTGTTGTGATGATGGGTTCTTTTGTCTTTCGATCGGATCGTGTCTAATTAGATTACATCGATGCAGTAATGCTATTTATCGACTCTCGATCTTGCCTAAAAGTTATATGAACATTTTTATTATTATTATTATCATTATATATTCGAGAACACAAACAGGCAATACAATACAATGCCACACGCCCGATCCAATCATATTGTTTGCTCGAATTTGGGCGTTGATCCCATTGTGACTAATTAATTAATTGTCAGATCACCATGATATTGACTGTGATGAAATGAACCAATTGATTCGTCCTCTACTTGCATGTCAAATGAGTCAAATGTTGATTGATGTGTTGACCGCTTTTCATGTTGAAAGTTTCTCAACACCAATGTTTCGGCCATGAAGCTATATTGGTCGTTTGTATTTCATTTATTCGTTTGAAAATATAACCTCTTTCATTGTTGAATTGATGGTGAAGTTAATGTTCGTTTGAAGGCAAACATATTCCAATTAAGATATAGTTCATGTTCACTTTTATGTATGTGTGTGAAACATTTGCATATACATCGATATGGAAATAAAGGAAGGTTTCGCATCTCATTTATATGATCAGATATTTGGTTTCTCTATATTCTTAGAACTACCCGCACTCACACACACACACACGCACCTTAGGGTTAGGGACATTTGGCCAAAAAATGGCAGTTTGAATGAATTCTCACGTTCAGGTCACAGTGATCGGACGTTAGATGGATGGATGGATGAATGGTCGCACGATCAGCCATAAAGCTCGTGATTCATCTCATCTTAGACGGTCTGATGAGAAAGTGCACTAATTGGACCTACGACACATCGAGTGTACACCAACAAACTTCTCATGAGACAGTGGAAACGACAACGATGCGGCTCATTGGCGAAAGGAAGGGCAACATCGTTTGTCAACTTTGGAAAGTTCACTTTCTCATTTGAGAAATGAATGATTTTAATTAGCTTGCTCATAACACCATATATTGCACAAGATATATTATTCATATTTTTTCCCTTCCTTCCTTCCTTACATGAACACAAATTTGTTGTACATAAACATGTTATGATTGTTAATTAACAACAATTTTTCAAACGACAGGTCTTGTGGCATTTGGATGTATTTCGTCGAAGCTTTCGTGAAGTATTAGGCCATGCTTGTATGGGTGAATCCTGTATATTCTGCGCCCTAAAGGTAATTTTTTTTCATATTCAACACCAAACTATTAGTTTAACCACCTCTTATAATTTAATTAGGAATTATTTAATCAATTTCAATCGAGTAAAGAGACGGCATTGCCACCCGATTCGTTACGGCTAGCATTGGCCGAAGCATTCTCCGATCAACGACGTTTTCAATTAGGCTATATGGACGATGCCGCCGAATGTTTCGTAAGTTGCTGACCGTCACACTAATTGAGTGATTCACTTTAACCGATAATGTTTTCATTTTAATTAAAAAATAAAAAGGAAAACATCTTATTACGAATTCATTACCACTTAACAAATCAAGAAGTGAATGATTCCTCAACCCAATGTGCTCCTCATTGTATATCTCATCAAAAATTTGCAATGAACCTATTTGAGCAGGTCAGTTCATACCATTTTCATCTTATCAAAGTAAAATAATCTAACTTTTACACTAAAATTCGCCCACTAGATCGTGTGCCATTCGTGTGGAGCTACCTCCGATCCTATCGTCTTCTCTCAGATGGTACAGTACGCTTCGACCACTGCTCTATGTTCACAAGAGAAACTATTCAAAAGTGATCATCTCAGTTTTGGTAGTTTGATCAAGTTAGCAACATCGATGGGAGATATCCGAAATTGTCCGGTAAGTGATTAAATCTTATTTTTTGAAGCCTGTTTTTAGATTAATTGTTCTTTTTCGTCATTTATAGAAAATGTGCGGTACCAGAATAAGCATTAAGAAGACACTCGTAAATCGACCTGATGTTGTCAGTGTCGGTTTAGTTTGGGATACAGAACATCCAACAATTGCACTCATACGAAATGTATTCCAATTGATTGAGACCGTCATCCGATTGAACGAAGTGTTTGATCTAGAAACCAATGTTCCAACACACAAGAATGCTCAACTTAATTTAGTTGGATTGGTAACCTATTATGGAAAACATTACAGTACTTATTTATATCACACTCAACATTCGGAATGGATCTATTTTGACGATGCAACCGTTCGTGTGATTGGTCCGTCATGGCAACAGGTGGTCGACAAATGTGTTAAAGGTCATTTTCAACCATTGCTACTGTTGTATGCAAATCCAGATGCATCAGTGGTCGATACGAAATACATGTTGAAAGAGGTGGTACCAATGACAGCCATCAAACGGCCAAATGAAGTACCAATTCCACCTAAGACACAACCAATCACAGTTCAACCAAATAGCTACCTCGAAACGCCTGATTCACCTTCGGCTACATCGACCACATCATATTTCAGTGATTCTACCGATGGTTACATAAGTCGAAAGACGGTTGAAAATATTCTTAAGATACAACAAAATAAGAAGAAAGATCATAATGAATTGTTGGTTAATTTTAATCGAAAAAATAATCGAAATAGTTCCAGTAGTCTTGACTCATTTGATTCCGCCATTCGATTGAATCCACATCTAGTTAGACCGATTCAAGAAAAAGATCTTATTTGCTCGCTTCAACGACGTGACTCTGGTAATTCTAGTGGTGATCGGTCATCAAGTGTTTCATCTGTTGACACTCCATTGTACAATTTTCGACGGTATGTACTTCAATTTCAATTATTTATATTGATTTACTTATCAATTTATTATTTTAAACATCACTTAGACCACTCAAAAATTCAAATCTCATATCGGGAAAACATTCGGATCAAGGATATGACTCGTTTTCTGTATCTAGTTCGGATAGTTACCCATCGAATGCAACCTCACCATCTAAATTATCAACACATAAATTGAAACAAATTCCGGAAGATGTTGTACAAAGTTTGGAAACTATTAACCACATTCCAATGACTGATTGTGATCAATTATGTTCAGAAGTTGATATCTTATTGCTCAAATCACATGAAAAAGAACGTGAAGGTGATCTTAGAGCGGCGGCTGCATTAAGCGATTCTGCAGCATCTAAAGCTAGAATTGCAATGGATGCGCCTTATAGTAATCATCAAACACTGATCTCAGCCAAAATTAAACATAGTATGTGTGTGTTACGTTCCACTAGTCTTCATAAACGTGTAAAAGAGTTAGAAATTGAAGAGAAACGACTTCTTAAAGCATCATTAGAATTTCATCATAGTAGACAATCAAGTAGAGACAGTAATCATGGACGACATAGTAGACAAGGCAGTAAAGATGGTAAAGATGCAAAATTTATAAAAGAAACAACAACCGATTTGATTGTTAGTCAACCGCCATCTAATCTAGAGATATATGCTACACTTCCAAAAAAGACCAAAAAGAAAAATCAATTCAAATGTTCAAATGGAAACCTAACAAATGTGGAAACGAATAGCACCAATGAAACTTCTAATCGTTTCTCACAGAACTCAATTCTTGCACAACTACAAGCGGAAACCCGAATCAATATGCATGTCAAGGAATTAAAGAGTAAGGAAACGATACGAGAACCAGAATGTAGTGACTATTACAGTGAGTGGGAAGGTATGAAGAAAAAGTCTATGCCTAATTTGAAAAATTCACCAAAAAACTCTGGATGGCAAAGTTGTCGTGAGAATGACAGTGAATATTATGGTGAGATTGGTCCATCTCAAAACACAGTCGTACGTAAGCAGTGCAAGGTCAAACGAAAACTATTACTTGGCAACCTGCTTAAAAGTAAGAATCGAAGTATGCCCGACCTGCGAGAGGACAGTTTGAATGAATCAAAGTGCAACAGTGGGACGACAATTTCCCCCGACGACAATGTTGGTCGTAATGCTGTGGCCAATGTAAGCGCCAAAGGGTTTCACCAATCCCATCGGTCATTATTCACCGGACAAGGCTTGAATGGCAAGCCTTCATTGGTGAAAGTGAAGCCACCCCTAATCGACGAGATTACATCGTCCACTTGCAAACAAGTCAGTAGAAGCACCAATGTTTCCGACGATTGCATCTATGCCAACATTGATTACAATGTAAAGAGAATGAACAAACCTAAAGAACAAATTCAAACTACTAAACCTATTGAGCCAGAATCAAAACCAATGGAATCGAAACCTAAATCTTCAAATCCATTTTTGGCTGAGTTGACACAAAAAAGACGTGAAATATTGAAACAATATGATACATGTGAAACAAGAAATGAAACTGATTCAAGTACAGTCAAACCATCATCGATGAAACCGTCGTCACGAGAGATAGCAACCTTCATTTCGAGGACAGTTGCATTGCAAAGTGTGAAAAAGAATCCATTGGAACTTAAAATGGAACAAATGTCAATCAATCAACCAAAATGTCATTCATCGCCATCTCAATCGTCTTGTTCATCTCCATCAAATTCGATTCATATGCCCATTCCTATCCATGCAACGGCAACAACATCTAGAGTAACATCAAATACAATTCGACCCATTCGTCCACCAGATTATGCGACAACATTGCGACGCATCGAGATGAACAATTCTGATTCTAGGACTGGTCATTTCTCGGTTCCATCATCATCATCATTGTACGGAAAAGTGTTTCGTAATCAACCACAAACGGAAGTTCATCACACTTATTCATTAGATCGCACAAAACTATCGAGTCAGTCAAGAATATCGGCAACGAAACAATTGTCAACTGATCATCATCAAAATACGACAACCATGAATAATAAACCTACTTTATCCGGTCAACTATCGTTCAACTATGGAACGAACAGTAAACGACGAGTACTACCGAAAAAATGTGTAAAATTTTCTGATCATATCGAGTTGGTAGCATGTGCCGATGATTATCCTGAAGAACCACTACCAAACCCATTGTTAGAGAAGGTGTTATCTAACAAAAACGTTGTTTACACACTGCAACCATAGTAATCATCAATTTTATATATAAAACAAATATATAGCATGAAACTTGAGCCATATTATGATCTCTGAATAATTGTTTTTTTGTGTGTATAATTTTATAGAACTTATTTATAATGTTATACCTGTTATTTTATGTAACAAAAATTAATAAATATTTTATTAAAAAAACTAATTCAATGGTATTTGCCATTTGGCGCCTTCATCAATTTAATTTCAATTGGCGTGAAATTGGCCAATTTCCATGCCTTTTCCATAGTGGTGGCGTTGTTGATATCTATTTGAACCGAGTCGACCATTTCCACAGTAGCTGGCTCAAACCAACGAGTGACTATGTCTGCCTCCTCTAGGTGTGCTTTGCTCCCTCTCGCTCTCACCCTCTGTCTTGCACACAGACACAATCTCTTTGCCGCATTTCGCTTTCGCTGCATTGTTCTCTAGGTAAGTCCATGCTTGTCTTTCTTTTTTTTTGGTACTTTTCCCTTTGGTTTCGTACAATCTTGACCTGTTCCCAACACGGCCTATTTCTTTTTGTATTCATTGAAAACTATTTGGTGCGATGCTTTTCCACACCCGTTTTGAATTATTTTGTTTTTACACCTCAATTTACAACCTAAACACACGCTCATTTCAAATCACAATCTATCCACATCACAACAACTAATCGAATTTTTTTTTTCATTTTGTACCAGAACTTAGAGGAGTATTGCTGACTCGTTTTTTGAGTTATCCTGTTCATAGTCATTGGAAAATATTGGCAAGGAAATAATGGTTAGTGAAATGGAATCCATCAATAACACAAACAAGTCTTTGAGCAACTCGAGTTATCAAATGGCAAACTCGAACCCACAAATTCAACAACATTCTCCTCAAAGTGTTGGTGTTGAATTTGTTCGTCAATACTATACAATGCTTAATCGTGCTCCACAACTTTTGTTCCGGTATATTTTTGAACATCTTTATCCTTATGTTTATGTTTTCATCTTTATAATTTTTTTCATTAGTTTTTACAGCGACGATTCCGTTTTTATCCACGATGTTGTTGACAAGCACAACGAGCCTAAACATTATATACGTGGTCAAAAACTAATTGGCTCATACATTGAGTCATTAAATTTTAAAAATTGTCACACAAAGATCCGTCAAGTTGACAGTATGGAAACGCTTGGAAATGGCGTTGTCATTCAGGTATGCTTACATTGTGTTTAATCAAGTGTCAAATTTAATTACTTATTATTATTTCGTTATCACTTCTACTTTATTAGGTTATTGGTGAACTTTCTAATAATGGACAACCATTGCGGCGTTTTCTTCAAACTTTTGTTCTAACTCCTCAAACGCCAAACAAATATTATGTTCGCAATGATATCTTCAGATACCCCGATGGTCCAGAATTTGGGGAAGAAAACGAACACGAAGAGTATCAACATGAGAAGATTGACGTCGATTCAAAGATTGAGACTAATGTCGAGGAAGATGATTATCCACCGGTTGAATCTAGTGAAAAGGATTATTCATACCCTTCAAATGGATCTTCTTCTAATGTGAATGTCGAAGATACGTCTAATGTTGAAGAATCGGTTAACCAAGAGGAAACTGAATTGGTACAGGAGGATACGGTTGAGCAAGCCAACACTAGTTTAACAGATGTAGCTGAAGTTAAAGAACCGCTTGACGATGGTGATTCACACCATTCCGTTGTGGATTCGGTTACTGAATCTGTAATTACTACCGGACACTTTTTGAATGAACCCAAGACATATGCCAGTATGCTTAGCAAAAGTTTTCAATCAGGCACTGCTACGGCTGCTACATCGGTTTCTCCAAGTGCTCCTGCTGCAGTTCCAAAGCCGGTTCTTAGCGTGCCTTTGGTCAACAACAATGATCTTGGCAACATTGCAGTTGAGAACCAAGCTTCGGTTGCAAATAGTAATGTCAACAGGGGTGCAAGAAATTTGATGCAACGAGATCGCTTTATCAAAAAACCCGGCTTCAACAATAGCAACAGGCGAAATGAATCGAGAGAAAGTGCTAAGAACAATGATAGTGATTCAGGTGAAAATGAAAATAGCCACTTTCAGCAGATACCCAAGAAACAATTTCCGGATGAAAATCAATTGTTTGTTGGAAACTTGTTGCCAGACTTTTGTGAAGAAGATTTGACTAACATATTCCGACGATATGGAAAAATTTTAGAAGTCCGTATTCACCGTCAGAGTCATAAAGCCAATTCAAATAAGGCAAATCGAAATTATGGATTTATAACATTCGAGAATCCAGAAATTGTTGATCAAATTATTGCCCAAAAAGTATTTCATATAATTATTAATATCATTTGACATTAATATGATTTTTTTATCTTGCAGCCAATTCTACATGGTCATCACCGGTATAATGTTGAGAAGAAACAAGGCAAAAGTAATTATGATCGAAACAACGCTAGAAACAATCCAAACAGCAGTCCTCGAAACGGCAATCAATCTGGCTTTCCCAATCCTTCACTTCGTCATATGCCAGTAAATGTTAGTGGTGGTGGCGGCGGTGGCAGTGGACAAGGTAATTCTGGCGATCGCCAACGTAATCGTCAAAATTATAACTCTTCAAACAATGCTGGAAATAGAAATTATAGTGGCGGTTCAAATTTTTCAAACAACCGCAACAATACTTTCAATCAACAACCACAACAGAATCGTCCATAAAATAAGAAAATACCTGATATAAAAACATGCAATAGCAGCAAATAATAAGTGAAAAAAAATCATAAACATGTGGTCATTTTCGATCGGCTGCAAATCTATATAAATATATATATATAAATAACAATATATGTAAGAAAATTAAAAAAAATTCGTTGGTATCATCATATATTATTAATTTATACATTGAAAAAAATATTCTTCAGTTAGTCCAAATTAGTCAAATTTTGTGCCTAATTTCAACTTTACAAAATAAACAAATTACCAACTCTATTCAATGAAGCGAAAGATTTGACCACCAGATCAGCGACAAAACAAATTGATATTTTCGGTTTTAATTCAAGAAAAAAAGTATTTTTTTAAGTTTCTCTACCCAAAAAAAACAAAAACCACATTTGGAAATCAATTTTAAACAAACCATATTATGAACCAAACCAAACACCTTTTGTTATAAATAGTTCTATATACCTGTCACCCAGAATTAGCGAATCAGAATTTCGTCTGTGTTAATATTTTCTTTTCTTTATTAATTATATTATTAATTTTTTGTTTATGTCAACTAAATGTACATACATAACACATGTAATCACTTTAAATTATATCAAATTATAATTTCTATATACATATTTATACATTATTATATATATGTATTATATACAGTGTTCATTTCCTGTTCATCATTTCACATGAACCGGTTGAATGTGATTGTTTAACATTCGTGAACATTGGTTGTAACGAACAAACCAACCACCAGGTTCACCGAATAATCAAACAAAGGCATTATTACGTCAATTATTATGATTATGATTCTCTTTTTAAAGTAACCATAATTTCATTCTGTTGTAATTGAACGATTTTGATTCCATCCAAGTATGAGAAGAAAACAAAGAGTTTGATAAATGCATTTTATTGAACTATCGATTGATAATTGAATACTATTTTAAAGAACACACACACAAGTTCAAATAATTGGACCATCGATATATTCAAATATTTGTTCGACATTTTATGGAACTCAATACAATTGATAATGCTTCAATAATGTTCAACATTTCATTGAGCAACTGCTGCAACTGATGTTGCTGCCATTTGATCTGCTGGTAAGCTAATGTTGCTGATTCTCATTCGTAATCCATCTTGAACATCATCGACGACTGCCTTTGCACTAGGCATTGGTTCATACAAATCATATTCTTGTTTCGATTTACCATTCATTGGCGACTGCTTAATCGATTCATCGCGATCAAGTTTAGCCGACTTCAACGGCACTAATCGACGTTGAATTCGTCCATTAGAATCGAATTCAAAATCTGATTTGAAAACACGTTTAAATAGGATGACAGTGGTAATTGATATTCCCGTCATTGCCGTAAGTGCAATCGCTTTAGTTATCCATGGAATTACATTCAAATTAATAAGCAATGTATACCAAAGCCAGAACATACAACTTCCGCGAATTAGGACAAAGTTTACTGCAATATAAAATGGGAATATGTTTAAAATGTTGTTGAATGACACGTTTGGTTGTAATCAATCATACCTATATTGATAACACTATTTACTTGAAAGTATGGTCCCGAACGAGGATAGCTTGACAGTAATAGCAATTGCCGGAAATGTAGAAAGATGTTACTGTTCTCAATCAACAATGCAACCATATTGTATCCAACATATCTGTGATTGAGAATCGTATTGGAGAAGCACAACAAAATCTATTGTAAATAAAAAAATATAATTAAATTAAATAGATCGAGATTGATGATAATTTACCAGAATGTGATGAATCACCAATTCGGTAGTGCCTTTATATTCTGCATGGGTGATCATTTCAACCGTATCGTACAGGAAATAGCCAAACGAGAATGATGTCAACCAATAGCCAAATTCATTGTAGGTGTCGAGAACATCGAATAATAGTGTTGGTGTATTTATAACGCTGTACAAGAAAATACAAAAACATCTAGTCAAAGTATAGGACAGGGTTAGAAATTTTACATACCATAATAAAGAACCGACGCCAGTTAGAAAAGCATGACAAAATGAGATTAGAAAATTTCGATATCTCCACAGATAATAATCGCGTGGATCGGCCAAAACGGCTTTCGGATAGATCACCCGAAGACGATGTAGTAACGCCGTCAAACGATTGATTACAACTGCTGATATCAAGCCAATCACTAATCCATAGTTGAGGTGATATCCTTCCGTTCCATTTTCATTCATTGAAATCATTGTTAATTTATTTGTTGGAGCTGTCAAATGTTTCACTTTAATTTTTTTATTTAATCTGTAAACGATAAAAAGGAAAATTAATAATTAAGTTTAAAATTTAGAATACGTGTAATACGTTCTACATTCAAATAAAGTTGGGGTCGAACATTTGTGTGCTTAACAATTGTTCACCTACATTTAAATGTTTACAATTGTATATCTACAATAATATTGTTATTATTATTATCATAAACATTACACTAATGATATCAATGATTTAGATTAAATTTTGATAAATGATGGTAAACAAATGTTTAAAATCGATTGTACACCGGCGCCGGTTGCCTTGGATTGTATAATTCCCTTTCTCAAACACACACACACACACACATTTTCCATTCTCCTATACATTCGGTGTTAATTGTCATTGAGACATTTTGGGCGTTTGCCGATCTTGGCGCGCGCGCATTCTTCACCATGTGGCATAAGTATTCTGGTTAAATCAGAACCAGAATAGAGAGGGAACCAAATAACATTTCTAATATTAACTTTTCATAAATGCATTTACCGTAAAATATTCAATTGTTATAGCTGTAGTGGTTGATTATTAATATTGATAATGAAATAATACTTCGTTGGTTGCTTTCTTAATCGAAGCGTGTCCATATATCTTCCAACACGTTTATTTATATTTGTTTAGTATGTTGTATCGTTTATAATGTTAACGTTGTAAAACATGAGTTGAACAAACACAAAACAAATTGAATCGGTAAATTATATTGTAATTTGTTATGTCCTTCGATAATGGGAAAATTATTTTTTTTGTTCTAGTGAATCCGGTTCAGTAACTTTTGTATTGCTGACAATACAACACAAATCAACTCAATCAAGTGAATCCGGTTATTGTTGCTTAAAAAATGTTGATTAATGAATGAATACTTCTGTGTTTATCTTTCTTCAACTATCGTCTCAATTTCAACATACATGAAACACTTTGTTTCGTTGAGCAAACGAAAATGAAATCTATAGATGCCGGTGAAAGGTTGAAACTGTTTTACCATTAATATATGTTGCATAAGATCTAAAAAACAAAATTTTCTAAACACAGAATCGAATCAAATCACTGAACAATCGGTCATTTGGCGCCGACCGGTATATGTATTGGAGTTTTATATACATCAAAGGGATGGGCGACAGTGAACCGGGCACAATACGTCATCTCATCGTATATGGGGTGTTGTGAACGAAGTGAGCTTGAGGCCAACCAACTTTCGCTTCATCTCATATGACGTCACTACATAACCGACAACTTTGTTGTGGTAGTAGTGGTAATGGTGGTGGTGGTTGAAGCAAATGTCCATTGTCCTTCAAAGGCCAAACCCTCGGAGATTCAAATCAAAATAATGTCAAGTTTGGATCAGTTGAAGCAGATCGATTCAAGGACTAACAGGAGGAGCTAAAGAATCAAACGATTACATAACGGTAATTTTTTTTTTGTAAAATTTAATTGTCCGAATCTTGGTTTTCTTCTTGTTGTTTTAACGAAAAATATGTTTTCGGTCAAGTTTAAGCACGAATTAATGATGGACGATTCGATAGCTGTGGACACAATCGGTTAAATTCATCCGATTATGGAAATTAATGATGAACGATTCGATAGTTGTGAACAAAATCGATGAAATTCATTCAATAGTGGAAGTTAATTATGAACTTGTAGGTTAACAATTTAGTTATCCTTATCTTATCATATGGTTCAAACAAAGTTTAATATATGATTGATGTATATCAAAACAACTGGTTCTAATACTTTATTTTGTTCTTTTCCAACCAACAGAAATGTGAAATGATGGAAAATGTTAAAAAGGATATCGTTTTTCGTGATGCAAAAATAGAGGATTGTGACATGCTTCATCGATTGATCAAAGAATCTGTTGAATCGACAAATATTACCATTCAACAATTGAAAGATGACGGTTTCGGTTCGTGTCCACGTTTCGGTGCAATCATAATCGAATGTGATCAACAAATGATTGGTTTCTCTATTTATACATGGAAATATTCCACATGGAAAGGACGAATACTTTGGATCGATTACATGTACATTCAAGAAAATTATCGAAACATTGAATCATATCATGGATTGATGAGATCATTGGCAACAAAAGCGGCTGAAACTGACATGGATAGAATCCAATGGGATGGTGAACCACCCGACTCGATGGTGAAAGATTTCTATCAATCGATTGGCGTTATCGACCTTACCAACGATGAACAATGGCTCGTGTATCAATTTGAAGCAGAACAGTATCGGAAATATCTTGCGAAGCCATTCACTAGAACGGAATCAATCAAAATTGAATAGAAGAATCGGTCATGTATGTATTGATGTTTTTATTTTTAGCCTATTCCTACTAATGAGTGTCATATTACACAATTTTATTTCCTAGAAACAGCACCATCAAATTTGTATAAATAGAAGATTCAAATGATTCTCGTTCAACATTCAATTAAAATTGATGTGATTTTCGTCTTTTCTTCTACAATAATGTTGCTTATATTGAAATGTACGTTGGCAATGTTGGAATTTGGTGGCACGATCATTTGGATGATTGGAAAGACGGCTTATGATCTTTTATGTTGTTGTATATGTTGTGTAGTAGCTTAGATATATTTTATTAAAATAAATCTTGAATTAAATTTACGCTTGCATTAATAAATTCATTATTATTGACATTGATCCAATCATTATGAAGAATAAATTTATCGTATCAACTTAATCGAAATGATATTGAAGCAACTCGTCGTATTTGATGAAACATGATTTTTAATGAAATTAAATAGATAACAAGATAAGTACATGTTGTTGTTGTTGTTGGATTTGTGGTAAAGGATTTATCATTAAACTTGTTCTTAACTTTATACCAATCAAACCAAACTAAGCAACTCGCAAAATAGTGGACTAGAACGAAACGTTGAATGAGAGAAAAAGTTTCTTACATCGACATGTAAAGTTCTCATCTCATCAATATTATTCATCAAGATTTGATACGATCTTTCGGCTTCAACCGTTGAATTGTATCGGTTTGTAAGATAACGTAACAGTAACCGTTTATAACGTTGCTGATGATTTCTGTTATTGAAACAAAAATAAATCGTTGTTATTAAATCGATATAATCTATTAATGAAAAAAATTATTTACCTAATGATCTCTTGTTGACAATATTCTGCATATGGTTCAAAGAGTACGATTACGGTTAAGAGGTCAAAGATTACGGAATCTTGTTTCCATTCATCACGAAATGAATTGGGAAATTGTTGATGCCGTTCAAAGCTATATTGATAACAATATGGTTTATAGATCGATACCGGAACAATTGCTATCACTTTAAATTTATCCTATTAAATCAAAAAAAAAATGATTAAACTATTATCACAACTTTAAAAATGTTTTTAAAAAATCAACCTACATCGACCGAAAACCATGCTTCCTGTTTTTGATCGTACAATTGTGCTGAACGTATTGATACCATTTGTAATAATGATCGTTTAAACAATGCTTTTTGATCGGAACTGGTAAGACAAGAGAATGCTTCCAAACGTTTGGACATTCGTATCAATCGATGAAGAAAGTATTGTATGATGAATGAGGTCATAAATGGATTCGGTTCACATATTGTACGATAATCGTAAGTTTCATTATACCATGATGAACGATTTAACCATTGACTGGCGTCCGTTAATTCCATCAATTGATGCCGTTCATCATTGGCCAATTCATATGCTGGCGTTGATGATAATTCATATTCAAATGGATTGTTAGGTAGTGTTGTTAGTTGAGGTTTTTCCAATTCTGGTTGTTGACTCGATTCAATCATTTCATCATATTGCATCAATTCTGATGGAATCGTGTTAAAACCGATTCCAAATAATTCTTGAATATCATTTGTAAAATCATATTCAAATATAGAATCACAACTATCAATATCTTTGAATTCTTCATCCTCCTCATCATCATCATCATCGATGGTGGTCGATGGTGTCAATGAACCGATTGATGGAGAATCATTGTTGCTAATCAAACTGCTTGATTCTGATTCTGATTTCGTTTCTTTCCGTTTCAAGTTTAAACGTTTCATTTGTGCACGTTCACGAATCTGTTGTCGCTTCTCATTCGTTTGTATCAGTTCCTTTCGCATTCCCACCGATAAACATTTATCCAAACGACATTTGGAACAAAATTTTCTGGTAATTGTATTGATTCGACACCGACCGGATAAAAGGCAAACCAAGGTTTTGTTCGATAAGGCATGACGCCGAAAGAATGCTTTACATGAAACGCATGTTGGAACATTAAAATTGATTCCACTTGGCTTATCACCACAAACCGAACAATTGAGCGGTAATTGAGGTTTCGGAATGCCACGCATCATTGATTTGAAGAATTTCTCTTCACTTTAAATTTATTCAATAATATAAAAAAAAGATCTTACACAATTAAATATTTTGTTTTGTATGTGATCATGTTCTCGTGTCGACACTTATAAAGATTTAGATTTTTTTTTCAGTGGAACGGTTTTTTATAAACTTCTTAGTCACTACTCACATTTGACTTTTGCTGATATTCCTCTCGTGTGGATAGACATCAATAGAAGAAAGTGGATGAATGAGAGTTGGGGTGAGTGAAAAGGGAGAGAGAGAGAGAGAGAGAGAGAGAGAGAGAGAGTGAGAGAGAGAGTGACTTCACCATCATATCAATGTCTTATAAACGATTGATAAAATTGTATTGGTTTTTTCCTCGCTTATGCACCGAACAAGATCAATACAACATCAAAGCAAAAAAAAAGTTGTGATGTGTATTTGGTAAAGGGCAAATCAAGTTCTGAAAACCGTCATTGTCGTTTGTCAAACATAAATTATCATCTGTTGGCAACCAATCTCACTATTTTTTGTGTGTCAGTGTATGCCATTCTCGTTCTCATGCATCAAAATCAATCAATTTCAATTGATAAATGCATTTATTTAAATTAGGTAACAATCCAAAATACTATACTTAAATGTTGCAACATTGAAAATGATCATTCATAATGATATGTAGCATACAATTATTAATTTAGGATCAAGTTGATACACTTAAAACAATTAATACTATCAAATAGATTGATGGTTACCTTCGTAATTTAGTTATGTGATGATTATGATCAATAGATTCTTCTTAGGGAAAGAGTTGTGCTCATATAGTTAAATAAATGTTTCAATCCAAAGTTTCTTTGCTAAACATATATGTTTGATTGACATTCAATCTATTTCATTAGTATTCCCTGACATAAAGTTGGAGTTCCGATCTATAAATCAAGTTCAAACTTTCCCTTCAAATGAGTTTTGGGAATTCTCCCATTTTTTTAATGAGTTGATCGACTATTTAATGTTTCCCACATTTAAAAATACAAACAATCGTGTTCTTGAAACCATTCAAGGCATCATTGATGAAGTTCAATGTCAATTAAATGTTTTCTAATGTCTTGTTGATCATTCAATTTAATAAAATCGAGATGTTTACACCAAGAGAAAATGATCAATTTAAATGAATATCTTATAATTTAAAAGTAAAATGCTATTAAAGATCAGCAGGTTATGGAAAAATTTTATTGCAAATATATTTATTTGAAATACAAAACCGTGATAAAATGAAGCAATTTAGTTTTTTTTATATTCATTTCAATCTTTAAATTTAATCTATTTAATTTATGTTATTTCCATTTTATGATTTGGCATCAATTCAATTACAATTTCGAATTGGAATGATGTTTCAAATGTTGTCTTGCAATGATCATTCGTTGAATTTGTGCTGTTCCTTCATAAATTTGGAACACTTTTGCATCTCGCATCAACTTTTCGACCGGATACTCGGCATTGAATCCGGCTCCACCAAATATTTGTACGGCATCGGTAACGATCTTATTGCAAACATCAGCTGAATATGCTTTAGCAATCGATGACCAATAGGTTGTCGAACGGCCTTGACTTTGTTCCCATGCAGCTCTCATATAAGACATTCTAGCCGTTTCGACGCCGATTGCAGCTTCAGCCAGTAAGAATTGTATGGCTTGATGTCCAGCAATTGGTGTGCCAAATGTTTTCCGTTCCATGGAATAACGTGTCGCCTCATCAAGGGCTCGTTGTGCAACGCCGGTTGCATAGGATGCAACCGGTGCACGTGTTTGATCAAATACGCTCATCACCAATGGAAAACCTTTTCCCACCTGTCCCACCACATTACGTTTTGGAACGATTACATTTTCAAATGTTAATCCAGTTGTGTTTGATGCTCGTTGTCCCATCATTCGTTCCTTTCGTCCACGTATTAATCCAGGAGAATCACCTTCCACAATAAAACCGGTAAATGCTTCTGATTTTTTCGCTTTTGGATTGGGATCGGTACGTGCCAATACGAATAACCAATTTGCCAATCCACCATTACTGATCCACATCTTTTGTCCATTTAAACGAAATCACCATCAACATTTTGTACCGCTTTGGTTTGAATTCCGGCTACATCCGATCCGCCACTTGGTTCGGTGGCACCATAAGCCACTTGGATCGGTTCCGACGTACATCGACCCAAATATTCTCGTTTCTGTTCATCGGTTCCGGCCAATACCAATGGTGCTTGTGCTAAACCATTTACGGTAATTGCAGCGCTAATTCCCGAACAACCATAGGAAAGATTTTCTCCAATTAAACATCGATCCATAACCGATAGGCCTAAACCGCCGTACGCTTTTGGAATGTATGGCGTAACGAAACCCAATTCCCAGCCTTTACGAAATATTTCGTATGGATATTCTCCCGTTCGATCATGTTCAGCTGCTTTTGGAATAATCTCTTCAATAGCAAAACGTTTTGCCAAATCAGCAATTGATCGTTGATCATCGTTCAATTCATACCATGGACCACGATCATCGGACAATGTTCGTTGACATATTCTTCTTGATGATACAAGATGGAAAAATACTCGACCATTTTTTGGTATAATCATTTTCATATACAAACGTCAAATGATCCAATGTAAATAACCAGAAAAATTCTTTCAGTGTAAGTAAATTTGTTGTTGTTGTTTACAAGTAAGTTGGGGATCGTCCTTTCTTTCCCCGATATCAATGTTGTTGATAAAGCTTAAATTGTATATATTGATAATAAATATCTTGAATCCTTGTTTGATATTACTGTTTTATACATAAGAGGTACATGCGTACTAAATATTGCTTTGGTTTGAAATAATATGAAATCAATGATAAGGTTGAGAACTATTCTCGAAAATTAATGTTGTGAAAATTCTATTGTTTCAAGTTATGAGTGATGTTTGTAATTGATTGTTTCCAATTTTATGATTAATCGATAGATTGAGAACACCATCAAATGATGAATATTTACTGTTGTCATTGTTTTTTGTGTTTTGATGATAATAGTTTAACCATTTCATCCAATGGTTCCGTTTTAGTACAATTCGATGTCGATGATGATGATTTAGTCGAAGTCCACGATGAGATTGATGAAGTTCGTGATAGTTCAGAAGCACAACTATTATCCTGATTTTTTGTCTTTTGTTTGCTGTTCTCTTCTTCCTTTTGTTTTTTAATCTTATTCAAACGAATCTTTTCTTTGATCATCTCTTTTTCACTGTCAGACAAAATCCATTCCTAAATATTCAACTGAATTATTAATAGAAAATTTATTAGAAACGAACCTTGATCATTCCAGAATCGAAACATTTCTTTAATCTACATTTCGTACAAAATCGTCGAGTAATTTTGTCAATCTTGCAATTATTGTTGAAATGACATTTCAAATCTTTATTGGAAAGTGCGTTACGTCGAAAGAATGCTTTACATGACATGCATGTTGGTGCATTAAAGTTGATACCTTCATATTGGGTTTTTACCCAAAGGATGGAAGAGGCAACATAGATAAAAAACATAGATTTCAATTTTAGTCTGGTTGATTGTCATTAATCAGATGATCTACTATTATAACATACCTTTAGCTTTATCATTGCAGATGACACAAATCTTTACCTCGCCCGGTCTTCGACCCATCGGTTTGCTTTTATATGGTTTCCGGAAAATTATTTCAAAATCAATGTTTGATCTCGTTCAATGTTCTACGTATCAATGTACAATGGTATACTTTGGTTTATATGTAATTTATTAATTTCAATCAATAACACTTGACAATCAGATTGATCGATATTATTTTTTGTTGTTTATTGAATATTTTTTGTTTTTGTTGTTGTTGTTGTTGTCATTGTAGGCAACACTCGTCGATTTAGGCTTTTTTCGTAACTATTTGACATTATCATTCATTTATTATTGAGAATGATTGGCAACAACACTCATCTTTTACCATTACCTCCTTCTTCTTCACAAAGATCTTTGCCTCTGATCAATTGGTTGTTGATTATGTTTAATCAAACACACAAGGGATACTACAAAAGTAATAAAAGATAGTTATAAATAAGTGTGTGAGTGGAACATAAATCTCCTTAGTTAAGGATTTTTCTTTTAGATAGAAGAAGAAGAAGAAGTTTAGATGATAACAAGAGAAAGAGAGAAAGTGGTTCCCCACTTATTTTCAACACAAGTAGTTCAAATCAAGTACGATAGTACCAAGAAATTGTATACAGAAAAAAAGTCATAGGATTTTTCAAATATATATATGAAACAATGTTTGCTGTTGTACAACTACATCAATCAGGCTAAATGCCAAAACAAAATAATGATGAGAAATAAATTATTTTACACGATTGAAATGTTCTCGTGCAATGATCATCTTTTGAATCTGTGTTGTACCCTCATAGATATGATAGATCTTTGCATCACGCATCAATTTCTCAACCGGATATTCGGCATTGAATCCGGCGCCGCCAAATATTTGTACGGCATCGGTTGCCGATTTATTTGCAACATCAGCGGCATACGATTTTGCAATCGATGCCCAATAGGTATTGGTACGTCCTTGATCCATTTCCCATGCGGCTTTCATATATGCCATTCGAGCCGTCTCAATACCAATTGTCATATCAGCTAATAAGAATTGTATTGCTTGATGTGATGCAATCGGAACTCCAAACGTTTTCCGTTCCAATGAATAACGTGTCGCTTCATCAAGTGCTCGTTGTGCCACACCCACAGCACTACATGCAACTGGTGCTCGGGTTAGATCGAATGCTCCCATTGCAACCAGAAAACCTCTTCCCTCACCACCGACCACATTCTTTTTTGGTACAACCACATTTTCAAATGTTACTCCACGCGTATCGGAAGCACGTTGTCCCATCATCTGTTCCTTACGACCACGTGTCAAACCTGGTGAGTCTCCTTCAACAATAAAACCGGTAAATGCTTCTGATTTTTTTGCTTTCGGATTTGGATCGGTACGTGCCAATACGAAAAACCAATTTGCAACGCCACAATTGGTGATCCACATCTTTTGTCCATTCAATATCCAATCACCATCGGCATTCTTCTCACCTTTAGTCTTAACACCGGCTACATCGGATCCGGTTCCGGGTTCAGTAACAGCATAGGCTGCAGCAATTTTCTCCGAAGTACAACGTCCTAAATATTCTTTTTTCTGTTCATCATTTCCACTTAGTACGATTGGTGCTTGAGCTAAACCATTACTACCGATTGCAGTGGAAATACCGGAACAACCATAAGCCAATGATTCACCAATTATACATCGATCAAGTAATGGCGTTCCACTTCCACCATATTCAATTGGAACGGTACCATTGACCAAACCCAATTCCCATGCTTTGTCAAAGATCTCTTTTGGCCATTCACCCGTTTGATCGTGATGTGCTGCTTTTGGAATGATTTCTTCACGTGCAAACTTATCAGTTAGTTCTTTGATACTTTTCTGCTCTTCGGAAAGATCATACCATGGTCCATTTGGTGACGTTGATAATGATTGAGCACGAGACGCATTCAACAAATGTGATGACGTTTTCGATGATCGAAGAACGTGACGAACGATTCCATTCAATGTTTTCATTCCGATTTGTTTGGAAATCTCTTGTCTTGAGAGATTTGTATGTGTTTGCAATATGAACAGTCAACTTCTCGCATCAATAACAACAAACTATAAATGAGTTAAGTGATATACTCAATTTTGTTTCTGGTTGTTATCATAAAAGTATCCCGTCACAAAAGTAGTGGTACATAGATCCATGAAGAGGTACCCATTTCATATGTGTATATAGAAAAAGTTTTCATCATTTGTCAAATATGATGTTATTGATGATTGTGGTTAAAGTCTAAAGTGTGTGATAATTTTAGGCATCATTTCAAAAAACAAAAATTGGTATTTGGATTTGGCTCTTTATTATCACATTGGGTACAAATCTATCAAAGTTATCGTGCGCTTAAAGACAAATGCTCTCCATTGAATCAAGAGCCAAAATGGGCACTAAAAAACATTGTTGTCGTTAAAATTGATTTTGTATATTTATTTCCCAACTTTTTTTCCCAATGATTTTCAATAAATTTAGTCGTTTTTTTATTAGAAATTCTTACCGTCCATTTGTGATTCGAACGGTAACCAATCGACCATTGGTTAATCCATTGAACTACAATAATGAACCGACGTAAGTTTACCAGAAATTTTTCCACAATTTAAATCAAATACTTTTTTGTTGTTTTGTCAGTGTTTACGTGGAGAAGCCCTTTTCCTATTCTTATGGTAGATCTAAGTATGAATTGATTTATAAAACATTAGGAGACATTTTGGATGAACAGATTGAAAATGGTAAATACAAGATTCAAAATCTCAGTTTATGAATTTATGAATTTTCTTTTATTTCAGATTCGGGAAAACCAATCGTTATCAGTCATCATGAAAGAATTCAACGAACATTTACCCAAATGGGTGAAGATGTGAATCGAATTATGAATGCCATGGTACAAGATCTAGGTTTGGTTCATGGCGATGTGATTGGTCTTTGGAGTTGTAACACCTATGATTGGGTATGATTGATGTACTCTATAAACACTCAGTTCTAATAGATTTGGTTAAGATTGCCATTCAATTAGCATGTGCTCGATTGGGCGTCATTCTTTGTACAATCAATCCTTATTATCTTTCATCCGAATTGGAATATGCCTTGAGACGTGCCGATATAAAAGCCTTATTTATGCCTGGATCTAAATCAATTCAAGAACAGGTTAACAAATATGGAAAAGTTATTGGAAAAACCTTACAATCGGAAGATGAAGCGCAAATTGAACCGATCCAACTTCGCCACATAATTGCAATTGATGGTGAAGCATATTCCGATGATATCTTAGGCAATCGTCGTGATAAGATTCAAATTCATTCATTATCAAAATTGAAACAAAACAATTCAACTGATATTGATCGTTCATTAACTAAATTGGTTCAACCGGATGATCCATCGATGATAATGTTTACATCGGGAACAACGGGAAAACCGAAAGGTGCATATCTTTCACAATTTGCAATGATCAACAATTCACGTTTATCAGCGAGAAGTTTTGCGGACAAAACCGATCAATTGCCTACGGTGGTTTGTCCATTACCATTCTTTCATGCATTTGCTGCAACCGTTTGTTGCCTATCGATGACAATTCGACCAATTCAATTAGGTTAGTTTGTATTTGGTTAATTGATTTAATTAATTATTTTTTTTTATAATATTTCAATCAGTAATACCATATCTTCGACATAATATCAAACAAATGGTGGAAGCAATCAACGAACACAATTGTACCCATTTGGCAGCCACACCCACCTTAATAATCGATATGTTAGATCATATTCGTAAGAATCGAATTGAAGTTCCATCATTACAAACGGTTATGGCTGGTGGAGCATCGATGCCGGTTGAAACTGTTCATCAATTTGTGAAAGCAGTTCCTAGTGTTACCAATTTTCGTATTGGTTATGGTGCGACTGAGCTAGGACCGGTATCGACTGGATCACGCCCATGGTATACGTTTGAACAACGTACGGAAACGATTGGAACGCCCATAGATTTTGTTGAGATTAAATTGATTAATCCGGAAACGAAACGTATTGTACGACTTGGTGAAACGGGAGAGATTCTTTCTCGTGGTTTCAACAATATGATTGGCTATTGGAAAGAACCGGAAAAAACGAATGAAGCAATTGATCATGCTGGTTGGTATAGTACGGGAGATCTTGGTGTAATGGATGAGGAAGGTTTCGTAAAGATCATTGGTCGTACAAAAGAGTTGATCATTGTCGGTGGTGAAAATGTTTATCCTCGAGAGATTGAAGAATTGTTACACACTCATCCATCAATTATGGATGCTCATGTAAGATATTTTGATTTTATTGGTTGTTTTTGTTTTTAATAGTTAATCGATTTAGGTAATTGGTGTACCAGATCCACGAAAAGGTGAAGAGGTTTGTGCATGGATCAAATTGTCATCACCCGACACCAAATTAACCGAAGATGAGTTGAAAGACTTTTGTAAAGATAAGGTAAGAATCATTATTATCATTTGACAGTTGTAAAAAGCTAATTTTAACTTTAATTTCTATCAGTTATCATATTTTAAGATACCAAAATATTTCCTCTTTGTCGACTCGTTTCCCACAACATCGGTGGGAAAGGCGAAAAAATATGTGATGAGAGAAATTACCATAAAAAAACTTGGTTTGACCGAAACCATGACTATGAAATGATGAATCAGCTGAAATCATTTCATACCGTTACTTTAATATATATCAGTTTGCAATATATATATCAAATACAAAAATACAGAAATGTGTTGTACAACTACATCAGTTGTACGAAATGTCGAATCAAAATAAAGATGAGAAATTATCTTACACGATTGATATGTTCTCGAGCAACGATCATCTTTTGAATCTGTGTTGTACCACCATAGATTTGATAAATCTTTGCATCACGCAACAACTTTTCAACTGGATATTCAGTATTGAATCCAGCGCCACCAAATATTTGTACGGCATCGGTTGCTGATTTATTTGCAACATCAGCTGCATAGGTTTTAGCAATCGATGCCCAATAGGTATTGGCACGTCCTTGTTCCATTTCCCAAACGGCTCTCATATAGGCCATTCGTGCCGTCTCAATACCAATTGTCATATCAGCTAATAAGAATTGTACGGCTTGATGTGATACAATCGGAACTCCAAACGTTTTCCGTTCCAATGAATAACGTGTCGCTTCATCTAATGCTCGTTGTGCTATGCCGACAGCAGCACTTGCAAGTGGAGCTCTGGTTAAATCGAATGCACCCATTGTAACCAGAAAACCTCTTCCCTCACCGCCCACCACATTTTGTTTTGGTACGATCACATTCTCAAATGTTACACCACGCGTATCGGAAGCACGTTGTCCCATCATCTGTTCCTTACGACCACGTGTCAAACCAGGTGAATCACCTTCAACAATAAAACCAGTAAATGCTTCTGATTTTTTTGCTTTAGGATTTGGATCGGTACGTGCCAATACGAAGAACCAATTTGCAACACCACAATTTGTGATCCAAACCTTTTCTCCATTTAAAATCCAATCACCATCGGCATTCTTCTCGGCTTTAGTCTTAACACCGGCCACATCCGATCCGGCACCAGGTTCAGTGATTGCATATGCTGCAGAAATTTTCTCTGATGTACAACGTCCCAAATATTCTTTCTTCTGTTGATGGTTTCCACTATGTACGATTGGTGCTTGACCTAAACCATTTCCATCGATTGCAGTTGCAATACCAGAACAACCATAAGCCAATGATTCACTTATTAAACATCGAGCAAATAATGATGCACCACTTCCACCATATTCGATTGGTACCATACCATTGGCCAAACCCAATTCCCATGCTTTGTCAAAGATCTCTTTTGGCCATTCACCCGTTTGATCATGATGTGCTGCTTTTGGAATAATTTCTTCACGTGCAAACTTATCAGCTAATTCTTTGATACTTTGCTGCTCCTCAGAAAGATCATACCATGGTCCATTTGGTGACGTTGATAATGATTGAGCACGAGACACATTCAACAATTGTGATGACGTTTTCGATGATCGAAGAATGTGACGAACGATTCCATTCAATGTTTTCATTTTGGTTCTTTTGCTTGCATGAACAAGCTTTAATTAACTTACATTGCTTTAAATATGCACAAAATGTAAACTTGCATCAATGAAATGGGAATTATAAATTATTTCAATGATTTATATATGTTTTAGGTTATTATCATAAAGTGTTTGTTCCAAAAGTAGTAGTACATTATATCATTATAATAGGTATCAATTTCATACATAAAAATTGTTTTCATTTGTCAAATGTTAATGATTGTGGTTAAAGACTAAAGTTCAAAAATTTGCATTGGATTAGGTTGTATATTATCACAAATCGAATTTGCTGTCTCTGATTTTGTCCAGATTAAATTGGTTAATCTGAAGTTGAAACGAATCGTACGACATGGTGAAATTGCTACACGCGATTTCAACAATATGATGAGTTTGGTTGATATGCTTAGTACAATATGCGGAGATTTTGGTGAAGTAGACGACGGAAGGTTTCGTGAAAATCATTGGCTATACAAAAAAAAAGTTTATCATTGCTGCTATTGAAAACGTACATTGTCCAGAAATTACATGAACTCTTTAACATTCAGTTATGAATGTTTATGTAAAATGTAGTTTTTTAGTTGTTTTTGTTTTTAATAACCGATTGACCAATAGGTAATTGGTGTACCAGAATCCTCTAAAGGTTAAAAGTGTGGTTATCAAACCCGGATAGGACAAAAAGGATGTCCTTTTTTCGAAAAATTTCTCCTCTTATCAATTTCTATTGACATAAATAATTTTCCTTTTCAAAACGTCAATTAACCCAATGATCATTGATTCAAAAATCTAGAACTGAGATTGGATGAGATTGATAGACCTATAGATTAAAAGATACTAAATTAAAATTTTATCTTAACCCTTGGTTGTATGGGTGACAGAACGTTCAAAGTGAGTCTCGGAGACTCATGCCGTACAGGATTTATTGGTGTAGAAAGGAGTCTGCTATCTAGCAAATTGTTATAAATCGAACATAGTAATTCGATTTTATTGAGCATTTAAGAAACTTGTTGTATGTCGACTTATGCATTTTCTCTGACATTCATCGACATCATTTCCATCCAATAAAGTATCAACTTGAATTTGTGCGAACATTTTAACAACAGAGGAAAAGTTTCTTGGTTGATTATTTAAATCTACCTTTACGCAACGCAAGAAACTCATAAAAAAACGAATCACAAACTCAAACTGGATGCAAAATTCATTTATGAAATCGTATTTTTCGAAAATAGTAAGATCATTTGACTTGAAAATTTTCGATTATAAAATTTTCTTCATTTATTGCTGGTAATGGTTTCATTTATTTATTCGTTTATTCAATTTATTTCATTGATTAGAAGCCATATCAATGGTCATGGCAAAATGATTCAATGGTGATTCGTTCGATCGGATGAAATTTGTTATGAAATATGAAATATGTTTATTTTATATTTTTTTAAAATTTAATTTTATATGAAGTATTTTTTCATACTCGAATATTTAGTAGCAAAAATTCTAATTAAATAAAAAGTTATCATTGATACGTTATACAAAAATAAAAAATGTATTCCAGCTTGTTTCCTTCCAAATCTTATGAATTTTTTTATATATTCTATGTATTATATATTATATAATGGTTTTCTATGAGAACCTAAAAAGCAAATGTATCACAAGATTATGCCAGAAAATTTCGATTATGTATTCAAATATAGATAAAAAATGGACAATTTACTAAGGTTGACCAAAAATGAGTTGAAAGACTTTTGTGTAAAGATAAGGTAAAGTTTATTTAATTTAATGACAACATTTGAAAATTGTTCATCTAATTTTAACCCCAAACTTCATTGCGTTTTCTATCAGTTATCCTATTTTAAGATACTAAAAAAAATTATTTCCTAATTGTCAACTCGTTTCTCACAACATTGGTGAGAAAAACGAAAAAAATTGTGTGATTACAGAAATTACCATAAAAAACTTGGTTTGACCGAAACCATGGCCATGAAATGTACGTATATAACGTTTAACAACGATCAGCTGAATATCGTTCTCAAACTGTTACTGTTTTAGTAGTTTGAAGTTTATCAAACACAAATGTGAAAGTGAACTAAAGTGTTGTAATGATAAACTTTTATGATTAAAATGATTATTACATAATTTTAAAGGACAAATGCGGAGATAACGTAATTAATTGATCAATTGAATATTAAATCATCATGTGACGAACATTGGTGACGATCAACATTGATAAAAATAAAGTTTCTAAAAAGTTTTTTCAGAAAGTTTTCACCGATATTCATGTGTTGTATCTAAAAAGTTGTATGTCGAAAATGAACTTTCAAAAACTATATAATAAATCAAATTGTCGTGCAAATATCAACGAACCGAAACCAAAAAATCATTTGAAGAGAACAATGCAATCTGTTTTTAGGCAAGGGAGGATTCTTGAAGGTAAGCCAGTTTTACAATTCTCTATTCTCTCTTTCTCTCTCTCTCTCTCTCTCTCTCTCTCTCTCTCTCTCTCTCTCTCTCTCTCTCTCTCTCTCTCTCTCTCTCTCTCTCTCTCTCTCTCTCTCTCTCTCTCTCTCTCTCTCTCTCTCTCTCTCTCTCTCTCTCTCTCTCTCTCTCTCTCTGTTGTGATTGATGGTTTGAATGTTGATACAATTTTTTATATTCTCATTCATTACATTAGCACACTTCATCTATCAATGTCAAGATATATACGTTAATTATAATATAATTAATTAATTATCAAGAGATTGTATTATAACGATTTCATGTGATCTATTCAAGTTATATAATTAGATGTGAGATTAATGTGAATGGTGAGCACTATTATTACAATTAAGGGTGTTGAAACGTTACAATCATTGATTTGATCGATGTGGTGAACATATTTTGATCTTTTAGCTTTAATCTGTGTGTTTGGCACATCAATTAATTCAATTAATTTGTTTTTGAGTGTTGTTTGGCTCGTGTCGATCGTTTGTCGATTTGCTATGAAAATATCACTTTTGGCACATTTCAAATCAAATTTTTTAGCTTGTTTACCATTTTTGTGATCACATCGTTCGTTTGGGAGGTGTTTACCATTAAATCGGCATTAGGTCTTTTGTACCAGTATATAGACCTATACGTGATCATTGAATCGTAATTGACTGCCAAATTGATATATATTTTTTCAAGTACGAATGTTGTCATTCATTGCTCTCTCAATCAATTTAGATTAAAAGAAGTTCAAGTTTGTGCTCGACAATATTTTATCTTTTATTTTTTTCCCCAAAATCATTCATTATTTAACAATAAATGTTGTTATTGATTTTTTTATATAATAATAAAAGAAAGGAAAAGAATCAATCATTGGTTTCGGGGAATAATTCGTAACTTTCCATTGATTCCCATCTCATTTGATCCATGATAATTTGAATAATTCAATTCAATTAAATTTGGAATCGTATTCTGCTTCACTTGTCTTTCAATTGAACGTTTTCGTAATATGATCGGATGGAAACAACGTATCGTAATATGATTCTAAATATAATTGAAGTAAATTAATCAACATTTCCAATGAATTTTCCATGCATAATGAATGCAATTGAAATTTACCTTAAGTTTTTGTTGAATTTGTCTACATTTATAATAATCATTCGAGGATGAGGACGATGACGAGGAGGAGGATGATGATGATGATCGATGATAATTGGCCGGCAATGTATGTACGAATCGTAATGAAAGATCAATAGTTAAAATTACCATTAGGATCATAAACAAAATTGTTCGATTCCGATTCATTCTAAGTAGTAAAGATTGTCTTTTGCCAAATGTTTGCATTCTGTTTTGATTAGATGGAATGGATTCAATACTCATACGATTCTTATGTGTCAACAACAACAACAACATCAACAACAGGCGCCAAAATATATAGAATGGGGAATAGTTTCAAACGATGGATTTGATTTGAATTTTCTTACGATCTCATGGTTGTTGTTGGCATGTTTGTTTCCCATTTAGATTGATTGAACAAACACAACTATATATATAAGATATATATGTAATAAATGTATCAATCAAACACCAAAAAAAAGTTGTTCGATGATCATCGGCATCATCACATTTGGATGATTTTTTTTTTGGTATTTGGTTGATAGTGGATTGAAAGTGGCGCGATATATTCGATGTTTGCGATAGGAGATGATCGAGGTATGTTGGTCTATGGCCGAACCATTTGTACACAAGATGTACACGGTTTCAACTATGTTTGTGTGTTAGCACTTTCAATCTTTCTTTCTCTCTTTCTCTTTTACTGTTCTTGTTTTGGTTCCTTTGGTGCAAAATGATGGTTGCTGATCCCAGTACAAATAGCACTTAAAGAGCGCACTATCAAACATACAAAACATACCGATGGAGAAAAAAATGCTGTCAATTTTCTTGTTCAAAGGATCATAATCGATCGATTTTTTTTTTCGCTCCCCAAATATACACGTCGATGATGATGATTGATGATGGTTTATGCCGGCGCCGTTATGATCGGTACAGTTCTTGTACGTGTTCCATTATTATCTATAAAGTGCTTTGTGCATTTCCATTTATTACCAGACATGATTTTTGAACTCAAATAGATCAATTGCGATGAAGATTGCGGTACGATTGGTGATGATTGATATTGCAATTCATTATATATTTA
This sequence comes from Blomia tropicalis, assembly GCA_029204025.1. Classification (NCBI taxonomy): domain Eukaryota; kingdom Metazoa; phylum Arthropoda; class Arachnida; order Sarcoptiformes; family Echimyopodidae; genus Blomia; species Blomia tropicalis. The sequence goes on from CM055090.1 coordinate 1,270,002, forward strand.
GATATCATATATAAAATGTTTTATGACTTGCAACAAAATGTCACCTTCAAAGTTGAACCTTTTAAACTTCGTTTTTCATATTTGGTTTGATTTGGTTTGGTTTGGTCTTCGACGTGTCTTTGAATTATTATCGGTCGACAAGGTTGCGACAAAATACTCATACAAAAATATTGAACGAGACATTAAAAGGCGGGAACGATTGGGGCTTGACGGCAAACCAATAATTGATTTTATTTTTGGTATTTTTTTTATATAAGATTGATTGTTCAATTGATTTGTACGATTGTATATTGCAATCATCTTTTTTTTATTTATTTCGATTGGTCCATAATCATGGACACTATCTGAATGTCCTTCCATTCAATTTTCATCTCCATTATCACCGATACCATTCATTCAGTCAATTTTTGTTTCCATTTGATATATACAACACTTTGTACACTTTCGTTCGTTCTCTCGTCATTATAGACATCTCGATTAGAGGTGATAACCATTGTACCATTGCACAACGCATCAGAAGTGAATGTAATTGATAACCATAACTGGACATTGGATCAATTCAATTTATATTTTATAAATATATACATTGGAGAAGACCTTTTCCAACCTTGGAATTCAACTTTTACATTCAGGTTTTATTCATTGTCAAAAGATGATATTCTATTAAATTTCAATCTATATTTAAATAGGTAACGTTTCCGTTTCTAGGAAATGGTGAGAAATAATTGTCAATGACATTTGTTGTCTATTGTCTATTGGTTCGAGTTCTACAATTTAAGGTTTTCCATAGAATCAAAAAGAACGATAGATTCAATTTTTATGTTCAATTGAAATGAACACGACAACTATGACATGTAATCTAATGATTATTATAGTTTGGTTTCGAAGCGGAAAACGAGAAAAGCTTTATCGAGAATAGGAATGGCACAAGATTTTTTTTCGGAGGGGTTCACAAGAATGTTTCACTCTCTTTAACTCTTACATTTTCTTACCAATTTTATTTCTCCCCATTTTCCCAATTTTTATTTTCTTGGTTGGTTGTCACTCTGAATTACGACCAAAATTACTTTTCCCAAAATGTAATTATGTACTCTCCACAGTTCATCATGTAGTATTAGTATTAAGAGTTTGTAAACAACTAAGTCCATATAGAATAAGGTGGAAAAAATTTTTGCTAAAATTTCCCAAACCTAAAGCATATAAAAGATTTGATGAAAGTGAGGGAGTAAGAGACAAAGAGTTAATATTCTTGTAATGCGTTATGCCTTATGTTCTTTCACATTCTGGGGTAGCAGGTGGCCAATATTCACTATTCTTTGAGTCTTTTTTTTTGTTTTAAGGCATTCTTTTATAAATTTTATTGTAGAGGTTTGCAAACTTTTCCGATGTGAAATGGAAAATTGCACAATAGTCATTTATATATGCAAAAGCACAAATGTTGGCTTTCCTGTAATGATTTTCAATACATTATATATTGCAATCAGGGAAATATTGCTGCAATGAAGTCAGCGATCGGCAAATTGAACAGTGATTAATTGGTGGTTCCTAATTGTTTGATCTAGTAAACTCAACTTTGAGAACCTCTAAACTTGATTCATTTATCTCAGATGCCACAATCCAATACATCTATATGAAATGAACTTTATGCAAACACTGACATACACATTCGAAACAATGTGGGAAGAAGACAAAAGACTTCCACTCCCACATCTATTCTCATAGAATATTCTTCACAACTCATTTAACAATAGAATAATATTAAACATATTGTACCGTTCAATATATTGATCTCATTTATTTGGGTGAGATTGATCGGTTCGGCGAACATTTTTCCTCTCCATTCGATCTCATGATTAACCCGAACGATGGAATCTCTTTTTCTCAAATGATATGAATGAATTTCTTTATTTACCCAAATCTCTTTCGTTTCATCCCTCTCACTCATCAATAATATATGAAGAACCATAACGAATTATTCCATGACGCATCCACGTCAACCTTCCAACAACATCAATTGAGCTGATCATCATCAAAAACTGTCAAAAAAATATATTTGAACAATAAAAACAAAAATAAAAATAAAAACAAGAAACCTAAACAATTTCATTCATAACATAACATTTCTTTACTTAACCAGTATTACAATTATCAAAGGATACGATGAATAAATTTTTGCTATTCCATTATTCACATGTCAACTATATAACATCGGAAAAAAAAGAATTGTCGAGATGAATTGAACACGCAAACTCAAATCATACTTTCATGGTTTGTCGTTGGTCTTCGTTCGTTCGTTTTTCTATACATTATTTATTGTTCATACGTGAACGTTTCTCATTTGTGATTATGATTCTAAACGTTCAACAACACCACATCAGCATCATTATTATCTTTTAATTTATTTTTTCTTGGTTGAAATGATTTTCTTATATAATGGAGATATTCTTGGCCTCGACGACCACTACGGCCTCAAGTACATTGATTGTTGATGAACCGTTTGATACGCAACATTCACTTGAATCATTGACATGTTACCATCAAACAACATTGGAAACGATTCAATCGCGTACAATTCAATTATTGATCTCAATTCTATACACGTGTACGGCATTGGTGGCTTTGATCGGTAATGTGATTGTAATTATTGTACAATGTGGTGGAAGTACGAAAAAGGATTCAAATATACGAGAATATTTGATCAATCTAGCATTAAGTGATGTTATGATCGGTGTCCTCTGTGTTCCATTCAGCTATGTCGATGTTGTACTTGGTTATTGGATCTTTCCCGTATGGCTATGTCCGATTGCTCAATTTGTTCAATTATGGTCCGTGTTTGTCACTGCAATTACATTGACCATTATCGGAATTGAAAGGTAAGCTTATGAATTGCATTTCAAAAAGTTATCAATTTTTTTTTCGTTTAGATATATTGCCGCAATCCATCCATTCTCATTGGCGTGTCAATGGTTTCAAACCAATGGTACCAAGATATTGTTGGCCGTTTCATGGATCATTGGTGCTCTTTATGCAAATTCATTGTTGGAGAGTACCGATGCCAGTTCATTTACCTATGGGAATAATACCTATTATGAATGTAATTATGATAATGGTTTATCACGTTTCAAGCGTCGTCTATTTTTGTGGACCAATTTTGTGGCTACATTCCTTCTTCCAGCAATCATTCTAACATTTACGTACGGACGTATAATGCGGCACCTGGTGGTTCCCAATCATGGTACATCATGTGAAACGAGTGTCGAAACCAACAATCATCATCATCATCAACAACAACAACATCATCATCATCATCATCAACATCCGGTCCCTCAACCTCAACCTTCAAATAGTCTTCATCAACATTATCATCATCATTCACATTCTCATTCTCATACGACCAGTTCTGGTGGTTCAAATCGGACGGCAACCATCGTATTACGTGATCTATCAGAGACGCCCTCAATCTATTATGGATCGAATGTTCAATGTCGAATTAAATTACGTCGACGTTCTCGTACCATTCGAATCATATTGGTTGTTATAATTGCTTATGGTGTATGTTGGGCACCGATCAAAATCTTTCAATTGCTCATCGATCATGGAATCGTTTGGTTCTGTTCTGAGGTTGGATACTTTCAATTCGTCTATTCTTACATTGCATGTCATTGGCTTTCAATGGCCAACAGTTGCGTCAATCCAATCGTCTATTCGTATATGAGTAAAAGTTTTCGCGTATGTCAATTTATCATATTTGATAAGCTATTGAATTTAATTTTTTTTATTTCCCATCAATTTAGAATGATCTACGACAGATTGTACATTCGTGGCAGATTGCACTCTCGTGCCTATTCGACATCTTTCGTAAGAATCGTGTCAATGGAAACGATAACCATATCTCATTATAATTCAGGAATAAATTATATATATATATATGATGATTAAAATTTAATAAATTTATTTATGGTTAACCATAAGTGGAATGTTCCAAGATGGAAATTTCCCATAAAAAAAAGTTTTTGTACGAAACCAATGAATTACTTCATTCAAATTTTACGTTATGTTTGTATCCTCAAGCAATAGATGTCACTATGATAAAAAAATAAATTTTATCATTTCAATTTGTTCAACTTGGTCGTTTTTACTCTTTCTGGTTGTAATCTTATCTAGCCATCGCCAGCTCATTCTCACCGCATTGCTTTGCAATCGATGACTAATCCTATTGTCAACCAGATCCCATTGGCCAGTTCAGCATAATTTTGCTTAACGATTACCATCACCAATTCCTCAAGTCATCATCTGGTGTACCAAGAACATCGTAATAAATAACTTCCTAGTCCAGTTCGTCAATGTCATCACCTCACATTACCAACATACCAAAAAAAACTATTAGAAACATAGAAATCAATCTGTTTTTTCGATGCCAATCGATGTTCATTAATCGATCTATGTGGAGGAGAAGAAAGCTTAATCATTAAAATATATGAAACATTAATGAATTCAATGTTATGTAAGTTTTTCAATTTTAATCATTATCAATTCTAGTGGCCACTATAGTGGTTCGACAAATTAAGCTTGACATGACATTTGCAGGACAGTGATCCATAGATTCGATCATTTATCAGTTTAATCGACCAATGTTCTGATGTTAGACATCTTCAATCGTCTAAATGGTCATCGTACAATTTTGAAATGAGATCAATTCTAACATATAAACGATTAAGATGGCGACATTGCCTTCATCAAATTGACGAGAATGATGACGACGACGATGGCGGCGAAGACGACGTACACAAAATCGTTAACTAGATTAATCTAATTTCGGAAGACATTTTAGTTGCCACCAAATGGGAAAAGAAAACAAAGATAAAACAAGTTCAACTAGGAGAATGAAGATAGGGGAGAACTAGAGAAAGAGAGATATCAGATTACGATAATTGAGCAATGAACGAAAGGGCAATCTAACGAATTCATTAGCACACCGATTTGATCATCAAATGATCAATGATCGATATCATGTTCCATTACTTTATTGCCATTGATATGATCAGCCAGTCATGTTATCATTTCACAGCCATATCATGTCGTTGTCGTTATTGTTTTTATCGTTTTCCTACTGTTCCATTTTAGTTATTTAACGATCTTTTTTCACTATTTTCAATAATCCATATAAAGATTGATCTAGAGATGATGAGATTAAATGTCATACATTTTCCAATCTGACCTGTTAGACCTGAAAAGACTCAGTTCAAATGGTTAGAATTGCAAACAATCGATGATTGAATCCACTTGAATCTTTGATTTGATTTGATTGTGATGCTTCTTGTATTTACCATATTGATCTTGTTATTATTATTTTTTTTTGTTTGTTCACATCCATTAATGTTGAAGTACTTTGAACTTTGTTCATACCGCTTGAACATTGTTTGCCAATTGAATAGGATCAAATCGAACATACACTTTGCATTCGAATTTTGTCGTTGTTTAGGATGATGATGATGATTGTAAACGAACATGATGAAGATGGAGAGCCATTAAAGGCATGACTGTTGAATTTTGTTGTTGTTGTTGTTGTTGATGTTGATGATGATGATGTTTAAATGGTAAGCATGATAATTTATGGAGAGAGAGAGAGAGAGAGAGAGAGAGAGAGAGAGAGAGAGATTAGTATTCGTTGCCAAACGAGAAATACATTCATCTTCGGACTCGTACACATTTTTTTCTATACTTTGGTCGGTTCGGTTCTTGTCCCTCACCATACGTTTGTAATGTTTGTTGATGATTTAATTGAGAGAACAACTAATTGACTCGTTTATCATCGAGACGGACACACATCGAGTTTTTGCATGTTGGCCGACATGACATAACCATACGCATACAAAACCAACAACGATTGTATAACTATTTGTTGAATGTAGAAATGTTAGATTTGTCGGCGCCTTTTTTTGCATTAACTTTATACAAATCCATACAAAGAATGGCTGTAAATGGTGTCCAAATGGTGGACAAACAACGATTGATTATGTCCGTTCATATATATGACTCGTGTGTCTTTGTGTGATTGTGTCCATAATTTACATAAATTATTGTCTCATTTTGAACGATAAGTATACTTACTTGAATCGAAGCATTCATCTAAATTTACGCGTTTTTTCTTCTTTTTTGCTTTTCTTTCTTTGTTTTTGCTTTGTTTGTTTGCCTTTGTCATAATCAAGTGCATATTTCCAAATCATTTCACAATGCATGATTGCTTTTGGAACCAACATAGCTTGTTGTTGGTAAGATTCCAACCTTTTGATTTTTTTGTTGGCCAAAGATTAGAACAGCTTGCCAGTTTTCCATCATTACGACACCTTTTCATCATTCAAGTGCCTTCATAATAAATGCTTCTCCATCTTTTAAGTGTTATCTCTCCTTCTTTATTTCAGTTATATCTTTACTGTTTTTTGCTGTTGTTCTTGTTCTTGTTCTTGTTTCTGTCTTTGCCATCATCGTCGTCGTTTTCGTTGTTATCATCTCGTTTGATTTATGTTCTAAAACATCAAACATTGAAAGTTTTATGTTGTTTTAAGTTGATTCGTCGAAATGGTGATCCAGAAAAAAAAGTGTGTTTATGCGCTAAATTTAATTCAGTTGAAAAATGGAAGGAAGGCGAAAAAAAATGGCAATAAACTATCGGATCTATGAGAGGATACCTTTTAGGATTGAGAAGATTGAGATACCGATTCGAATGATCATAATGATTCAAGGGAGAAATTACGAATCAGTGTCGGGTGATTTACGAGTTGAAATGTTCATGTGTCGACTGATATGTGTGTATGTGTGGAGGCGATCATCTTTTGCAGCCCCCTATTTTTTCCTTTTAAATGATTTTTTAGTGTCTCAATCTAAAACGGATCGAAGACATCAAGCGTCTCATGTTTCAAATTGTCTCTTCCACTTGAACGGTGGTCTCCAAACGATCATATGTCCATCTATCTATCGAATATACCATTTCATCTTCTTTCTTCTTCTATTTTATCATCATCCACCTCTTCCCAGCCGATTACGAAACCTCAACTCGTTTGATAAATGTCGTTTACAATCGGTAGAGTGGATCATAATCTTATTGCTTCTTTCTTCTTTTCATTTTCATTTCTCATTAATTTTTCATCTCATCTCCGACACTCTAACTCATTTATACTAACCTGTTACCTGCGTTCAAATTTGTTTCTCCCTTCTCTCTCTCTCTCTCTCTCTCTCTTTTTATTTAATTTCCTCCACCTTTTATATATACATTGAAATACTTCTTCACCAGAAGCCATTAATCTTCTAATTTCTCTAATTATCTTGTCTCACCTTGTACACACATTCCACATATATGCATATACATTTATTATAAATATATAGTGAAATGCAAATGTGTTTTGTCGCGATCTCCCTCCTCTTAAATTTTCCTTCAACAACAATCATGATTCATCTAACATTTATATGGGGAGGAAAAGTGAAGGATTTCGGTGGAAAGCATTGAAGCCGAAAACAAAAAATATGAAAACACATTTTTGTTTTGTTCGACCCGATTTTTCTTTTTCTTTATTATATTATTTGCTGTTGGTCGGTTGATTATTTCTTATTTATTTTATTTGTGTTTTTTATATTTCGCCGAATGGTCCAAGACTATCGTGTGACTCAAATCAATCTTTATGGTCCCGTTGAGACTTTTTTTTTACTTACCTGAGGCCTCGAACTGTTTGCGCTGGTTATCTTCAGTGTCTTTTCCAACTGTTATCAGTGTCTTATATGTCGGTCGTTTGTATTTGCGCCGACACACGCCGAATTATTTATATTTACAATCCAATAGAATCTTATCTTTCGGTAGAAAACTGCTGCTGTCGCTGATTTGCGATCTCAAAACGATCTCAACTTGGACTAAGACTCTTTTCCCATTTGGCCAATTAATGTGTAGTCGACATGGCAACTTTTTTGTTTTGTGTCGAGCCGGCATTGCCGCTGATAATATTGCAGAATTTGTTGAACTTATTGTTATGTAACTTAATAATCGATTTCATGAGCAGAACCAATCGTAAACAGTTTTCTAGTCCTAAAGTTTCTCAAAGATAGAAACTTTCAGAATAACGCTATTTTCCTCTTGATAACTTTTGCTACCATTTTGAGATCTCAAACAATTTCGATTCGAATTTAAACTTGACAACTTTTGTTTAGTGTATTTGAGTTTCAAAACGAGCCGACAACTAAAAGTGACTGAACTTGTTGAATCGTCACTCACACACACACACACACAAACAAATTTGTTGTCGGTTAAACACTTGTTCCGGTATAGTAAAAAGTCGTGCAAGCAACACAGAAAAAAAAACGATGCCGCTTCAAAGTCGCACCAATCTTCTTCTCCGTTTTTTTGACATCTATTCCAATTGAATTATGACGAACTAAGGAGAAAAAAAATGGGAAACAAATCTGTTTATGTGGCTAATTCTATTAGACAGATTAACACAAACGGACTAAGATGTGGGGGAAAGAAGGAGAATCTCCTAAATGTCTAAATGTGTGGCACAGAACTGTTCGGCTAATGTTCAAAGACATTTCAATTTGCAAGTTTCATAGCATCACTCAAAACAAATCGGTACCATTATCCTCCTTTGGTGTGTGTGTGTGTTTGGTTGTTATCTTGTTGCCACTTGTATTCGTTGTTTGGTGTACACAAGTGCCGGATTCTTCACAACATTCTGACGGTTTGTAGCACACACACACACACACACACACGGCGGCGGCACCAATCTAAAGTCTACAATACAACAAAGAATCGTGAACAAATTCGCCGAGTGAATAATTGGACAAAGATGAATAAGCGAGCATCTGTGTTTTCGGTATATTTGTGGCGGCATCGCTTTTTCGAGGTAAAATCGTCTTGTTTCTCGTTGTTGTGTGTGTATTTCTCTCTTGATTCTTGTTGTGTTTCGATTGCTGAAAACGATGCCGTCACCGGATTCTAGTTTTTGTACGATTCAAAGAACGGCAAATCAACCAGCTGTGAACCATCAAGAGAAAAAAAGATGAATTCACTCTTGTTTACCAATGACTCTTTAAATGGATGACGCTTTTGATCTTCATCTTTTCACTTCTCCTCTTTCACACGCTCGCTCGCACACACACACACACAAACTGTCTTTTTCCATAACTAAAAAAGATGATTTCACTTTTTTTTTGTTCATTCCTAATTTGTGAGTTTGGTTCTCATCTTTCTCGACATTTGCTCTCGACATTTTTCTTTTTGTCCTTTTCCGATTCGCGTTCATGTTCGTGAGATTCGCGTGCCAGAACGCGAATGGGCGAATTCAGTGTGGCAAATCTCAATGAACGATGTGATGGATTGTCTTGTCTTGTTTTGTGTCGTGTTCCTTTTGAATCATTCGTTCGTTCATTCGTACGTTCTTGGCAAACGTTTCCGATTTTCGACCGACGGATGGATAATTTAAGGAAGAGAGAGAGAGAGAGAGAGAGAGAGAGAGAGAGAGAGAGAGAGAATCAGTCTTACTTTCAGTTTTAGCAATGTCTCCGGTTGCGAGCCTACTGAAATGAGCGAATCGAATCGGTACAAAGTTTTGCGAATGAGAATGAGAACAGCAAACTCTCGATTTCACCGTTTATAGAATCTAAAACAAAGACGGAGGAGAACGAAAGAAAAAAACGATAGATGAACCAAAATAAAGTTTCCCATTACTAATTTTTCTCCAAATATTACAGCAATAAATATGACAGTTGAAATACAAGCTTGAAACGTTTCTCGTCGTCGTCGTCATCGTCGTCAACGTCGTTTTGGTTGTTTTTTGTTTTGCTATACCATTTTTAACCAATAGTTTATGATTAATTCGTTTCCTTTCTCTTCCCTTCCCCCATTTTCCCCTTATTCAGATGTATCCAATTTGGCCATTCATCCATTCGTAGTCATGGCTTTCTTCCAATTACAATTCGTTCATCTCTGTACAATGTCCAGCCGGTTGCAACAGTCAGTTCAACAGTCAATGAAGTCAATGAAGTCCTGGAGTAACTCAAATGTTGCAAACGTTTCTTGTTAGCATCAATCGACAGATTGATTCGACAGGCTGAATATGAAAATCATCGTCATCTTCTTATCAAATCAGAGAAGAAACAACAAGTCTTGACAATGATTCGTACAAAGTCATCAGATCAAGTTTCAAGAATTTAATTTACATAATATTCAAATTCATATCAAGGAGAGAGAGAGAGATGTGAAATGTTGAATTGATTTTATTTCTTGACCATCAACTCGATTTGAACCATTGTTTCATTATTTGATACAATTGGTTATGAATATCAATTCTTTCCATTCTACCATCTTGCACACATTCTCCTTTGATTGAAGCAATCACCGTTTCCGAGTAATAGAGTGAGAAAGAGAGAAGAGAGAAAAGATTGTACATATTGCAAAATGATGACAAGTAGAGTATGTTGACACTTGACAATATCTGCCAACTTGTCACCCGTCTTTTCCCCTTCTGTGTATGTGTCGTTTCGAGCTGTTGTGTAAAGAAACTTTCAGTCTTTATCATCATCATCATCATCATCGTATAAGGCCTGTCATCAAGCCATCATATGTCTCCGTATACCAATTTTGAGATGATCAGAAACGTCCACGTCCACCAAAAAGCATTGAAAGCGCAACCGAAAATACAAAAAACAAAAAAAAAGAGAATCATCTTTAGTGATGTGATGGGTAACAAATTGACAGTCAGTCAGTCATTCATTTCATTTTATTTCATTCATTCATTCAGTCAATCTTTTATATTTCTTTCTCTTTCTCTATCTTTTATTCAATGATCAATAGGATTGATTGACAAAATCAAAATCAAATGGAAATGAAAGAACAAGTATGAAGAAGAAAAAAGTGAACCGGAGAATCGAATGGAATGTATCATTACCTTTTTTCTATCTCTCTCTTTTTTTTATATTCAAAACTGAACGAAGAGTGTGTTTGATTGAGAACTCTCATTCGATCAAACAAACATTCTTCTTGTATACAATTTACAGGTGCCATTCATCGTATCTTCTCAAATTCGATGAATACCTAAAAAACCTTGTTTTATGCTTGTTCGATGTGTGTGTGTCTGTGTCTGTGTCTGTATGCTTGTGCCAATATGAATGATGGACGCGTCAACTTGTGTGTGCCCTACAATTAGTGCTGTCACTATTTGGTGCCACCGAACGTATCAATTAATTACCTCCCCTCTCCAGGCTTCAGAACACGGCTATCTATCAACTATGGTGGAAAAAGAGACTCTTGATCAAATGAATGATCGGTCTGAACTTGAACGAAGAAGAGAAAGAAAGAAAAAAAAAAACGGAGAAATGGGGGACCAACAGGAACAGATACGCACGCCATTTGAATGACTCTATCATTCGATCAGTATGAACACCACACACACACACAAACTCACCAATCGTCCATCATCCATGTCCAGGTCAGTTCATATATCGGAACGTAGACACCTCACTTTTCATCCATGTTATGTTCATCATCGTCAACAACTTCGTAGAAGTCTAGGTCGTCGATCTTCATTGGACTGACACATCGATAGACAAACCAGACCTTCTCTCTCATTCACTCATTTACATCCGTTTTTTCCCATTCGTTCATTTGGGTGAAATGACGGCAAAAACGTTTGTCCACTTTGATCCTAAGCCACATTGTGGTCTTCATCGTTGCCGTGTGGTTACCGAACCTAATCTTGTTCAACACGCACGAACTAAAAAACAAGAAAAGAAAAACAAAGCTGACAACAAAATGCTAGGTCTATTTGGTCAAATGTTACCCTAATTTGCCGCACCCTTGTGTTGAAACAAACTCGTGCGGTTTCGGTCTCATTTCTTATTTGTGTTTGACCAAAATTTTGTTCATTCACAAAGCGTTACATGAAATCAAAGTTCCATTGCCTCTTTTTTTTTTGCCTTTTGTGTTGATTCTCTTCTAGGTAATTATCGGACCATTTATGTTTCAAGTACGTTAACATTTAATTGTGTAGTTTGAGGTTTGCACAAGTTTAGCACATGATAAATCAGAAAAAAAAATTACGTAGGGAAAGAAGGAGACATAAAACTATCATGGAAACACTACATTATTGCCATTACCACTTTCGACTGTCCGAATTTAAAGGATGGCAAAGTGTCGTCGTCGTCGTCGTTCGCTTTAGTGTTATTATTGAGGAAGTCAAACACGCCTTTGCCTTTTGTATGCTCTAGTCTCAATCCATAATTTATGTTCCAATGGCACGCTATCACACGCTACCCCTTTCATCGTTGCCTTCTTTCTTTCTTTCTTTTTCTCCATTGTCGACGAAGAACGATATTTCATTCTGGACCAACAAACAATCAAGGAAAACTCATGTTGTGTTTTTTTTTCTGGTCTTGTTTGTTGCAAAGGAGGAGGAGGTGAGGGAACCTATGGCACACAAATGTTGATCGATGATTCCACAAAGTGCCATTCAATGACGACAACCCTAACAAACATTAAACAATCTTTACCAAACCGATAGAGTAAATTACATGGTCTCGAAACCCGTGTGTGTGCGAGCTCCATTTGATTAATGAACTACAAACCAATTTGCTTAGGATTTAAACTATCCCCATACCAATCATTCATTTCCGTTTTATTTGAATTCAATATATTTATTGTCGTTTGTTTTTTTTTTTTTTATTGATTTGTTATAAGCAAATTATCCTTAAAGCTTTCGCTTTCAAAGAAAAAAAAATTATTCAAACCGGTTGGTTCAATGTCTCCTTTTGTTCGCCCGATGACAAGTCCTGTGATCGACCTGTCCATCTTATGTGTTTGATGATGCATTAGTGCAAGTAATGATAATGCTGTCAAAATGAGAAAGAGAGAAATGGGAGAGAGAGTGGTTTCCAATATTGGACAAATTCGTCTGTTTCCTCCCATCGACAACTCTCGTTCTCGGTTTTGACTCACTCGTACACCAGTATCTCGGAATGGCATGACATCAATGACGGTGTTGAACATTCAATTCAATGTTCCTTAATGGTGTGACCGAAATGATGGTGGTGGTACGCCCATGATATAAACATGACAGGCAAACAACAGCGTGTCCAAGTGGCACTTGTCAGTCGGTTTTTTTGGGAGAGTGAGATGAACGAAATGTTCAATGACGGTATAGAGTTGGAATAACCAATGGACAACTACCATTTGATTGACTGCCACAGGTCACAGGTCATAGCATTGGCCGATGGTACAAGAGTGTGTCAATCATCAAATGAGTGGAGATGAATGAGTATTGAAGACCACCACCAATGGCTGTCAATTGGAGGACGTGGTGTCAAAACCATCTAACATGAAAAAAAAACGATCCTTGAATATGTACTAGATTGAATGGCTTCTGTCGTTTTATGTTTTTTTCTTGTGGTTCGCGCAATATGTTTGACTTGTCATGCTGGGCCAATGTTTGACGGGGACCAGGCCCATCGGTTTGAATGAGTGTCGCGCGAGAGTCCCGCTGGCGCAATTAGTGTCAATCATTCGTTTCGGTTCAATTCAATGGATGTGGGCTACGGCACTTTTCCCAAAAAAAAAAAAAAACGAATGACATACCAATTGACTGGTGACTTTTGGGCGCGCCATAATTCATGTTCATGAACCATTCCTGAAACATTGCATGAACCTTGTCTAATCACACACACATAGAGAATTAGGAGATCAAGGAACATACGACACAATCATCTAAAGAATCTTTATTATTTTGACATCTTCTTGGCATAGAACCTGAAAAATTTGAATACAAAGCGACACAATTAATCATGTTAGGCACGGTTGGTGAGTTTATTATCGTACACACACCAACACAAGATGTGGCAATCAACATGTTGGCAATTGCCAAACAAGTGAAAGTATCAAATTTAGGTTGAGACGAAGTTCCCATTTTTCTTCTAGTTCACTTCATGATCTTCATCGTTTCCCACTGTCACTCAATGATGATCATTGTAACGAATGTGTCATCATTGTCATCATTCAGAATGTGCTTATTTCAACAAAACTGTTTCTTCTCTTCCCACACACACACACACAGAATCGGAATGGAAAGTTACAGTTCATCACTTCAACCCTATCAAGTATCATCTGTGTGTGTGTGTTTGCCACTCTCCTACTTCTTCATCTCTCTATCTATCTCTGGTTTGTGTCCTCCTCATCAAATATGGGAGATCATGGTATATGAGCATAAATCACCCATTCCGATCAGCTTGACAGGCCACTTTGCTACCGAGTACAACGAATGACGACGACAACGACAACGACAAAGACTAAGACGACGATCAACGATCATTTACGTCGCTAGCAATGGGACATTGATATATATATGGCTCCAACAACAACAAAAAAAAGGCTATATGGCTCCCGCCGAATGATGAATGATGTTCAACTTCCCCGCTATTCCATTTAGTTCCCCCACTCCATTTTCTGGTAACTAACTGGTATATATTTAAATGAATACCGGCAACACTCGACACTCGTAAATTGTTGGGGAGAGAGAGAGTCGCTTTGCCGCTCCTCAGTTGATGGTAAGGTGGAGCAAAATGAACGATAGTGGCAAAAAGAGAGAGAGAAATCGAGAGAAGGAAAGAGGCTACATTCAAAACCAGTCTCAGTACTGTTTGAACCATTGATCATGTTGGTTCGGCGCGGCACCTCGAACATACAACCAATTTCAATTATACATTAGTTTGTTTTCAGATCAACAAACACACGTGATCTACATCTTATTCACATTTGCTGATTCATCACAAATCATGTTCAACATTCGATGATTGTGAGGATGAGAAATGAGTGTAATCGTCGTCATTCAATCAATCGATTTGAACCATCAATTAGTAACTCAATGATTTATCTATGATTCATAATACGCTTTTGTTTCCACATCTCACCCCATTTTTAATATAATCGTCAACACGAACAAGAATGAGATAAACGTTTTTTTTTCTGGCTCGTTTGATGAAAGCGACAAACAAGAAAGAAGAAAACACAAAAAAAGTGTGCCAATTATTTGTGAAATGATTTTATCAATTCTCCCAATGAAATGATGAAATGAAGTGAAATTTACCAAATTTTTTTTTGTTGGATTGTATATAATTATCATCAAAGTTTATCCGTGTATCAAATTGTTCCTTATGAATCGATCCTGGTTTATCCTCCGTCCCCCTTATGTTATATCTTCAAATTTTACTTGATCTTATTCAAGTTGTGATTTAGTAAATTGTCAATCATCTCAACTCAACTATATACTTCACGTGCCTAAGTGTCCAAAAAAGAAAAATAAATAAATCTAAAAACCCTTCTCAAATCAACTCTAACACCATGCTCACCTCGGCGAATCAATACCTCAGACCGGAATATCTTCCACCAGTATCCAGTCCGGTAAGTGAAATAAAAAACATTTCAATTGAAAACACCATAGACACGAATTTGATTTGAAAGAATTACAACAACAACAACAACAACAATCTTGTTGGACGATTATGGGCAGACTATTTAAAGTTTAATTTATTATACCAAAAAAAAAATAAGTGTCTTACTATAGTCGAAGGTTGTTTTCCAAAGTGTACCGTACAGTACAGTACCCCTCACTGCAAAGTAAAAAGTCGACAATCATAAATCAAATTTTATGTCCGATTGTGTTCAAATGTGTTTCTTGTTGAACTTTGTAGCAGGAAAAAAAATGTGGACGTCATAGGTTCTTCCTCGATTCACATATCGACCTGAATGATAACGTAAAGTTTTTTTCTGTTGAGAATATATTGGCAGATAAATCTTATTGCCCATTCCATACAGTTTATCGTAAACTATTCTTTCGAATATTTTATGTAAGATTGATTCCAGAGTGAATCTATAGATGTAAATGGAAAATCTTGTTCCGTTTACGGTTTACGGTTGATATTCAATTCTACATAAGGGAGTGAAACGGGTGCGGGGAGAAAAGGTTCGAGTTCAGAATGAAGAATGATTTATGATGAAGATTGTATACGATCAGGGAAGAAGGGGAAAGAATGAATGTGGATGAGACTGTAAAGTAAGACGATATCAGACGGCCAGAATCTTGCCATCTTGTCTGTCTGTTTGTTTATTGATGCTTCCCCTCCCCCCTCTCTACTCTATTTCACTGTCGACTGGCATTACAATCTATTCCATCCAACCATGCTTATGCAATGATCTTAGCCATTATAACCAAAAACAGTGTCTATTATCAGTGATCGTGGACGTCGACATCGTCGTCGTCGTCGTCGTCGTCATGCTTGCGACCACGCTATGTACAATGGATGAACATTGATAGACCGACTTGGTCTATGGTTGGTTTTGGTTGATCTTCCATGTCTAACCAATTTTGATCATAAATCAAAAACTTTACGAGAGAGAACAAAAACATCATTGAATATCCTTTTATGGGAGTATGTTCAATGGAAATCACTTTCATTTCATGGCTATTAAACTTCAAATCTATCAATAGAATGGAAATTCTACATTTGTTTTTTTTGTTGGTGTTTATCTTTCCATTCGATACGATTTTGAATCGATGATGTGATTGAGGATCATCGATCCATTTGGAAATGTTGGATGAAGACACACAAACACACAGACGGCTCAAAGTCGTACATAAGACCCCCACCTTCATAATAATCTGAAAAAAAAAGGGGAACAAAAACCAGAAACGATAACAACATTCAACATAATAATAATAGGAGAAGCAAAAAAAAATAGGAATGGCCGATCATTCCTTAATCGAGATCGATCGATCATTGTTTGGCTTGACACTTTTGCATTTGTTGAATTAGGCGCGTGCAATAATAATAATGAGACGTTAGAGCCTTCCAATTCCATTCTATACATTGACTTTGAATCATTCTCCGTTTTTTTTCTATCTTCTTCTTCCTTCATCATTGCTTCTATGGTCGCCCATCGTTCGCTTTGCATCATTCATTTTCGGTGAATCGTCTTAGCGAATTGCACAAACACAGAGGATAGGGGAGAGAGAGAGAGAGAGAGAGAGAGAGAGAGAGAGATGATGGATAAAGATGGAGTGATCGAGTGCCAGGACAGTCATCAATCAAAGGCATAAGGGAATTGATGGCACAAGAGTAAGCACAAGCCCAATGATTGGCGGCACAAACACACACACACAAAAATACGTCGACTAATCTGCCGATCGAGACTGAATAGCGCAATTTGATCGTGTCTTTCTCTGTGAATGTGGATTGAGCCCCCCAACACGACGATCGTTCAATCATCGATGCTGTCTTGAGTTACGCCATTCACTCGAATATGATGAAGAACGGCTTGTCTTGTTTGACTGTGTTCTTGTTCTCTTCCCCCCATCCCCCTCCTCACTTGATGATGATAATGACGAATTAATAATGATTAGTGTTGCCAGTGGTTTCTCGCCTATTGCCTGCTTTTACATTTTGGTGACGGAACATAAAAGACCAAACAACATCAGCAGCAGCAGCAACAACAGAAAAATGATTGATTCATTGATTCGATCCAAAAATGGAGGTATCACCTGCTACTCATCAACCTCCTCCTCCTCCTATGAAACCAGAAAAAAATGTATGCACGCACAAGAGGGGACTAGCATTTTATTTTTTGGAACCATGTGTGGCCAAGCTAAACACCATTTCTCTTCTTGTTTTTTGGTGATCGATCAAATGGGGGTCAAATGGCGTGTTCTCGATATGCAAATTAGCTATCCAATTTCCTTGTCCCCTATACATTTTTTTCTTCTGATTGGTTGATTTATTGTTGTACGACGTTTGGCACGACTCTGATATCTATCATTGTCAAAACTCTAGATTTTTTGTGCGTGTGTGTGTTTGGTTCCAAACACAAGTGGAAGGAAGGAATGATGAAAATGGAGAAAAGACTTCAAACAACAACAACAAAAAAATAAATAGCGGAAAAAATAAATTCCCTTGTGTATAAGTTGTATCTAATGTGTATCGATCATCCCGTTCCTACCTTCAAGACAAACCGTTTTTTTGTGTTCATTCAATCATTCATTTTCAATTCATAGTTGGGAAATTTTAATGTTTTCAATGTTGTGGTTTAAGGGCACATAAGTGCACAAAAATTGGGCAACGAATAATATAACAGCAACAACAACAACAACAACAACAACAACAACAACAACAACAAGGGGAAAGAACAAAGTTAAATAAATCGATCGCTACCTAATCGGTTAATTGTGTAAAGCTGACAACCCAACGATCGATCATCGACGTCAATCGTTTAATAGATGAGAACAAGTGTATAAGAGAGAAGGAATATGCAATTACATAAATAAATGAAACAATTTTTGTTGTTGTTGTCGTCGTTGTCGTTCACCACTCATTGGAAACCTTGTATGGTAAATTGTGATTATATATGTTAAGCTATATATATTATATTTAATATATATATATACGATTATAATCAGTGAGGCAATTAGTCTTCAACAGGTAAAATAGGAGAGAAACGAATCGATTACAATCGTGTCTGTCCAATTTATATGCGTTAGTGTTTTGTCTGTGTGTGTGTGTGTGAATTAATTTGCTTCTGTGTTTAGATGATATGAAATGAATATGAACAGGTTCAACGTTGCGATTTAAGACGATTATTTCTCATTAGCCCAACGGCGACAACTTTGACATCGTCGTCGTTGTCATATATATGAACCAAAGAACGGTGGGCGATCGATTGGTTAGCACATTTTGTTGCATGTGTCGGATGTACACAATTTGTTCAATGTTAAATTGATTGGCCATGTTCCCTCTCGCCTCTCTCTCTCTCTCTCTCTCTCTCTCTCTCTCTCTCTCTCTCTCTCTCTCTCTCTCTCTCTCTCTCTCTCTCTCTCTCTCTCTCTCTCTCTCTCTCTCTCTTATTCTTAGCTTGCTACCCAGAAAATGTATTGCCATTTACAACTTGATGACAGTTCATCGGGACTACCTGACACAATCTACACCCCGACGATAATGATTAATTGATGCATTCGAGGTAGAGCAACGCGTATACCATTTAGTTTTTTTTCTGTTACTTGATTGGTGGTAATTTGCCTTACAGCCGAATACATAAATTTGTGTGAGAATGAACGATTGATCGATAGACATTTTTTTAATGGAATACAATTATAATTTTTGTTTTGCATGTTGATGCTAGAAGGAAAAACAAAAAACATTAAAAAAAATGTTTGACACATTTTTCATGATGATCGACACTTAATATCTCTTTTTTTTTCATTTAGTCTCACTCAACATTTGATTTTTGATGTGACTCTAGGCGACACTTAAAGGGGGGTGACATATCAACATTTTTTTATATATTTTGATTGATTTATGATTCCATCATATGGAACAGTAGTAGTAGCAAATAAAATTGACATTATTCAATTGAGTGTATGAAAGCTAATTTCATATTTTTTTTTTGAATTATGTAAGGTGACGATTATGATGACGGTGGTTTGGTGCAAACCATTGAAACGTTGCACTATATAATCAACAGCTTTTCCTGCCATAGGATGATCATCATAATTTTTTTTTCTTTTTGGAAAGATCAAGCAATCCATAATTGACTTTGTCTCAATGTCTATCTCCCATAACTTTATAACTTGTCCCTGTCAGTCATAATCGAATTGATGGGCTATAAATCACAGTCAAATGTTTGCGCTTAATAACATGGTTCGCTTATTTGCCCGTTTGAGTGACTCTCGGCTACATCATTAATGCCTCTCTCTCTCTCTCTCTCTCTCTCTCTCTCTCTCTCTCTCTCTCTCTCTCTCTCTCTCTCTCTCTCTCTCTCTCTCTCTCTCTCTCTCTCACTTACCAAAAAAAAAATGTATGGAGATGAATCCTTAAAGACGAAGGAGAGGAAGACAACTTTGGAGCGTTAGTATTATTAACGATCACTTGTTTATCATCATCATCATCATCATCATCATCAACATCATCCAAAACGTTGAATTGATCAATTCTTGAACAACACGTTATAATTTGTAAACGTGTGACGACCCAACACACTTTAGACAAACACCCTGTAATAGGATGGGTAAATTGATGAGATGAGTTTAGCCATCATCATCATCATCATCAACAACAACAACATCATTGTCGAGGGTAAATTGGTACTTGTCGAATCTCAAGTGGATGATTGACGATCGATTCTTGAAATCAGTATCCTCCAATCCTCCTCCTTCTTCTTCTCCACCTATGACCTTTGTTTAACATGAATATAAGTACATGTTTAGAAATCAATTGAATTGAAAACAAATAATTCTTTAGATCAAAAAAAGGAAAATAACAAGCAAAAAAAACAAAGAAAGACATAAAAAGGTGAACCAAATGAATCTTTTTAGGTTTACACGTTTGCCACCACACGCAACTTGCGACTCGTGAAGCAATTGGTGTTTCGATAGTATATACTTTTTATTTTAATACTTCAACAACGTGTTTCGGGATCATAAATAAATTTGCGGAATTCAACCAAAAAAAAAAAAAAAAGACAAACACCAACAGAAGAAAAAACCGACCGAACCGGTCGAATGGTTTTTTCTTAAGCGTGTAAACTTGCAAGTTGAATATGTTGGTGCATATGTGTCCCGTACACTCACACAAAATTTATTACTCAACTTTCGGCAAAAGTCGACTTTTTATTATTATTTTGTGATTGTTTATGTCTCTTTAAACGTGCGATTATCATGGCTTGTATTTGAGACCATATAAAAAAAAGTAAGCGACTGAATGCGAGAAACCCAAAGCTGAAGAAGAAGAAGTAGTAGAGAGCGGCCACATTAACATGGGAGAAACATTACCATCCACTTTTTTATTGTTATATTAGCAGTTTATTTGCTATTTTATGGCTCATTCTATTCTGTAGTGTCGTTGGTGGATTGTATGTTCATCATTTTACTGCCCCTCACACACACACACACACACACACACAATTTTTTCCATATTATTACTGTACATCCAAGAACGTATAGCGTATAGTTGTATAGCGTTTGAAGAAGAATAATAAGAAGAAGAAGCAGCAGCAGCAAGCGGGTCATATTATTTATTGGTGCCATAAAAATAAATAAATTAATATTAGACTAATAAATTATAGTGTGCAAGAGGAAATTGGTGATGGCAATCGTTGTGACGGTTATAAGGCTTATATAGATTGTCAGTACAAATGAGAAAAGCATGGAATTTGGCTAAATTCGCCAATAAATCTACATTTAAGAGTCTTGCCATCTTGTGTGGATGAACCAGAATGTGTATATATTATTATTATTATTATTAAATATATGTATAGTTGATGATCAGTCTAATCAATCCATGGATCAAGTACAAGGATTTTCTATCCCTCTTTCCTTATTCAAAGTCGCATTTAAAAACAATCATCACGTGACGTTTTGAATGATTGTTTTGACACAATATGAAATACAATTTGTCGGCTTTGTGATCTTTATTATTATTATTATAAAACAGGATTAAAGAGGTGGTTTCCTTGATTTCATGCTGCTTGTTTGTATGGACAATTTAATGACCCGCCCGATTGTCGTCGTTCAGCATGGCCCATTGTCTATGATGGACATTGATTGCCGATCAATTTGGTCAGTTTCGAGGTTGTCACATGATCACCTTCTCTAAAAAGGGAAAGAATGAAAGGAAATCTAAGCCAATTGCAATACATGTTCACCATCGGTCTGCCAAAATTGACCAATCGATTGTTGTTATGGCTTTCCTCACGTTCCATTGCAGATTGGCCAACAATCGATCGATCGATCGATCGGATTTTTTTTTTGTACTCCACATACACAGAAAAAATGGTTGATAAGTGAGTTGAAATTCGACACTTGGTGATACGCACAAATCGAGCGGCAAGAATTAAAAGCTAAATTTGGGGTGTGTGTGTGTGTGTGTTTGTAGCTTTGGAGCACCCCCTCCTAGACAATGTTTGGTCACTTGGAAATGATTGATTGGCTCATTCGGTCTCACACATTAATCTCTTCATATATGATTCCTATTGTATTGGTGTTATCATATATTATCGAGTCGAATTGACCGTCTCTCTCTTTTTCTTTCTTTCTTTCTTTCATTCTCTCGATTTGCCTTGTCCAATTGAGTGAACACGAAACGGTGGCCGCCGCCGCCGCCACCGCGGCAACAAATGTACATTTCTTGGTACATTTTATATGTTTGCAACTTCAAAAGAGAGTACCAAACGTTAGGCCTCTATTTGAACTTTAATCTCTTTTACTGATTCAATCATTCATTCACTTTTGTATTTAGTCTATACCGAACCAATAGAGCGAATAATGTGCCCGTTTTTACAAGCTTGTCACATGGAACATTTACACGATAAATGATCTTTCCATTCTTTTGAATCGTTACTAATCATTGTCCTTCTTCTTTTTTTTGTTATTTTGCCTTCCTCCTCCCCTCTGACCGTTCAAAATAGTTGGACGCCAATAAAAGCCCATTGGCATTATTGGCCAAGACATGTTCCAGTATCGGCGTCGATACGCCCAGCGTTAAATCGTTAACATCGGGCGGTTCATCGTCATCAACCACCTCATCGTCCTCCAATTCGTCATCATCGAATTCATCGACGAATGAGAGGCGTACGACGCCAAAGTCAAAATTGGGCGATTCTCAATCGTCAATTAACCATAGCAATAATAATGGCGACCATTCTCACCATCACCATCATCAATCGTCGATGAAACTAAACTTTAAGCCTTATGAGCTAGGTTCGAAGGGTTCGAATAAGTCACACCATGAAAATGAATCGAAAGTCAATCATCATAAAATACGATCACCAAACAATACCAATCATCACCATCATCATCATAGTCCGGATCCGTCGAAGCAACAGGCATCAACGAATCATGTTCAATCATCAGCGCCGTTAAGTTATACCAGTCTAGGCCTTCCCGATATGCATAAAGATTCATTGGCCGCCTTCTATAAAGCATATGGATTTTTGGGTCCAAATTGTTGTCCCACAACCGGGCCAGGATCACCATATGCTAGTTTAATGCCACCACCAATAACATTGGATAAAACCGGTGCCTATCCATCGATCTATCCGCCGACGCCGTCAGCAACGGCCGCAGCCGCAGCCCTTGCCGCATATAACTATGCTCGTATTGGTGGCAATAAGCCGACACCATCATCATCAGCTTCTCCACCCAATCCATTATGTCGTGATCCATATTGTGGTGGTTCATGTGGACAATTCGGTCCATCAATTCATGGTAATCCACAATCGACAGCTCAAGCAATGATGGCCGCATCACATGCTCACCTTCTTCGTGAGGCAGCAGCAGCGGCGGCCGCGGCAGCTAGCATTTCAGCATCAATTCCAACATCAAATGCCTCAAATTCTCATGTTCATCAACATCATTCAACTTCATCGTCATCATCATCACCAAACGTAGTCCAACAACAGCAACAACAATGTACGCCGGCAACATGTCCAAACGGATGTAACCAATGTGAACATCAACGATACTTGGCAGCAATAACGGCAGCAGCTTATGGTCAATCATTTCCCGGCTTAGTACCAGGATCGATGGGGCCATATCCCGTTCTATCGGCATCGTATGCCTCATCATTAGCAGCGGCTGCCGCCTTACACCATCGTACGACCTCATCTACAAATGGTAACGTGTGCAATTGGATCGTTGGTGATACACATTGTGGTAAACGGTGTCAAACATCAGAAGAATTGTTACAACACTTGAAAACCCATACATCAAATACCGATTCAAATAATAGTGGTGGAAGTCAATCATCACCAACGACAAGAATCACCAATTCACCCTCACAACAACAACAGCAACAACAACAATCGAGGCATCCACAAACGCCATCACCTCATTCATCATCAACCAATGTTAATCATCGATTATCATCATCATCATCATCGACCTCAACCAATACAAGTACGGTTGGAACCAATTCAGTCAGTCCTGGTAGTCTATCATTACATAGCAACAGTCGATATCATCCATATTCGAAACCGATTGGAAATGGACCGATCGGAACCTATTCTGGTCCACCGCCGCCCGTGTCATATGGTTTATCTGGTTCAGCGGCAGCGGCAGCTGCCGCTGCAGCAGCAGCAACCGGAATGTCACCATTCACCTCCGCATCTGGTCTTTATTATCCATATATGACACCAAATCTATTTGCGGGACGAATCGGTCCACCAGTACCTCCATAAGTTCATAAAAAAATTTGACAACCACAACATAAGTGAACAAGCAACATCATGCAAGGCACATTCATTATCAAATCGATAAATCAATTTTTTTCTTTGGTGGTTTAATCATCTTCTGGTTAGTTTTGGTTACCATTTGATGACATTTTTGAACCATTTCCCATCGATATGTAATGTTTTGTTTGTGTACGGTTTGCATTTGTGATTAGCGTAATTTATGAGCCTGTTTTTCATTTGTGTGTTTGTGTATAATCAAATCACAATCATCAACTATCCATAAAAAAATGTATAAAATATATGTACAATGATGATCATCTGTAATGTATAATCGAAGATGTGGACGATGATGATCAAAACAGGGAAAAATTGTTATACATTGATGAACAACAAACAAATAAATCAACAATTCCCAGCTACTTTCTCCCCCTCACTCTTCCATTGATACCCTATCATCTCCCACACAAATTTGTCCTTACTTTCGTTCATTTTTTCCCTTTAAATTTCACTTTCCTCCATCAATGACGATGGTTTGGATTGGAAATCGACATGAGATATCAAGTCAAAATGTATAGTATCAATTTTTTTGTTTTTTTTTTGAAATAATAATAAATAAATAAATAAATCATAAATTAAATGATTGATTGATTAATGATTTTGTGACGACGATGATGATCATTGGACTGAAATTGATTTCGGTTTGTGAGAAACGGAAAATTATATCGAGCAATTTTCCTCCTAAATGTTTGGTAATTTTTCCGATCGTGATAAGTCAGCTGTATGAATTGAACCTTGTCATTTGTCACATTGTTTTGGATGAATACATTTATTTGAGATGAATGATTACAACCGAATTGGGTTTTGATGAATACATTTTTTTTTTCTTCTTAAATGCAATTTGGGTTCCACTTCACCGCTTGTAAATATTCAACTTTAAGATGGTCGCACATGTGACATGAACGTTCATCTCTAACTCTCCTTTTATTCTTACTTTCAATTCATTCATTCATTCTCGATATTTATAATCGAAAGTTATGTCGCCTATTTGAAGTAAGTATTTTTTTTCTTTCTTAGTGAAACCTGATAATGACGATGTTGTCGCGCTTGTCTCCCATTTTTAAACGAAAGTTCCGATGCAAAAATGGCGACTTTGTCTTGTCTCTCACTTACTCACTCATTCATCCACTCATTCATTCATTCATTCATTCACTCATTCAAACACACACTCTCTCTCTCCCACTGACTTGCTTCCTTCATCATCCATCTATCCGTTCTGTCCCTTTTAAAACGTTTGTTTCACTTTGATTTATCATTTGGCGGCTTTCGATGCTGTTGCTGGCAACTGCTGTTTTTCTGCTTATGGTGTTGGTAATACGACATGATTTATATTGTGATCTTGAAATGAACAGTGCCTTCTTCTTCTTCTTCTTCTCCTGCTTTAAATAGCCAATTTGTTGGCACGACGGCCAAACATAGTACATGAGTGTATATGACGATGGAGACACAAGACACAAGTCAAATTGCATTTTGTGTGTGTGTGTGTGTTTGGCGCAGACAAGCAAGACCATTTCAAAATGACTGACATCTTTCTTTCATTTTCATCTCGTTTCCTTAACATTCCCAGTATCGTGTTACGTTGGAAATGAAGCGAAATGAATGCGGCCAAATAGTAGTAGTAGTACACAATCACAAAATAGAGTCAAACTTGTCACGAGAGACAGATTTGAGGCGGCAATGATGATGGAGATGATGATGAACCAACCAACGAATGGATGAAACGTGAATGTGTCAGCCAATGAAAAAAAAAATGAAAGAAAGAGAATGAATGAACGAAATATTTCGAACGTGTACAACATTATCCACTGTTTCAGATTGCTTCAATCGTCATCTTCCGATTGCTTATGTGTGTGTGTGTGTATTGGTCTTGAAACACGGCATCACCATTCATTCGATACCAAATGAATCGTTTACCATTGTCGGCATCACAAACAAAAACGTTCCATTTTTATTTTGGTTGTTTCGTCTCTTGTATTTTTAGTTGTCGGTTTCCTTTCTGAAGAGATCACACATACAACAAAAGTCTGTCTGTTACCAATTGACAACTGACGTGCGTTTCCATCGTTTTTTGATGATTGGTGACAGAATTCATTTGTCCATTTCCACTCTCTTCCTTTCTCTCTCTCTCTCTCTCTCTCTCTCTCTCTCTCTCTCTCTCTCTCTCTCTCTCTCTCTCTTGATTATCGTCTCCACTCTACTTCGATCAAATGAAAATGTCTGCAATTGATCGATCTGCATTGGACAAGGAAATGAGTCTCACGTTTAAAGCCAGACTTTATGTTTGTGTGTGTGTGTGTGTGGGTGCTTCAAAAACGATACTTGACACTTGATATGACAGTAACGGAGAATGGGAGAATGAATACAGATCATTGGAAATGTCTCGAAAAAAAACCGTTCAAGAATAAAGACACTCTTTTGTCTTCAACTCTTCAATTCAATTGACTTTTCTGTTGTTCTTTGGCGGTTTTTCATGTTGAATCAAGTTGTACAAATATAGTTTGCTTTCGGTTGATGAAATGGATGAAGTTGAATGGTGCTTATGATGTGAATATGAGCCAAGTGGCATCAACCGACGCTTGATTGATGTCTTAATTATGCTCGCCTGGTTGGCTCACGTTTTATTTTTTTCTGGCTTGATGTATGGCAACTAAATTCCACCTCTCTCTCTCTCTCACTCTCTCTCCCTTCCTCTCTCACTCTTCCATTTTCATCATATTGTACTGCAAACATTTATCTGTCTATCTTACTGTCACGCTTCAAAATGATTGAGTGATGGCGCGAATTGAACTCGGACTCCAAAGGTGATGAGAGTGAGTTGAAATGTCTCCTGACATTGTGCGATCACAGTGGGGGAAGAACAGAAATGAAACAATTGACTGAAATGCCATCTTAGTTTGATCCATATTGACAGATGACACGAGCGTACCGATCCAATCAATATTGATATCATAAATTGTATTGAAAAAAGTATTGTATTTTTCCACTTTTTTTGACACACGCAAATAAAAAGAGAAGAACGTCAACAACAAAAATAGTAAACAATTTGAAGAAATTTAATCATTATGAGTTGATGATTAATTTATGGATCATAAAATTGGGTGCCGAACTATTCCCCATTTGCAGATTGTCTCCTTCCAGAAATAAAAATGATTTATGATTCCGTTTAAAATATACAATGTATATACGAGAGACGAATAAGTTTATGTTGACAATTGCAATTTTTTATAAAAAAAGAAACTATAAATTTTTATTCTAAAATTACCTCATCTCGGTTACAGCTAAAAATTGAATTGAATTTTTGTTACAGATTCTGACATATTCTCATTCTCCTCCCATCCATTGCCACTATTTGAGTGAGTACCAGGTAATTATGGATAACAAATGAACAAATAAGTGTGGGGGAATGGAATGGAATAAAGTGTAAGATCAAAACAACGAACCATATCGAACATTGGTGGAAAGAACGTCGTAAAACAATTTTGGCATGGTTTGGTTTGGTGAAAACACCCAAAAATAGTGGGAAAAGATGGAATGATGAATGGTGTTAATGGTGGTGGCACAGAATTGGATGCCGAGAACAGTTCTCAGTCTTGTAAACGGCAACGATCTGAAATGAACGGGACACCAAGGGAGAGAGAGAGAGAAAGAAGAAAAAAATTGGCATTCAAAAATGAGTGCCATAATATGGTCCATGACAGAGGCTTTCAAACTTTTTGTCCATATATTGTGCAAAATTCATGCATAATACAGAAACAAAAATGTTGGCTTTCCTGTAATGTATTTTCCAATACATAACAATAAGCAATGCATTAAAGTTCTAATATTCATGCCATCTCCCAAGATCAATAAAATGAACCTAGAATTTTATTTTAGGCTTGATGTACACACACACGACAGTAAATGTTTGCAAACCTCTAATTTATAAAAAAAAAGAAGATATATTCTGGCTGCTGTCAAGCGCACATTAAACTTGTATTAATTTGTTTTTTGATTTATTATTCTTTCATGTGTTTGTGTGTATGGAATATATACGGCCAAGAACTTATTACTGCTACTACGACAACAATGGTATTGTACCTAGCAGAATTTATCTAGAATTTCACCCCTAAAAAAACTACAATCGCCAAAGATGACGTCGACCATCACCATAGACCATTTGTTGGGCGTAATAATAAATTACGATTTTTTGGGACAGTAATAATGGATGCGGCAACTCAATGGTCCTTTCAACAATCATTATTATATACGACATACGTCGTCTTGAATACAAGGCTTCGATCGATCGATCTAAAGTTTTTTTTCTTAGGTCTACATGATCTCAATGGCCAATTGAATCACACATGTATATGTATGATGATAAAGATCGACCGATGAAGATGAAGATGCAGGCTATCGACTGCGAGGTCTACTACACTATAGATTAGAATTAATTTAAGTTGTAATATATGAGAATGGAAGAAAATGGAATGTTGAGAATGACGTCGAACGATGATGAATTGTTGGCATCATCATCGTTCTTCAGCTGCGTTCTTATTTTTTTTCTTACTCTTGGTTTGACCATTAATTATCGAGTTATTATTATTATGACTAGGCGCTTATAGTAATAATCATGCTTGTACAAGGGTGGTGAACGTCGATGATGAATTGTTCGATGCGTTTACTTTTGCTCTGACTCAAATATGTGTGTGTGTGTGTGTGTGTGTGTTTGTACGTCCATTATCTTCATTATAGTCATCATCGACTCATTCGCGTTTTCTACACACACACACACACAGACACGCATCGATTTATGACTTGAGTTGCTGAAACTAGTAGCTCAGACAACAACAAGATGACTTAATGTTCGATTCATTCAATGTACTTGTTCATTATTTGTTGCAAATTATAATTTATTTCCAATCAAAATGTAGTTATAAATCATTAACTTCATACTTTCCATCTATCTTTCGCCCATTATAATTTGGCTAACCTTTAAGTCATGAATGTTCGTGCGTGTGTGTGTGTGTGTGAGTGTGTGTGTGTGCAACATGGTATAACATTCTTTACATCATTTATTTTCTTCTCATCTAAACAACATAATTTTTTTCCGACTGTTTACAGTTCGTTCACAACGTTTCAACTAATTGAATTTTGAAGTATTACACTCAAGGATCCGTTTTGTTGTTTGACTTCTACACTTAAAAAAGGTCAGTCAATTTTTATTTTTATAATAATTCTTATTTGAATGATAGTTTTGTAAAACAATTTATCATTTAGTCTTTAAGTATTTTTTTCTTAAATATAAATTCCCTAAAGTTTATGGGAAAGCATCCACATACACTAGACAATGGATCACCTCACATCTGAAGTTTTTCCCCTAAAACTGAACTCTTTTGTTTTCAATGAATTGACGTAACAAATTATCGAATGTTGGTTTGGTGAATGATCATGTACCGTAAAGTGTAGTATCATTGTCATCTCTTTTTCTTATTCTTCTTGTTCGTCGTAGTCTTTGAAACTTTGTGTTTGTGTCTGTGTGTGTGTGTGTGTGTCTTTGTGTACGATGTCCCATTTTAATTGATTTGCTTTGTGTACACACATACACACACACACACTTAAAATGGCAAACGAGTGGCCATCATCATTGCTGATGATGATGATTCAAACAGCCGACAATTGTATATGTGTGTGTTGTGGTGAATGTTGTCGTTGATGGTGCTGGGTGAAGCCATCAATCACTTGAAACACTACCACCCCCGAACATTTGTGTTGTGTAGAGTCTCTCTCTCTCTCTCTCTCTCTCTCTCTCTCTCTCTCTCTCTCTCTCTCTCTCTCTCTCTCTCTCTCTCTCTCTCTCTCCTTTTTGAAAGATCCGCCACTCACTATACGCCTGTCATTGAGTGTCAGCTTCGCCCGGTTGATGAATGAAGATAGATCGGTGCTAATTGACCCACGGCTCGGTCTCGCTCTTGGTCTCCTTTTGCTCAGGTTCGCTTGACAATGTCTCTATAGATATTGTGTATGTGTGTGGTGTGGTCCATTCATGTTCTTGGTCAATACTGGTTCAATTGTTCAATCATTGTACCATTTTATGGCAACTTCAATCATGTTTACATTGACCATTTTATATATATATAGGAGGGTTGACAAAATGGAATAGAGAAATAGAAAGACAAGCCAAGAAGATAGATTGCTTTATGGTTGGTGAACGATATTTATTACTGATGATATTTTGTCAATCGGGTGCTGCTACTACATTTACTTACCAGCGTTGATATGAGTATAGGAGAACGAGCGCGGCATGACCGATTATATTCCATTGAAAATGGAGAATGTGAGAGAACAATTTGTCCAATTCGATTGTCATCTAAATCGGGCCCTAGGATAATTTATGGATCGAACATTGTCGAGATACTCTTCTCTATTCATTTTTCAGTTTGCTCTCTTACTGATTGTTCTCAAATGATCTGGTGGTCGTCGTCGTCCACACGTTCGTGCACTTTGTCCTCTCAATCTCAATTCATTCACTCCACCTTTAATGGCAATCAGTGGACCAATATTGACTGTATCAAATGTATTAAAACCATGCTCA
This sequence comes from Blomia tropicalis, assembly GCA_029204025.1. Lineage (NCBI taxonomy): Eukaryota > Metazoa > Arthropoda > Arachnida > Sarcoptiformes > Echimyopodidae > Blomia > Blomia tropicalis. The sequence goes on from CM055090.1 coordinate 1,300,874, forward strand.
AGCTAAACTATACCCCCTTGTACACACACACACACACCCAAAAGCTTCCCAATGGACACAATCATTAATAATGCTGTCATTGGCACAATATACTAAAGAGAAGGAGAGAGAAATAGAGAGAGAGAGACAACACGATGATGTTGACGATGGTGTCCAAACGTGTCAAATGATTATTCATAGTTGGCGAACATTAATCCCCGCACCATTCATTCATCTCTTTTGCTGGTTACAAAGAAGGATCCAAACACACAAACAAAACAGGGGAATGAAATTGCATCGTCAACATTGGAAAACATTAAGGGGAAGACATCGGTTTTGTATAATTATTTGATTCGCATTAGTAAATGTTACAAATTGCATTGCACTTTCTCGTATACAACAACGACGACAACGACAACAACAACAACAACTGAAAGTAATATTTTTATGATCATAAATCATTAGCTGCTGTTGACGATTACGATGATGATGACAAAACGAAGGGAAGAATTGAAACAAGAGAGTGAATAGCTATGAACGAGCTAATGGTTTTGTTTCATTATGTGACGTTAATCACGAACTTTGGTCGTCGTCGTCGTCGTTGGCGTTTGGTTTTCTGTGACGTTATGGGTGATAGCCAAGTGCGATATCCAAAAATATCACTACTGTAAACTATTCTTGATCTATTCTTCCGTTTTATTTGTTAGAATTTTACTATTCGCAAGTAGTGGCTTGCTTTGATTCTGCTTTGAGTCTACTACTGATTCTGCCCACAAAAAAATGATCAGCCAATATGGCTGTTAGGAAAAACAATTAGAAACATTTTTTTTGCCTGTTTGTTAAGTTGAAAATTGAAACAAACATTCTGAGAATGAGCTAATAGAGAATAGAAAAAGGAAACAAAACTCACAAGCAGTTATGATCATTAATAACACGACAAGACCACCAAGTTCTTTACAATAATGGTCCACACGAATAAAGCCAAATGGGTCTTTCACTACTGAATCAGTCTTTCAATTTTCCGTCAGTCTTGCGGATATAACATTGAATTTAATTAAGTAAAAATGCTTATATTTTTGGGATAGTTAGGGAAAGTTTATCTTTAACCAAAAGATGAATGGAACATTTCAGTTGACGTCTCCGGGAATGGTGCGATTTGTTACGGATAGAGCCATTTTCCTCATCAACCAAAGCAAAAAAAGGATAATTGATTGACAATAACAAACTAATTCCATAATGAATATGTTAAATAGATGAATCTGGTTTTATATGATTTATATATAAATTCAATTGATGTTTCCGTTTTGATGAGAGACGTTCGTTCAAGTTTTTGATGATAATCAGAACCCAAATCACACATGGTTGAACATTCGGAACGTATTGAGTATTGTGGAAAGCCAATTGGAATCAAATGAGCGAACAAAATGAGTGAAGAACGAAGATAATCATCGAACCAATTGACGCGGTGTGTTCAACGTTTATTGAAGTAAGGAAAAATGAGAGCGAGAGACAGAGAGCCTCATACGAATCGATCAATCATCCGAAAATGTTGTCTGTTCTGGCAAATGGTCCCTGGCAAATCTCTTCACACTGTCCAATCTGGTATTTAGAATCACGGCAATTCGCAACCGAGAAAAAAGCAATTTAGATTCGTATTCTTCCAATCTATCATTGGATGATTGTATATAACAACATCAATAGCAGTAAACAAAAAAAAAGCAAATTATCTTGAGCGAGACATCACAGAAAAACAAATGTTGAATGGCAAGAGAAGAAATCGCCGATTCATGGTACAAGTTCAATGAAATCGTATGGTCCGATCGTGATTTCATTTATTCTACACCATTCTTATCATCATATGGACAGATCTTTACTTCCATTTCTCACTTGAATATTTTTTTTCAGTACGTTTTTGCGATTTCCGATTTGATGAACCTTTAGCGAGGCAAACGAACAACAAGAACGAGCAAAGGGAAAGGAAGTACATTTGCAAAAAAGTTGGAATATTAATAATAATAAGAGAATAATGGATGGATCGGAATGGTTTGGTTCTCGACACCCCGACATATGAAATCATCGATCGAAGTCATCAATAATCGGCAAAATGAATGAAGACTAAAGTAAGACGTGGGGGAATGAACAAGGTTTTTTTTCTTATTGGGAAGACAAATGTTTGGGGATAACAATGTGTTGATGTTGGCTTCTCTCTCTCTCTCTCTCTCTCTCTCTCTCTCTCTCTCTCTCTCTCTCTCTCTCTCTCTCTCTCTCTTTATATAAATGTACAATCTCACTATCATGTCATATGTTGATAAATTTTGGTAGTCATCAATTTAGTGGCTCACTTTCAAACCAGACGACAACGATTATTGGAACCCGTATTGCATTGGGAACATATGCAAGTCCGCTTTTGGAACGTTCGTTTTGATCATGCAATGTTTCGAGATACCCAAAAATGATCGGCCATTCTTCTCTCCCATCGATGATTGATTATGGTTAAAGACTAAAGTGAAAACAACAAAAACAAGAGGGAATGAACGAACCAGATCTATTTGGTGTGACGTTACCAAGAAAAAAAAATGGCTCGAGATGTGCCATAGCCAAATGTGGCACAACACAAGTTGATCGATGTGAACAACTCTGGTCGATTTGGGTTCCATTCGGGATAAAATTGGTGAGGGGGGGAGGGAAGGGCTGGACCAGAATGATAGAAGACATATTAGTGAGCAACGAAGCAAACCATAAAACTAGAAATCGAAGCAAAATTGGAATAAAAAAAATAAAGAACGTTAGGCGTTGTTGTTTTTTAGCGTACATTTCTACCCATTTTGGAATCAATTGAGCATCATTTTTTTTGAGCTACCAGATTTCTTCTCTCTTTCTCCCATTTGGTTTTCCATTCTCCCCCTTTTTTTTTCTTTCCGCTAAAATGGTCGAGATTGTTGGGTTGCACACGCACACACTCACACACACACACACACACACACACACACACACACATCTACAGTTCATCAATTAAAATCTCATCAATATTGAACGCATCCACCGATGATCGATGATGATCGTTTGGTGGATTGCCAGCCATCCATCGGATAGTAGAAACATGAAAGGCCGAGCCAAGCGAAAGACCGATCGACCGCCGTCGCTTCAATACATCTCGCCAGGCTTCTGTTGCTGCTGCTGTTCTCGCTGAATGATTGAGTTCGGATGCATCGATGCATCACCATCGACTTGACAGTGGCAAACGGGCAATAACAACAACAACAGCAGCAACACAATATTGCATTTGGTTAGTTTGTTGGTATATTTGAGTGTGTGTGTGTGTTTGTCGATCAAACAACTGTGAAGAGTTCTGATTTATCACCCAAAAGGAAAGAAGCGTAGAAAACCTTTCCTTCTTTGACTAACATTTAGCCGATTACTTCAAATTAAAGTAGTAGTAGTAGTAGTACTTGAGATGATGATGATGATGATCGAAATAATAATAAAAAGAGGAGTGTTTCACGATCTCGTGTATTAATTGGCCATTTGTATACACACTCACACTCGCATATACACATAATATAAGATGAATTGATTCGCAAGACATTGATCATTGAATATAATATACGCTGGCCGGTGGCCATCAATTGAGTGCAACAGCGTAAACATTCGAGAATCATAAGAGCAGCATGATGATTGTGTTGGAGAGGAGGAGGAGAAGAAGGAAGAGGGGGAGGAAATTGGGAATTGAGGTCCGAGAGAAAACAAAAAACCGCCATTGAACGATGACGCTGAGCTATTAATTTGGCACGATCGTGCAATCAATCTTGAGCCAATCTTGAAGTTGGAAGTAAAAAAAACGACGAACAAACACAGCATAGGCGACAGACTTGAGAACGATTAATCTTGCGGGCACCGATCGGTTCAGTTCAGCATTGAATCTTGTGTAAAGCTTGAACTGTCTACAATTCATTTTTCACTCGGCCACTCTCTTTCTTTTCTAGCGTGTGTGTACATGTCGGGCGTAATTTATGTTTTGGTTTGACTTAATTAACTCTATACTTAATTAATTGCTATAAGGTTGAACTATCCCAAAAAAGGTATTGGAGAGACCATTTGGTCGTGTATTCCGATCATCATCATCATGATCCTGATGATGATGATGGTTGAGTTATATTAATGGAATAATAATAAAAGATGAATAATGAACCACAAGTAATCGTTTTTCTTCTTTTTCTTCGTTGTCGTCGTCTTCAACTACTTCTACGTTTGCTTCTTTGTGTTCAGATGCAATTGCAGCCTTAGTGGAAGTAAATTACAAATTCTGGTGTGTATGAGTAGTGATCGAACAACTATTCTGGTTCGGACACGATTTGAAACCAGATTCTCAATTGATAAATTGTTCCATTATGGGCGGATGGGTGGGAACTTTGTTTCTATCATTTTGAATCTACCATAGATCGAACCGGAACCTAAAGAGTATAGGTTACGATTAACTGCGAATTTGGAATTGATAGGCAAGAAAAAAAATGGTACCAAATAAACCAAAAAAAGGAGGAGGAGATGGTGAAGAAGGAGGACAATGGAAATTGAATGAACAAGTGCAAGGGTGCGATGAACATCATCAATCATGAAAGTCGAAGAATGGTTCTATAGATTGGTCTTGAAGAAGATGAAAATTGGACATGTGGTCAACAGAGAAACGATAACGAACACATGAAAGCCTAAAGAAGAAAAAATACATGTTGAAGGGGGACAAAAGAGGGTATGAAACCATTTAACGATGTGTGATTGCGTCGCCAATGTTGGTCTTTATAAGCAAAAAAACGAGATTCGTCGTCTTCGTCGTCTTCGTCTTCGTCGTCCTTGTGTGTATATACCGAATTAGTTCAATTAATTGTGCTGTCAAGTCATCAATTTCAATTGTTTTGATTGCTCGTGTTCACGCCACAACAGATCGTTTGCTCGTTCGTTTAGTTCCATTCGAGCCAACATTGTATACAAGTGCAAACATTAAGAATGGCAAATGAATGAAAGAAGGAGAGGGAGAGAGAGGAAGAAAGAAAAAAGAAAGACAAATGCGATTTTAAGCAAATTATCCCCAGCACACACATGGACACATCGAGGGCCATCAATCTTATTCTTGAGCGAAGAACGAATGGAATAAGAGAAGAAACGAAAACCGAACGAATGAACATAAAAACCCACATTTCGTACCATGACATAGTCATAGCCATCGATTACAATCGGGACGAAATGTCGATTGCATGCTCGAACATCTTTCATTCAATAATTGATGAAGATCGAATCGAATCGAATCGAAATTGAGCAAGTTTCATTTGTTCTTGTGTCTTCGTTCTTCATTCAAACCCGAATGAAATCGTTTGGAATTCGTAACCGAAAAGTCTTGTTCCTCGTTTAAATCGTAGAATGGGAATTCCGTTTCTTCTCACACAGCATTGGTCGTGGATCATCGACAATAATGATGACAAATCGGGAACGATGCAAATCAAATGCAACTTGAAACGAACAAAATGGGATAGTACAAAATCATTTTATGTTACACACAACCGCCGAACATAATCCTCAATACCTGTGAGATTTATAATGGTTATTTGTTTGTATAAAACAAAAAAAGAAGAAAAAGAAGGAGATGAAGAACTTGAAAACAAGCTTGTATTAACCAATGCAAACGTGAACGAATCAGCAACAACAACAACAAAAAAATGAGCAATAAATTGCAATTTAGGTTCGCCAAGACAGGCACAAAGTGTAAATTGGCATTCATCGTTGACGTCGTCGGCGACGATGAAGACACATATTACTTGAAACTCTACTATTACTAAATGGTTTGACAATCTAGAAATAGACAATTTTGGCTTGCCATGCTTCGGTAATCGATGGTGTTTATATTATTCACATTTTTGTTTGTGTGTTTGTGTGGGTCTCAAATCGTTGGAAAGAAGGAAAGAAGGGAAATGAAATTGACAAATCACTCGATCCACAACTCCATTCAAACATACATTGGCACACAAACGTATGATACATTGGACGTTAATGGCAAAATATGACAAATGAAGATTAATCAACGAAAGACAGGAGGAGACAAATAGTTTTGCAAATCTATAAGTAAGACAAATGGATTTTGTACAAACATGGCGCCGCCGGATCATTGAATGCTGCCGACTGTGTCAATGTTCATCTAAACAGCCAAACAAAAAGAAAAATCAACATCATCCACATGTTATTTATCGATGCAAATTGGTACAAATTGATCCTGGATCACTCAATCTTTCTTTCTCAAATGGAAAAACACAGAGCCAATGGGTCAGTGAAATTGATGATTTCATCTTTTGCAAATGTTTTTTTGCGTGAACAAGGAAAAGAAGATTGAAAGATAAATAAGCGAAGAAAAATGGCAGTAATAGAGATAGTATTGCTAACTCAATTTATGTCATCCAAATTAGTCCAATCGTCCGATCAGGGGCCACTTTACCATTATATACAACTATTATTAATGGCTGGTACGTTCAAACTGGACCCGGCACTGGACGATCTTGATGATGATGACACATCGTTCTCGATGAACTTGGTGAGGGGTCCAGAAGCGTTCGAACTAAGTAGGAGATGAAACCAATCGAAGCTTTTCGTTTTGTGGATGAAAAATGACCAATCGGATTCGTGTGACATTCAGATGAGGGTTTGCAAAGTCGCCCGACTCGATCATTTGGTACTCGTCGTCGTCGTCGTTGTCGTTATTCCCCCTTCCCCCCTCAACTCTAAACCAAAATGGTATGAAAGCAGAAGCACATCCTCTCCACCCAATTCCTTTTTTCTCTCTTTCTCCCTTCTCCATTCGGTCATCATCATCATTAATCTTGTGAACCGTACCAATGACTTAATAACTGGAAGAAGCCGAGAAAGATAGAGGATCAGTCATTTGTCATCTGGACATGCCAACATGAACGATGATCCACAAATGGGAGCGCAGACACACACACACATACACATTGTGGGACAAAGTCAAAGGCAAATCAATGAATGAATGAATGGAGATGAATCAATGACCCAACCAATGGAGAAGATGGGAATAAAGTGTATGGTTTGAGATTGGCAATGAGATGACAACAACAACTATTACTATTTCTGCTATTACAATCGGCCATATATAATATTTGCCGGCATCGACAATGGTTTCGAACAAAACAAGTAGCATGAGAGTTGATCAATTGATTGTCAAATGCAAATTCGTCTCGCCTCTCGTGAATGCACACACACACACACATATTGTTCCGAGTGATGAAGCAAACGAAGATGGGGGGACATCGAGACAATCGATGACAAATGAGAAACGGGAACGAACGAAGCAGAAATCAGTTGTATATTATCGGTTGGAGGGGGAAGGAAGGGGAAGAGAAGAATGACAATTTGAAGTAGCATACTTAATTAAACCCTTTATGTATAACTAGACATGAATGAACATAAAAAGGACAATTTCATCATGAAATGTGTCATTCATATAAATCGAAATAAAATGAGATTCATTCAACAACGACAACAACAAAAAGTGGGGGTAAAGAGAATTACTGAATTCACGTAAAGTAGGTGGAGTGCGGTACTGAAATTCAAATTGATGAATCCCCATTTGTTCGAACGGTGCAAAGGTGACAACGGCTAATTTAGGCTAAACCCAAATTGTATGTATGCAAACTGATTAATTTGCAATCAGAACTAATGACTTAATTTGCCTTTATGTAACAGCAATGGCTAACCGCACGTCGAATGTAAATTGTCACGAAACAAATGTTACTACAAATCATAATTGTTTCCAATGAAAGTTGAACAAATGGACATGGTTTTCATTCGAGCAATTTTCCATAAGAAAAAATGGAAGAAAAAACCAAATGAAAAAATGTTCATATTTGAATAGGACAATGTTTGTCGACCGAACAATTAAACCATTTTTTTTTGGATTCGTTTGGTCTGACCATAATCTCGTTGGGCGTATTGCATTTCCTCTCATCCCGAAATCATTTCTGGTCTTAATGAGGGGGTGGACGATACCAAAAAACCATAAAATGGGATCATTAACGTTTATGTTCAATTTTGGTCTTTTTGCGGCACAAATAGAGACATTAATAATCTAAGAACGAAGAGAAAGAGAATGAGAGTTTGATAGATTATGAAATGAAGTGAATGTTTGCAACAAACGTAGACCGGTAGATCATTCTGGTGTATGGATTAATCATTATCATCATCGTTGTTCACATTGTGAATCAATGGAAGGTTGATTAATGGGTCGTATAATGAATGAACGGAATTGGTTTATTTTACAATAGGATAATTAAACTTGAACAGTATAAAAATGGAAAGGAGAGAGTTAGAGTGACAAATGTATTTGTGCATTTCATCTATAACAGTAACAATCACGTAGAACAATGTTGGAAGTAAACCATGGTTCGTATACTCCTTCGATCTCAACAACAATTGTTAAAGCGGTCATAATTATTCTGAAATTGAGAAATGAATAAATAAATGAATGTAATCTCGCAATTCATTAAATAAAAAATCAACCATACCAATGGCGTTGATTGACCAATCGAAACGTACATATAAATGATCATCAACTTCCATGGTGATTTGTGTTTGGTTTAACGTTTAACTTTAAACATTTCTCCATGTCCTGGTACGATATAATCGGCAATATTCAGCATATGTTCACGATTCTTTCGTTGTATTGTTTGATTGAAACTTCCAGCTTCGATCCAAATATTATCATTTATTAAATCATTTTCCGATTCGAATAAATCGCCAACGATTGCAACAGTTCCAAGATTTTCGACATTTCTTATAACCAATGAACAACAATTCGATGTATGACCCGGCGTTGACCATAGTTCAACATCAGGATATAGTTCAATACATTCAACACCTTTCGTTATTGATTGGTTTGGCGATAACGATGAATTCGACCGAAAGATATCAAATTCGAACAAATCCAGTTTCCGGCTAAGTTGATCGCCAATTATTTGTGGACAATTTACAAATAAATTTAAATTTCCTATATGATCCGAATGTAGATGGGTACAAACTAGAAGATCAATATTTTCTGGCGATAGATTTCGTTCAAAGAGAAGATCAATCAGATGTTGACGATCCCATGGTCCCAATGTATCAACTAATATCTTTTTTCCTGTTTCGGTAGTTACCAAAGTTGATGTTCCATTAGCTTGCATTGACGATGGCTTTTCTATCCATCTGCTGTAGCCTGATTGAAGAATGTCAATTTTCGCTGATGTTGACATTATATATGACAATATTTCGTCGAATTAAACTTTATATTATGCCCACAGAAGTAAAAACTTGAATTTTCTGTAAAATTTTTACCTAAAGAAACGGTAAAATATTTTCGGGAAAATATGGTGTTGGTGAACTTTTTACGAATAGCCCCAATCAGGAATTTAAACATCCTATGGACATTTTCAATGACTTGTGCCACAAACTTGAACTTGAAGGCAAAATGTAAACAAAGCTTAAAGTTTTACATAAATGTGCATTAGAGGGCGCAACGGATGGTGTCATATAACATTTATTCAATCTTCTTACCGTGTCAATGTGAACGATGTCAAACGGTTCTTCTGCCGAATCGATCTGTCTATTGACTTGTATCTATTGACCAATTTTGATAATTTTTACATTGATTACGGTGGCTTTTTATATTCCGAATTGATTGAAAACATTTTCGAGTTTGTACGATGCACAGTTTTCGTGCTATTGAGGGTCATAGCTAAATAACTTAGTTACGTCGCATCTCACTCTGGAATAGGCAATCTAATGTATTGGTATATTCGCGACACATTATTTGGTACAGTGACGCCATCTAGTGAATTTATATATAAAAACTCAATTATCTCAAAAACGGTAAATCGTACAAACTTGATCGTGGTCTCAATCGATTGGAAATTAAATTTTCTGTTAGTTTCAAGATGAAACTTTATTAAAAATATTCACCGTTTTGTTGTAAAACAATGTTATTGTATGAACCCAATATGCACGTGTGTACACAACCAGCTGTTTTACATTCATGTGTATTGTTGGCCACAATTATGTTGAACAAATATAGTGCACCAAAGTATCCTTCGTTTAATTTGTTTTGAAAACAAAGTGTTATTCCAACAATTTTTATTGTAAGTTTTTAACTTTATTAACAAAAATTCTTTCTTACATATTTTACATAGGTCTACATTTGTAATTGGTTTATTATGTTCACTATGATATACTATTCATTCATGTGGAATACTTCTACTTTTATTTCATTGGAAACCTCATTGGATGTTAATTTGTACCCACAATCGTTGTTCGCTTGAAAATTCAAAAAAAGTTTTATTAATCGTAAGATTGGAACATCAAATATTGTTTAAAAAACGTTTTCATAACATTCTTTTTATTGATAGGATCATTTTATGCAAAAGTTTACAGAAAATATAACGACGAATGGGCGACAGTATGAAGATTGACCGATGCCGAATGGTAAGAAGATCGACCGATGCCGAATGGTAAAAAGATCGACCGATGGCGAATGGTAAAAAGATCGACCGATGGCGAATGGTATGAAGATCGACCGATGGCGAATGGTAAAAAGATCGACCGATGGCGAATGGTATGAAGATTGACCGATGGAGGATGGTATGAAGATCGACCGATGGAGGATGGTATGAAGATCGACGAATGGGCGACCGTATGAAGATGGACCGAATGGGCGATGGTATGAAGATGGACCGATGGAGGATGGTATGAAGATCGATCGATGGAGGATGGTCTGAAGATTGAAGATCGACGAATGGGCGACCGTATGAAGATCGACCGATGGCGAATGGTATGAAGATCGATCGATGAAGGATGGTAAGAAGATCGACCGATGGCGAATGGTATGAAGCTCGACGAATGGACGACCGTATGAACATCATCAAGTGAGCATCGGTTTTAAATCCGCCTGGTTTTTGGAATGATTGAATGCAAATTCTTTGTATTCTTGACCTCAAACTTGACAGTCCAAAGCCTGTGTAAAGTGATGATGGTTGGAATCATTGGAACTGTGTCCAGTGGTTCTGTAAAACTGCAGATTTGTTTCGCTGACGAATATCGCATTGAAGATTTGATTGCGTTGTTGTGTGTATATAACGAGTGATATGTACGCGCTCACATTTCGATACTATCGTACACATCGTTCATCACTTCAATCATAACATGTTCCCTATGTTCCCATCCAATTGTTTAATGCGCATGACCCAACTCTTAACCGCCATTGTGCCCATTGACTCAAATGTATCATTTGCGCAGGATCAAGTAGAACAATAGAACTCATCCTCATTCTCGTTTGGACTCTCCTCCTGAACGGACGACTGCTCTCTCAAGTTGCGTCAACCGTTACCAGGTAAATGTGATTTCGATTTTGAATCATTTATTTATTTGTCTACATACTTGTATATGGCTTCATTATACTAACTTTTATTTTATTCATTTCATTCTAACAGATCGTTAAATGTGTGGCCGATTCAAATTCTGTAAGTTCAATTTTCATTTTTACAAATTTCGTTAATTACTTTGTGTGCCTACCATCGAGTGCTCTCGATTTCATTTTATTTCTAATCTATCATTATCCATCTTTTCCCTTGAATATCGATCTCTGTTTCTCTGATTCGATATTGTAGTTTGTGACCATTATCTAATGGTCTCGAATTGAGTTTTATTTACACTTGATCATTGATCACTTTATCGATATTTCCCCATTTGAATTCAGTATTTTCTATTGTGTCCTTTATCGAGTGTTCTCGATTTCAATCTTATTAGTTATGTTTGATCAGTATACTCATTTAACATTTCTTTTACCTCAATCAGATATAACATTGTTAGGCAATATTACCTATCCTTTTTTCAGAACATTCTCCTCTTATATTGATATCTCCCCATTTGAATTCAGTATTTACTATTGTGTCCTTTATCGAGTGATCTCGATTTCAATCTTATTAGTTAGGTTCGATCAGTATACTCATTTACCATTTCTTTTACCTCAATCAAATAGAACATTGTTAGAACTGTTCCAGAACATTCTTCTCCTCCCTCCTCTCAGCATAGCCACAAAACCGTTGGATTAATTCACACACACACCATGATGTGCAAACCCACTTTTCGTGCGTAAATTGGTTTCTGCGCATCTCTCTCTCTCTCTCTCTCTCTTCTCTCTCTCTCTCACTACGTACGACGTACAGCAAATAGAACTTCCTCACCACATATCCACCGCTAGCAACTTACCCCCCACCATTCACACACAAGCACGTTGTACGCCAGCTCATTGTTTGACCTTCTTTCTAAATAGTTTGTGTTACTTTAGTTGGTTTTGCTTCATTTATCCTAAATTAATTTGTTGAATGTGAAATTTGGTAAGTTCTTTTTCATTTATAATAATAACTTTATCACCTTTTGACATATCGAAATATTTTCTATGATTCAGTATTTTCTCTCGCGTCCACTATCAAGTGCTATCAATATTAATTTTAATTCGATTCATTCTTTTCATTTTAGATCAAATTCAATCTTTCTTTGGCGTTTGAATTGAATTGCTGAGCTGTTTTGAATTGGTGTATGGATGAAAGCTATTCGAGAGAAAGTGGGAAAGAAGTGATGAAGCGAATGATCAATGGTTTCGACGGCGAATTTGGTAAGTAGTTTTTCGTTTTGATTTTGAGCGAATGAATTCAATTGATTTTATTTTATTATTTTAGAAGATTTAATTGGTATTTACAATCCTATATTGAAACAGATATTGATGATGGTATTTGCGATTCGGAAGATTTTCGATTATTATTCAATTCGATCGCAGCAACATGCAAAGCGGCAGAAAATGTAAGTTTATATCAAACAAGCGTGTGCGAGCCATCAGTCATTCAATCAATCAATCAATCGACGTTGTAGTAAATCATCATTAATTTGTTATTTGATTAATTATGGTAGTGTTTTGGGCTTGGTAGTCATTGATCTATTATGGATCGATTGATTTGCCAGTAAGACCCGCTTCGATGTTGGACAATTGGCAACAGTTGTCATTTGTCTTGAAGTATTATCATCATCGATAGATATTTATAGCTGTGCAGATTATGGTATGCTTTGACTTGGCTTGGCTTGGCTTAGTATTTGCGAGATGTTGATCCACTAGGGATAGATTGATTACCATTGATTTATTAGCAGCACCGCGCCAGTAAGACTAGTAGCTACCATTGATTGAACCATCCATTAGGTCTGTTTATTTAGTTAGTGTGTGTGTGTGTGTGTGTGTGTTAGGATTACTGAATGACGATGATGGTTCAATCTTGTTGTTGAATGATAGGTTGATGATTAATTTAATGTTCCGGCCGTTGACCATTGATGATGATGGTGATACATTAGGTATCACTGTCTTTGCCACATAATGGTGGCTTTTGCAGCAATCGTTCGCGGAAGCTTTTTCACTGCATCGGCATGTTGTCGATGGCTAGCTGTTGAGGTGGAAGTGATGATTGTTGTATTGTGCATGAAAGGTGTGTGAGTTTGAAGAAACATTAGGTCTAGATTATTGTTCCGGCCGATGATTAATGATGATGATTGATAGGTGTAATTGTAGTTGATGATCAGACATTAGGTGTTTTGATTGATTGATGACGACTAGGCTTGATGATGCATTCTTTGTTGTTGCTGAGCTGAGCTGAGATTGAATGGATTGAACTGTTTAACCACCACCTCAACCTTATAGTTTGATGGATCAATCGATTTTATTTGGAAATCGCAAGCAATTATTTTGATTCATCAATTTGAAAAGGGGTTCCTTAGTTTTGAGTTGGAATTCAATTGCCAAGTCGTCGTTTTATTGTTGAAGATTTGATGACCATTGATTTATTGATTCCGGAAAATTTTAAACATCAATTTGCAGGAACCTCTTTTCGAAGATTTGAATTGAATTATTGATATCTGAAAATTTTATTGGCGATTTGCAGACGGTTATTTTCGAAAATTTTGAATTTTATTGCATTCAATGGCAAATACTCCAGGTAAGGTATTTCACTTTTTATTAGATCGCATATTAATTCCATCTTTTTTATATTATCTAATTGTTCAATTCTCGCCAAGGAGATGCTAATTATCGCAATTGAAAATTTATTTGCGATACTTGAATTGTGAGCTGTTTCGACTATTTTTTTTACATTATGAAAAAATGGTTTTCTATTTATGGAACTATTGTCATAATGCCGTTTCAATTTCGCAAATGAAGAGTTGTTTTGCGATTGCAATTTTTTATTTTAATACTTCGATTTCATTCCAAATTGGCTTGAGTTTATAATGGTTTCCATCAATTATTTATTTATTTATTTTCTCTCGAACAATCTTCGTTTTGTTTTATTCTTATCAATCAATCATCTACATTTTACTTGTGTATTCTGCCTCTCACTTCTGATATATCCAGATTGTTCTCCAGATTTGTTGGTTTTTATTTATACTGGCTTACACCAACAATCATTCAAGATAAGTTATTTTATTTCTTATTATTTGTTCACTAACTAATTTTATCTTTTTTTAGACTTTCAATATCCATTCATCAGTATCACCAAAATGTTTTGCCACTTTCACCATTAGTCATCGAAAATGTTTATATCCATCAACATCAACGACAACATTTAATTCTTTTATTTTACGATGTTTATTTGATATCGACTTTATATTCAACAACGACAACATTCAATTCGACAATGAATTCATTTCAATTCATTTCTACGATTTAATTCATTTATTCTTATGCTAAACAATATCATTCATTCATCAATATCAACGGCTACACCAATCAATATATTTATTCTCGTTCTTGACCATCGACAACATTATAATCATTAATATCAACAAAATATTTAGCAAACTTTCATCACTTGTCATCGAAAATGTTTATATCCTTCAACATCAACGACAACATTTAATTCTTTTATTTTACTCTTATGTTTATTTGATATCGACTACATTATATTCAACAACGACAACATTCAATTCAATGAATCAATGAATTCATTGTCATCGAGAATGTTCACATCCATCAACATCTACGACAACATTTAATTCATTTATTCTTATGCTAAACAATATCATTCATTCAACAATATCAACGGCAACATCAATCAACATTTCTACCAACATTTTCGTGTGCCAGTTTCAAGTCTTCAAATCATTTGCTACTTCCTTCTAATTTTACTTGGTGTTCAGTGATTAGATTACGATTCAATATCATTTATATGAAACTTGTTTTATTTTATATTTCGTGTCATTTTTGTGCTACCATTCAATTGATCGACAAACAATATTTGGTATATTGATTTCCATTTCATACAACTTCGGCACATATATCAAGTATCAAGTTCAAAGATTTTTCTTGTGTTTACCATTTAATATTAACGAATCCAGTGTTTATTAGAATCAATTTCATACGCATCTACTCTTCACATCTCAATCAGAAAGGAAGTTTTATTGCATTCAATATTTAGACAATTTGAAAGCGCAATTACTCCAGGTAAGTTATTTCACTTTATATTAAATCACATTCTGATTCCATCTTTCTATTCTAGATTATCATTACGTTTAAATGCAAATCATTCATCATTTGTGAATCTTCATCTCTCAATCATCCATATTATACTGTGCTATATTATTTTTGCCAATTTCCGTGTGCCAGTTTCAAGTCTTCAAATCATTTGCATCTTTCTTCTATTTTTACTTTGTGTTTAGTGATTGGATTAGAAACAATATTTATTTGAAACTTGTTTTGTTTTATATTTAGTGTCATTTTTGTGCTACCATTCAATTGATCGACAAACAATATTTACCATTTCGTACAACTTTGCCACGTATATCAAGTATCAAGTTTAATTATTTTTCTTGTGTTCAACATTGAATATTATCAAATCGTGTTTATTAAAATTGATTTCATACGCATCTACTCTTCACATCTGCATTCTGCATTCTACATTCTGCAATTTGAAATGGCAATTACTCTAGGTAAGGTATTTCACTTTTTATTAGATCGCATATTAATTCCATCTTTTTTTATTATCTTATTGTCAAATTCTCGCCAAGGAGATGCTAATTATCGCAACTGAAAATTTATTCGCAATCTTGAAAAAATGGTTTTCTGTTTATGGAGCTATTGTCATAAAGCCGTTTCAATTTCGCAAATGAAGAATTGTTATGCGATTTCAATTTTTTATTTTAATATTTCGATTTCATAACAAATTGGCTTGAATTAATACTGGTTTCCATCAACTTTATTTCTTATTTTCTCTGGAACAATCTCGATTTTGTTTTTATTCAAATCAATCAATCATCATCCACATTTTACTTGTTTATTCTGCCTCTCACTTTTGATATATCCACATTGTTCTCCAGATTTGTTATTGGTTTTTATTTATACTGGCTTACATCAACAATCATTCAAGATAAGTTATTTTATTTCATATTATTTGTTCACTAATTAATTTTTTCTTTTTTTCTTAGACTACATCTCTTTACTATTATGATTTTACCGATTTTGTTCCCGATAATTCTGAATATGCCGTATTTTCGCCGATGTTGCTGATATTGCAGATATTTTATCATTTATTATATTTTTTTGTCTATGTATTATTATATATATATATATATATGTTTTTTGGGTAATGGTTCCACGAGACCTGTTCGCCCGTTAAAAAAAGAACAAACATCGTGGGCCGCGGAAGCTCTGTCCAATTTTTTTTGGTTTTTAATAAAATTTTTGCAAAAATGTTCCCTCTCTCTTCCAAACTCACCTTTTTCTTCTGGGCCATCCTCGATTTTCTTCTCATCATCGATTGAGTTCACTATTCCTGTTTATGGGAATTTTATGTCGTTCAAACGGGCACAGGATAGCACAAGCCCAATGTTTGACCCCGACAGTCTGATTAAGCCACTTTTCTTCTTTTAGTTGCACCAAGGGGCAGGCGGGTTCAGACTGACCCATATCCCCTTAGCGAACTGTACGGCCACCATCCATTCGATCGAGGTCCATCCATCCAGTCTTCACCATGTACGTATGGTCTGTTTGTAAACAAACAATGTTAGTATACATTATCTATTTACACACGATTGGCTTCGAGAGAGGGAACGTACGACCAACTACCAATGGTAGCTCGTAATGACTACCCCTTTACTGGTTCATTCAGTATTTATACTACCTCTTCAATGCACTTTCTAGCCGTACAGGGGTTAAAAAAAAGATCCAAAAAACGCCCAAAAATGGAAAACGATTTAGAATTTGGTCAAAGTTAATACAAAATTCATTAAAGAATAACCCAAAAAATAATTTCAACAACTGTTTAAATGAATTTGTCAAAGAATCTTTAATAATTAAACAATTTATTATCTCCTTTCAATTGATATATTGGCAATCGATTGATTGATTTTTATCGCTAGATGTCGTATATTAATATGTTAATTACGGCTAATTTTTGTTAGAATCCTTTGGATTTTTGAACTGAAATTTTCAGAAATGATTTATAATTGAGCAATTAATCATCCCTGAAAATTTCATCCCGATCCAAGCAACTTTAATATTTGCTCGATTTTTATCAAAAATGAAGGCTTTAGCCTTTGCGTTTTTTCAATTTTTGACAAAAAATTAAAGTTGCTTGGATTCCAATGAAATTTTCAAGGATGGTTAATTGATCAATAACAAATCATTTCTGTGAATTTCAGCTTGAAATTCCAAAGGATTCTACCCAAAACAGAAATAAAAAGGCATTCACACGTACAATTGAAAAATGCAATGCAATCTTATGGAAATTGCCATAAAAACACTGAATATTAATGTATATCAATGGGAAAGTATAGCAAAATCGGTGAACCGACACCTAACGGTGAAAACGGTAAACTTTCCCATTGAAATACATTAATATAAATAATCATATGGTCATTCCCATAGGATTGCATTGAATTTGCCAATTGTACGTATGATTGCCTTTGAAATTTCGGTTTTTGGTAGAATCCTTTAGATTTGCGAACTGAAATTTTCAGGAATGATTTATAATTGAGCAATTAATCATCCCTGAAAATTTCATCCCGATCCAAGCAACTTTAATTTTTGCTCGATTTTTATCAAAAATGAAGGCTTTAGCCTTTGCGTTTTTTCAATTTTTGACAAAAAATTAAAGTTGCTTTGATTCCAATGAAATTTTCAAGGATGGTTTATTGATTAATAACAAATCATTTCTGTGAATTTCAGCTTGAAATTCCAAAGGATTCTACCCAAAACAGGATTCAAATTGATTCATCTTTTAGTGTCATGTCGATTTTTATCAATCAATTTGAACCTTGTTTTTGGTAGAATCCTTTAGAATTTCGAACTGAAATTTTCAGGAATGATTTATAATTGAGCAATTAATCATCCCTGAAAATTTCATCCCGATCCAAGCAACTTTAATTTTTGCTCGATTTTTATCAAAAATGAAGGCTTTAGCCTTTGCGTTTTTTCAATTTTTGACAAAAAATTAAAGTTGCTTGGATTCCAATGAAATTTTCAAGGATGGTTTATTGATTAATAACAAATCATTCCTGAAAATTTCAGTTCGAAAATCTGAAGGATTCTACCCAAAACAGGATTCAAATTGATTGATCAAAAATCGACATGACACCAAAAAACCAATCAATTAGAATCCTGTTTTAGGTAGAATCCTTTAGAAGTTCAAGCTGAAATTTTCAGGAATGATTTGTTATTGATCAATTAATCATCCCTGAAAATTTCATCCCGATCCAAGCAACTTTAATTTTTGCTCGATTTTTATCAAAAATGAAGGCTTTAGCCTTTGCTTTTTTTCAATTTTTGAGAAAAAATTAAAGTTGCTTGGATTCCAATGAAATTTTCAAGGATGGTTTATTGATTAATAACAAATCATTTCTGTGAATTTCAGCTTGAAATTCCAAAGGATTCTACCCAAAACAGGATTCAAATTGATTGATCAAAAATCGACATGACACCAAAAAACCAATCAATTTGAATCCATTTTTTGGTAGAATCCTTTAGAATTTCGAACTGAAATTTTCAGGAATGATTTATAATTGATCAATTAATCATCCCTGAAAATTTCATCCCGATCCAAGCAACTTTAATTTTTGCTCGATTTTTATCAAAAATGAAGGCTTTAGCCTTTGCGTTTTTTCAATTTTTGACAAAAAATTAAAGTTTCTTGGATTCTAATGAAATTTTCAGGAATGGTTTATTGATCAATAACAAATCATTCCTGTAAGTTTCAACTTGAAATCCAAAGGATTCTACCCAAAACAGGATTCATATTGATTCATCTTTTGGTATCATGTCGATTTTTTATCAATCAATTTGAATCCATTTTTTGGTAGAATCCTTTAGAATTTCGAACTGAAATTTTCAGGAATGATTTATAATTGATCAATTAATCATCCCTGAAAATTTCATCCCGATCCAAGCAACTTTAATTTTTGCTCGATTTTTATCAAAAATGAAGGCTTTAGCCTTTGCGTTTTTTCAATTTTTGACAAAAAATTAAAGTTGTTTGGATTCCAATGAAATTTTCAAGGATGGTTTATTGATTAATAACAAATCATTTCTGTGAATTTCAGCTTGAAATTCCAAAGGATTCTACCCAAAACAGGATTCAAATTGATTCATCTTTTAGTGTCATGTTGATTTTTATCAATCAATTTGAATCCTTGTTTTTGGTAGAATCTTTAAATTTTCGAACTGAAATTTTCAGGAATGATTTATAATTGATCAATTAATCATCCCTGAAAATTTCATTAGATCCAAGCAACTTTAATTTTTGCTCGATTTTTATCAAAAATGAAGGCTTTAGCCTTTGCGTTTTTTCAATTTTTGAAAAAATTAAAGTTGCTTTGATTCCAATGAAATTTTCAAGGATGGTTTATTGATTAATAACAAATCATTTCTGTGAATTTCAGCTTGAAATTCCAAAGGATTCTACCCAAAACAGGATTCATATTGATTCATCTTTTGGTATCATGTCGATTTTTTATCAATCAATTTGAATCCATTTATTGGTAGAATCCTTTGGATTTTCGAACTGAAATTTTCAGGAATGATTTATAATTGAGCAATTAATCATCCCTGAAAATTTCATCCCGATCCAAGCAACTTTAATTTTTGCTCGATTTTTATCAAAAATGAAGGCTTTAGCCTTTGCGTTTTTTCAATTTTTGACAAAAAATTAAAGTTGCTTGGATTCCAATGAAATTTTCAAGGATGGTTTATTGATTAATAACAAATCATTTCTGTGAATTTCAGCTTGAAATTCCAAAGGATTCTACCCAAAACAGGATTCAAATTGATTGATCAAAAATCGACATGACACCAAAAAACCAATCAATTAGAATCCTGTTTTAGGTAGAATCCTTTAGAAGTTCAAGCTGAAATTTTCAGGAATGATTTATAATTGATCAATTAATCATCCCTGAAAATTTCATCCCGATCCAAGCAACTTTAATTTTTGCTCGATTTTTATCAAAAATGAAGGCTTTAGCCTTTGCGTTTTTTCAATTTTTGACAAAAAATTAAAGTTGCTTGGATTCTAATGAAATTTTCAGGAATAGTTTATTGATAAATAACAAATCATTTCTGTAAGTTTCAGTTGAAAATCCAAAGGATTCTACCCAAAACAGGATTCATATTAATTCATCTTTTGGTATCATGTCGATTTTTTATCAATCAATTTGAATCCATTTTTTGGTAGAATCCTTTAGAATTTCGAACTGAAATTTTCAGGAATGATTTATAATTGATCAATTAATCATCCCTGAAAATTTCATCCCGATCCAAGCAACTTTAATTTTTGCTCGATTTTTATCAAAAATGAAGGCTTTAGCCTTTGCGTTTTTTCAATTTTTGACAAAAAATTAAAGTTGCTTGGATTCCAATGAAATTTTCAAGGATGGTTTATTGATTAATAACAAATCATTTCTGTGAATTTCAGCTTGAAATTCCAAAGGATTCTACCCAAAACAGGATTCAAATTGATTCATCTTTTGGTATCATGTCGATTTTTATCAATCAATTTGAATCCATTTTTTGGTAGAATCCTTTAGAATTTCGAACTGAAATTTTCAGGAATGATTTATAATTGATCAATTAATCATCCCTGAAAATTTCATCCCGATCCAAGCAACTTTAATTTTTGCTCGATTTTTATCAAAAATGAAGGCTTTAGCCTTTGCGTTTTTCAATTTTTGACAAAAAATTAAAGTTGCTTGGATTCTAATGAAATTTTCAGGATGGTTTATTGATTAATAACAAATCATTTCTGTGAATTTCAGCTTGAAATTCCAAAGGATTCTACCCAAAACAGGATTCATATTGATTGATCTTTTATCGACATGTCACCATTTTTATCAATCAATTTGAATCCTTGTTTTAGGTAGAATCTTTAGAAGTTTCGAACTGAAATTTTCAGGAATGATTTATAATTGATCAATTAATCATCCCTGAAAATTTCATCCCGATCCAAGCAACTTTAATTTTTGCTCGATTTTTATCAAAAATGAAGGCTTTAGCCTTTGCGTTTTTTCAATTTTTGACAAAAAATTAAAGTTGCTTGGATTCTAATGAAATTTTCAGGAATGGTTTATTGATTAATAATAAATCATTTCTGTGAATTTCAGCTTGAAACTTCAAAGGATTCTACCCAAAACAGGATTCATATTGATTCATCTTTTGGTATCATGTCGATTTTTTATCAATCAATTTGAATCCATTTTTTGGTAGAATCCTTTAGAATTTCGAACTGAAATTTTCAGGAATGATTTATAATTGATCAATTAATCATCCCTGAAAATTTCATCCCGATCCAAGCAACTTTAATTTTTGCTCGATTTTTATCAAAAATGAAGGCTTTAGCCTTTGCGTTTTTTCAATTTTTGACAAAAAATTAAAGTTGCTTGGATTCCAATGAAATTTTCAAGGATGGTTTATTGATTAATAACAAATCATTTCTGTGAATTTCAGCTTGAAATTCCAAAGGATTCTACCCAAAACAGGATTCATATTGATTCATCTTTTGGTATCATGTCGATTTTTTATCAATCAATTTGAACCTTGTTTTTGGTAGAATCCTTTAGATTTTCGAACTGAAATTTTCAGAATGATTTATAATTGATCAATTAATCATCCCTGAAAATTTCATCCCGATCCAAGCAACTTTAATTTTTGCTCGATTTTTATCAAAAATGAAGGCTTTAGCCTTTGCGTTTTTTCAATTTTTGACAAAAAATTAAAGTTGCTTTGATTCCAATGAAATTTTCAAGGATGTTTTATTGATTAATAACAAATCATTTCTGTGAATTTCAGCTTGAAATTCCAAAGGATTCTACCCAAAACAGGATTCATATTAATTCATCTTTTGGTATCATGTCGATTTTTTATCAATCAATTTGAATCCATTTTTTGGTAGAATCCTTTAGAATTTCGAACTGAAATTTTCAGGAATGATTTATAATTGATCAATTAATCATCCCTGAAAATTTCATCCCGATCCAAGCAACTTTAATTTTTGCTCGATTTTTATCAAAAATGAAGGCTTTAGCCTTTGCGTTTTTTCAATTTTTGACAAAAAATTAAAGTTGCTTGGATTCTAATGAAATTTTCAGGAATAGTTTATTGATAAATAACAAATCATTTCTGTGAGTTTCAGCTTGTAAATCCAAAGGATTCTACCCAAAACAGG
The DNA here is from genome assembly GCA_029204025.1 of Blomia tropicalis. NCBI lineage: Eukaryota > Metazoa > Arthropoda > Arachnida > Sarcoptiformes > Echimyopodidae > Blomia > Blomia tropicalis. Next base: position 1,323,619 of record CM055090.1, read on the forward strand.
ATTCAAATTGATTCATATTTTAGTGTCATGTCGATTTTTATCAATCAATTTGAACCTTGTTTTTGGTAGAATCCTTTAGAATTTCGAACTGAAATTTTCAGGAATGGTTTATTGATCAATAACAAATCATTTCTGTGAATTTCAATTTGAAATTCCAAAGGATTCTACCCAAAAACAGGATTCAAATTGATTGATTTTGTTTCCATACTTTCCCATTGAAATATATTAATATTCAGTATTCTTATGGCCATTTCCATAGGAATGCATTGCATTTGCCAATTGTACGTATGAATGCCTTTTATTCCGGTTTTGGGTAAAACCCTTTGAATTTAAGAACTGAAAGTCGCAGGAATGATTTGTTATTAATCATTAAATCATTCCTGAAAATTTCATTGGAATCCAAGCAACATTAATTTTTTCTCAAAAATTGAAAAAATGCAAAGGCTAAAGCCTTCATTTTTGATGAAAATCGAGCAAAAATTAAAGTTGTTTGGATTCTGATGAAATTTTCAGGGATGATTAATTGATAAATAACAAATCATTCCTGAAAATTTCAGTTCGCAAATCTAAAGGATTCTACCAAAAACAAGGATTCATCATTTTCATTACACCTACAACTAATGTCAACATAGCCGCAGCGGTGTGCTTTGTTTATGTCATACTCATTTCACTTTGAGACATCATCAAGTGAGCATCGGTTTTAAATCCGCCTGGTTTTTGGAATGATTGAATACAAATTCTTTATATTCTTGACCTCAAACTTGACAGTCCAAAGCCTGTGTAAAGTGATGATGGTTGGAATCATTCGATCTGTGACCAGTGATTCCGTAAAACTGCTGACTTGTATTGCTGACAAATATCGCATTGAAGATTTGATTGCGACTCAATAAACGTGTCTATTTATTCAATAAATATTTAATGTTTTTGGGATGACGGACTCGATAGACTCTTGACCATGAACATTAATTTGGATGGCGATCATTACCGGATGGATTACGGCCCACCTTTTATATTAAATAAATACTTAATGTTTTTGGGATGACGGACTCGGCCGACTCTTGACCATGAACATTAAGTTTGGATGGCTATCGGTACCTGATGGATGGCGATCTTCACCGGATGGATGGCCCTTATTTATTATTTTATTATTATTTTATTTTATTTTATTATTGTAACACACACACACACGGTGTTCTCTCGATTCTCTCTAGTTCTCTCCTAGAATCGTTGTGTGTGTGTTCTTATTTTAATCTTTATTTTATTTTTATATAGACCGATTGCACCTTGGATGCACCGGTGAAGCACCGGCCCGCAGAAGAAGTTCGCTTGAAGGGTTTTGGTACGCTTGACCAGCCGACCTTCAAGCAACTAAAAGAAGCAACCGGCAACGCATAGCAGTCTGGAGCAACAAAAGGGCTTGTGTCTTAACACTTTGATTCCCTCTGTGCCTGGTTGCAAGACTTAAAACGCCCACAAACAGCAGAGATATAATGAGTCTGGGGCGACCAATAGGCTTGTGTCTTAACATTTTGATTCTCACTGTGCCTGGTTGCAAGACTATAAATTCCCAAAAAACAGCAAAGATATAATGGGTTCGCCGGGGGGAAATAGGTTCGCCCAGCCTCTCCTGCCTACCGGCAACGCAACCCAAGTGGGGGAATGGGTAGTCTTGGACGTACAATAGGTTTCTTTAGCCTGCCTGTACCTGTACGTGAGACTTTAAGCCTTATAAACAGAAACTTGGCGAAGACATCGCGGGGGAGAAGAAAGGTAAGTGTATCGAAGGGGGGAGAGGAGAGGAGAGAGAAGAGAGAGAACACCTTTTTTTATTAATCAATAAAATTTTTATTTTTTTTGTATTTTATTTATTATTATTACAATAAACTTTTTATTTTTTTTTGTATTTTATTTATTATTGTTCCAATAAACTTTTCATTTTCCAAACCACTTGTTTTTTCCTTCTTCTTCTTCATTTGTTTTCTCCATTTGTTTTCTCCATTTGTTTTCTTCATTTGTTTTCTCCATTTGGTTTCTCCAATTGGTTTCTCCATTGGTCCTCGCCATTCGTCCTCGCCATTCGTTCTGCATTGTTTCTCGTCACTGGTCTTCGTCACAAGAACGCATGCGCCAGTCAGGTAATCGGGCGTCAATTAGCTTGACCACCAATTTGGTTCAATTGTTTTCGTAATGTCTAACTAATGGGGGAACCGGCATGGTGTGTGCCAAAACCCATTAGCGGGCAAGAGAAACACTCCCATACAATGCATAGAGACATGCAAAGAGGCCGACGATATGATCAAACGATATCATACGGAGGGTAATGTGTAGACATAGTGACGGCTTACACACAAGATGCAATGTATAAGTACATTGCAAATAGATCATTTTGGGTAAAGTTAAACAATCAACCATACAAGAGGAATGGAGATTGAATATAAAAAAATAACTATTACAACTCTCATTCAATAGTTGACAATGTAAAACTAAAATGATAGAGATAGTTGAAAAGATAGATCATCTCTCATCTCAAGTGAAACACTTTCAAACATTGGAGCTATGTCTAAGGATAAATAATCAATCATACAAGAAGAATGCTGGGTGAATTAAACAAAATAAAATTCTCTATCAAAAACAACTAATACAATTTTCATTCAATAGTGAATCTAATATGATAGAAATGTAGATGACAGGTAATCGAGCGTGGTGTGTGCCAAAACCCATTAGCCAGCGAGAGAAACACTCACATACAATGCATAGAGACATGCAAAGAGGTCGACGATATGATACAACGACATCATACGGAAGACGATGTGTAGACATTGCAAATGAATCTAATTAAATCAATCACTTATGCATTGAAACTATGTCTAAGGATAAATAATCAATCATACAAGATGAATAGATTGATTTAAAGTAAATAAATAAATAAAATTCTTTATCAAGAAGAAATATTATAACTCTCATTCAATAGCTGACATTGTAAATCTAAAATGATAAAGATATATTGAAAAGATCATCAAACAAAATGCATGCAAAATGATATGCACGTGAACCGCAGATTGCAGATTGAACTAAATAAAATAAATAACTGAAATTCTCTATCAAGAAGGAACTATTTAAACTTTCAATCGATAGAGATAGATGAAAAAGTATTACTAGATACAAAACTAAATAAAATAATTCATTGATCATAAATAAATTGAAATAAATCTCTATCATAAATGACTATCATAAAACTCACATTCAATAAATACGTGGAAATGGAAATAATAAAAACGATAGAGATATAAAACTAACTAAATAGTAAGGAAATGGAATGAAAATTGATTAATGATCAATGAAAAGGTAAAATTACGCTGATAACAGCAAAGTTTTACGGGCTTTGATGGTTAATCCATCGTACCACACCCTCCTCATTACGGACCCGAGAACAGGGTCCCATTGGCTTGGGACAATTATCTTGGATCCTACTTGCAGATGCAAGTCATCATCTCCAAGATAGCTGAGTTATGTGGTAAACGAAAGAAGGAAAAAGAGAATAAGAACAATATGTAAATGGAAATTGATGGCAAAAATAATGTAGCACAGAATATATTTTATAAATAGGTATGGATGATTTAGAGATGATAATGCCAAAGTGGTGATCGAATTAAATGTCACAATATCCTAAAATAGAAAGATGGGATTAATATGTGAACAGAAACGAAATTGAGCTTTAACTTTCCTGAAATACTTGCCGTTTTAAATTGGTATCAAACCAATCCAACTTGATGACTTCATTATAAAACGCCAAAGAAAAATTGAATTTCATCTAAAATGAAAAGAGAACATATTTTGTTGGTCATGGCATATAACAAAAGAGCACCAAAATGAGTCAGCAGTGAGTATGTGAGCGTGTACGATTGAGGTATAGTTCATCTATCTCTACCTTATAGTCAAACCAGGACTTGGGTAAGTAGCAATAGCAATGGATAATTTACAAAAAAAGATTGAAACTTTTTGGGACATTAAGGGGATAATGAAAATGTATAAAGAAAGATTCTTCTTAACACTAGAATGGGTAACACTAAATAATTCACAGAAACAATCACTATTGGAGGGAATAGGTCAAGTGGTCAAGTGAATCGAATCGAATTAAAATTAATATTGATAGAACTCGATAGTGGACACAGAAAAAAAGATAGAATCATAGAAAAAGATAATAGTATATGAAAAAGAAGTTTCCAAATTTTGATTGGCAGATCACAACAAATCAAACTAGGATAAATGATGCAAACACAACTTGAGTAGAGCGATCTGTTCAGAAAGAAAGTTTGAACAATGAATGAGCTCATCAACTCAGCAACGTGCTTGTGAGTGATTAATGATGAAGGGATAAACTAGCGACATCGGTGGTTGTGGGATGATGTACAATGTATGATTTGCTGTACAATCGATACAATTCGAGAGCAATCGATAGTAGACACAAAATATCAGAGATAGACCAGAGATAGATTGTCAAAGTTCGAACAAACCATTTTGCTATAATTATTCATAGTCTAAATGAATAAAACATGATAAGTTGATGAATACCAAACAATGTTTGCCTTACTTGAATATTATATTTTTGAATTTGCTTGACATTGTTTTGCTGATTTACGATGCAAAACGGAACCAATACGGAACCAATGATATACTTTCTATATTTCGTTAGAACAACGTTAAGAATATCATTTTGGGTGTTTTGCCACACACACCATTTTTGATGCCAGCACATTATGTTGCTATTATTTTACAATATTGTTGCAAGAAGGCAGGAGGGCATGAATAAATCAATCGGCTGATCTTCACCGTGTCTCCAATGACAGTCGGACTGTAAAAAACAGAATAAAGAAAAGTTAGTTGAAGTTGAAACACACAATTCGATTCCGGGAGGGAGAGAGAGAGAACACAGGTAAAAATAAAAGTAAAATCTTCAATTAAAATTCGGCCACTCTTCCATCTATATTCGCCATCCGACCATCCATAATATTTGGGTAAAGAAAACACATATCTGTGCATTCATGTAGTTCTTCTGTTTACCTTTTCGAACAAGGTTTCAATAATTCTTTCAAGATAGAACCAAAGACATTGGAAACCACAGAAACTACTGATAATAAGGACTTCCATTCACACAACTGAACTTTGGTTGTATTTGGTGGTTAGAATTGTTTCATTCTTTTTGGGTAGCTGGTGAGAAAGCCAAATATTCGTCCTCCGAAGATAACTGTGTAAGATAAAAGTGTAAGAAAGGAGTTTAACCAATAAGTAAAAATGTAAACTTACAAATAAAATTGTTGGAAAACACAAAGTAAATGATAAAGCTTTTTGGTGCATTGAAAAATATTTATTATACTTGAAACTTAGATGTTTTCGACCACAATGCAATGAGATCTTCCAATGTTTTCATTCCGATTCGAATATATTTGCCGATTAACAGGAATCAGAAAGGTTCCAAATAGCTTTTCGATATTAGCAATGAAATGACCATATTCAATCTTCTCGATCATTTTGATTGAATGGTCCGACAAATTGACAAATTCGTTTGGTCTCTCATCAATGTTTTCCGTATCGATATTGGTTGATGTATGATTGACTGGAGTCTCGTTTGGTTTGTACAAAGATTTATTGTCGACGTCGATTGCTCACGTTGACCAAAAGACAAACGGAACGATCATGACAAAAGTTCGACTCAAACATAAGGAAAACCAATAACAGATGTAACCTATGTAAAATAAAATTGTAAAAAAAAGTTTTAATAAAGTTAAAAACTTACAAGTAAAGTTGTTGGAATAACACGTAGTTTTCAATACAACGTAAACGATGGATACTCTGGTGTAGAGACAAACTGTTTAGCAAACTTGAATTCCAGGAAAAATAAAAAAGAAAGATGTAACAAAACTCCAATATTTGATGAATGCTTAAAATAGATCATGGATTGAAAAGGTGACCAAGGGGATGACATCAATATTGATATGCATATGCTTTCGATCAAACCGTTGCTTTTGGAACTTGTTGGACCTTTGATGAATAGAAAAATGTTTAATAAACTTGAATCCAATACTACTTACTAATTGAATTAAATTACGATTGATACTAAAGAGTTATGGCGATCAATGCTGTGAAACAATATCATTACAGCTGATTGACCTTTTTAGGTGGATACAGGAACATCGTTGGCTATTTTCATTGACTTGTATCTAATACTAGTATTTATTAACCGATTTTGATCATTTTTTCATCGATTTCAATAGGTTTTTAAATTATGAGTCGATTTGGAACATTTTCAAGTTTATACCATATACGGCTTTTGAGTTATTTGAGGTCAAAGTTCAATAAAATACTTAGTTACGTCGAATCCAGCTATGGAATAGGAAATCGCATGTATTTGTGGATGCTCGACACATTCACGTCGAATTTGGTTCAAAGTTCAATATTACCAAAATATAAACAGTATATAAATAATAATAAAAACGAACCAATATAACATTGATTATTGAATTGTTGACTGATTACGATCATAATCGATCTTTGAAAACATAAAGTGGTAATAGAAATAGAATGTCGATTTTCAGTTTTTCATTGTTGAAATAAATAATATATGATAACTTGATGAATATTTGACGATGCTGCCATATTTCGATGTTGCAATAAAGTGAATGAAAAATAGATTATTATAAAAATAAACAATTTAAATATAATCATACCGATATAACTTCGATTCTTGACAATGATAATTCTGATGATTCAGAATAGATTAGCCATATCAAATGATCATAATTCCCACAATGTTAATGAAGGTTCGAACCAACGAGTTTTGCTGATTTACAATGCAAAACGGAACCAGATTCTTCTTATATTTCTTTACAAAAGCTTCTTCATCTTCACTGTTTTGCCACACAATTCTCTTGAAGTGAAGTTGTAAAATTTACACATTTTAATTGAAAATGACTAATGATACATAATACCACAACAATGCATAACAAAAAGCAGCTGGTGAAGTGATGAACGATGTGTACGAATGTACGATAGTATCGAAACTTGAACGCGTTCATATCACTCGTTACATACACACAACATAGGATCTTGCATATATTCTCTTCCCAAATAGTTTCCCCGTTCCCGAAAGTTTTCAAAATTTTTATTATTTTGTATTTCAATTACAATTCAATAGTTATTATTATTAATATACAATAAAATATAAAATGTTTTGTGTTTTTAATTGTGTTCTCAAATGTGTTCTCTCTCTTCTCTCTCTCCCTCCATCATCATCTCATTAAAAATTGAACGTACCTTGCTAATGAAAAAAAAATCTTCGCCAAGTTCCGTTTTTAAAAATTTCAAGTCTCGAATGGGCAAAAAGGCAGGCTAAGCAAAAAACCCAAAGTGATGCGGCCCGCAGTTATGCAAGCTAGGCACACCACAATTCGATCGACTATTCGATTAAGCCCGTAACTTCTTTAAGTTGCTAGCAGGTGGGCAGGAAGAACGAACCTAGGGTCCTGCTAGCGAACTCATCGATTCTGCCATGTTTTGGGTGTTTTATGTCTTAGTAGTCAAGTAGGCACAGGCAGAATCAAGTAAAAAGATTCAGGCCAGCTCGACCCAGACAATCCATTTTTCCACTTTCTTCGTTTAGTTGCATGGAGGCAGGACGGCATGAATAAACCAGGCTCCTCCATGCGAACAAGCGGGGCTAGTGTCTCCACTAGTCTTCACCGTGTCTCCAATGACAGACGGACTGTAAAAAATGGAATAAAGAAAAATTAGTTCAAGTTGAAACACACAATATGATTCCGGGAGAGAGAGAGAGAAAGAGAGAGAGAGAGAGAGAGAACACATGTGTGTTTGTGTGTGTGTGTTTTTGTTATAAATAAATATAAAAAAATCTTGATTTTAAAATCGGCCATCCATCCATCCGTATTCGCCATTCAATCTGACCGTTCATATTTGAATGAAGAAATAATTAAATACGAATAGCTCTACAAAACGAAAAAAAAAACATTTAGTTCAATGGATAAACTTCGAACCTTTTGTACACACACAACCAGTAACAATTGAGGTGTCAACAAAAACGTAATTATATTCAATTTAATTCTAAACGAAAGGATTAATGATAAAGATTCTCGTTTCTTTGTAAAATACAAAACTAGTGGTGATTGCGGCTTGAATGCATAGACTATATTCCCTTTTAATAACTATTCCCAAAAATCCTTTCCGTTAGATTTAAAAAGAACATAATTACCTTCCTATTGATATCTTGATTGTTTGTGTGAGGCTAATAATGATGGAACTGAAAGGACCAGTAACAAACAGTAAATGCACAATTGTTTACCTTGTTGATCAGGATATTGAAAACGTTCAGCACGTAGACGGTGTTGAATGAAAGATGGTTAGTCGCAAACGTACAAATGCGTGTGTGATGAGTGAGAAAGTGAACCAAGGGCAAAACGGTTATTTTGATAGTGATTGGTCTTAAATACTAATCGATAGTCTTATGGACAAGAGCGCCAGTTTAGGATGACTTTCCCTAAAGTTGGATTTCAAAACAAAGCGGTGAACATGAATTGGTGATGACAAGGCTAGAGTAATGTATGACGTGTAATGTATGACATGTATATCATTGATAAAATGTTCAACGAAATGACACAATTCGGACCCACATTTTGATCTTACGCCATTCTCATCCTAAGAAAAGTGGAAATCATTAGTATATTGGTAATAGCTTGAATGTTTTTAACTTAGTAACAAAGAAATTTGCATTTAGCACAAACGTTTAATCAGCCAGATCATAAGAAATGTCCACAAGCATTCAGTTAGTTGTTCTGTTCCATTTATTATACAAGGATTCAACTAAGAAAGAATCATAAACGTTAGCTTGCTCACCTTTCTTCAGTAATACATATACGATGAGACTCTGACCAAAAGACAAATGGAACGGTCATGATGAAGGCTCGACACAAACTCGAAGAAAACCAATAACAAATGTAGACCTATGTAAAATAAAATTGTAAAATAAAAGTTAGTAAAAAAGTTTTAATAAAGTTAAAAACTTACAATTGAAATTGTTGAAATAACATTTGGTTTTTAATACAACGTGGTAATTTGGTGTGTGGTGAACAACCTGTTTAGCAAACTTGAATCTGGTTTAGTAACCAAAGCACGATCGTTTCATTGAAGAGTTATGATAATCAATAATGAGAAACGATGTCATAATGCTGATTGAATATAAACACGTGCCATTATGTCCATAACCATGATTGTGTTTGTTCCCTCGTTACATGATTTCTTCTGAAACTTGATAGAACCTTTAATGAATAGAAAAATGTTTAATAGACTTGAATGCAATACTACTTACCTATTGAAATAAACCACGATTGATACACAAGTTTCATACTAAAGAGTTATGGCTATCAATGTTGTAAAACAATATCAATACAGCTGATTGACATCAAGGAATGATTGTTGTATTGAATAGTTAATATTAGTTTCATTTACAGGTATCAGGAGAGTCCACAATTGGCAACCAAATGACCAAAAGCAATGATGTCTTTTACTATTTCCATGTGCAATGTTTTGCGTTCATGTGATTCAGGGAAATCGATGTTCATTTCTTCCAATTCTTATTGGCATTTCTTGACTAGATGATATAGAGTTAGAGTATGAATATTATTTATGTTGAGTATGTGTCCAATGTCCATATGATTACAGCTGAATACTTGAAAGATGTAGAATGGTTCGAGAACCTTGATATAAGATATTGAAAACCGATTGTACGTTGACCACAATCTCGTTCAAGCCATAGACGATTTATCTATCATATAGTAAAATTGATTAATGTAATCGTTATGTTTTGATTGATTCAAAATGTTACCTTCGCTTTTGATCTACGAGGATAAACCATTTTATTGATAAACTTATGTACACTTGATATCTTTGTCTAGACCATGAAGTTTGATCAATTCTCGTACATCGTTGTCCCATATATATCGAACCTTCTTGTTTTCAAAGTAGAGTATTGAATTTACATTCTCAAAATTTCCATTCGCCTTCAGAATGGTAACTCAATAATCGTCACCATCGTGATCATCACGATTTTGATGATACGAAAATCGATCATTGGAGATGCAAATTATATTTTCTGTAAACTTTTGCATAAAATGATCCTATCAATAAAAAGAATGTTATGAAAACGTTTTGTAAACAATATTTGATGTTTCAATCTTACGATTAATAAAACTTTTTTTGAATTTTCAAGCGAACAACGATTGTGGGTACAAATTAACATCCAATGAGGTTTCCAATGAAATAAAAGTAGAAGTATTCCACATGAATGAATAGTATATCATATTGAACATAATAAACCAATTACAAATGTAGACCTATGTAAAATATGTAAGAAAGAATTTTTGTTAATAAAGTTAAAAACTTACAACAAAAATTGTTGGAATAACACTTTGTTTTCAAAACAAATTAAACGAAGGATACTTTGGTGCACTATATTTGTTCAACATCATTGTGGCCAACAATACACATGAATGTAAAAAAGCTAGGTGTGTACACACGTGCATATTGGCTTCATACAATAACATTGTTTTACAACAAAACGGTGAATATTTTTAATAAAGTTTTATTTTGAAACTAACAGAAAATTTAATTTCCAATCGATTGAGACCATGATCAAGTTTGTACGATTTACCGTTTTTGAGATAATTAAGTTTTTAAATATAAATTCACTAGATGGCGGCACTAGTACTGTATCAAATAATTTTAAAATTTTTTCAGTTTTGCAAATTTTTCAAAATGTTCGCTGGTGGCGACACCTGGTGGATTTTTAAATATTAAAAATATTTTCAAACGCGTTTTATGTAAAAACTACAGCGATTTCAATTATGAAATTGAGAAGAATTATAGATTTTAAGATTCTGAATCGATTGACGCCATGATCAAGTTTGTACGTTATATCATTTTAATGTTATCGGGGTTTGAACACGCCCAGCTATTTTCTATGGGAAAATGCCCCATAGGAAATACATTGGAATGTTTAAACGCCGATAACTCAAAAACAATAAATTGTAAAAATTTGATCATAATGTCAATCGATTCAAAATCTTAAAATCCATCGGTCAAAATAATTTTATAATTGATTTCGGTGTAGTTTTTATGTTTCACGCGTTTAAACATTTCAATGTATTTCCTATGGGACATATTTTCAAAACAACAAAAATTTTCGATAGTATCGATAGTATTTCGTTCATCACTTTCGATTAAATTCAATTTTTTTAATAAGTGATCATATTATTATCTATGTTTAAACAAGTATAACTCAAGAATTATAAATTATATAACATTTATCATAATCTTATTTGATAAAACGCTTTCTTATCTATATTTGTGCCAAGTTTGAGAATTTATTACTGTGCGGTTTTTGAGGTATTGAATTTACAACAGACCATGTAAAAAAATCTTAAAACGCGTATATCTCAAAAACGATAAGATCTATCAAAATGATCATTAACTCATTTGATTAAGAATATTAAAATCTATATACAAAAAAAGTTTTGACGTTTAATTCGTTGTATTTATTGAGATATTGAGAATAAAACACAAAATAAACAATAAACATAAAAAACGTGTATAACTCAAGAATGATAAGATCTACTAAATTGATCACAATTTAATTTAATAATGCGTTTTCTTATTTAAAATTGTGCCAAGTTTGACAATTTATTTCTTTGTAGTTTTTGAGATATCGACATTACAACAGACCAAGTAAAAAAAGCTTAAAACGCGTATATCTCAAAAATGATAAGATCTACAAAATTTATCATTAACTCATTCGATTAAAAATATCAAAATCTATAAAATTGGAAAGTTTCAACTTCTAATTGTTTGTGGTTATTGAAATATTACTATTTAAACAAAAAATAAACAAAAACTGAAAAAACGCGTATAACTCAAAAACGATAAGATCTACCAAAATGATCATAAACTTATTCAATTAAGAATATCAAAATCAATAAACATGAAAAGTTTCAACATTCATTCATATGTGGTTACTGAGATAATGAGATTAAAACAAAAAATAAACAATGTAATTCAAAACACGCATAAACCATTAACTATAAAGTTTAAAATGTTGATCATAGATTCATTTAATTAATGATTTTATAATCTACAAGTTTAGAAAGTTTCATATTAAAACATTGTATAGTTGATGAGATTTTGAACTTTGAATTAAATCCGTCGATAATGTGTCGCGAATCTACCAATACATTGGATTGCCTATTCCAGAGTGAGATGAGACATAACTAAGTAGGTTATTTAGCTATGGCCCTAAATAGCACGAAAACTGTGCATCCTACAAGCTCGAAAATGTTTTCAATCAATTCAGAATCTAAAAATCTACCGGAATCAATGTGAAAATCATCAAAATCGGTCAATAGATACAAGTCAATAGACAGATCGATTCGGCAGAAGAACCGTTTGACATCGTTCACATTGACACGGTAAGAAGATTGAATAAATACAGATCAATCAAAATAATATCGGCAACAGACAATCGACGCATTCAGTCGTTTTGTGTGGGCAACGACATCGAAGTCAACAACTGGATATAACTTTGTCAACAATTGGCATTGATAATGGCAAGAAAAAAGTGAACTATCTGTCCAAGCACATATTGGAATCTCAAATATGATTTTAAACTTGACCCAATTAACGTCGATTACGTCCAGAATTCATGAATTGGCGAAAAGAGTAACGTTACAAGGTGAGACATGACAAGCACAAAGTTCAAGATGGAATAACAAATATTTTTGTAACAGATTTGATCGGTGGACGAACCGTTTGACATTGACACAGTAAGAGGATTGAATAAATTCGGATTATCATGGGAAATATTGACATCTGGTCATCGTTTTGTGTTGGCAACGACATCAAAGACACAAACAGGATTCAACTTGGTCAACTTGATATCACAACTAAAGCAAATCGACAAACAGAAAATCATCGTTGAATACAAGTACATTGGAATAGATTCCAGTGTTTCAAGAAAATGTGAACAATGCGAATATAAAACCGATATCAACACCAACATCAAAGCATTGTTTTAGTGAAAAGAGTAAATCAGGAACTGATGAAACGAACAACTGGACAGATGAACGAAGCAAATCAAAACAAACACATGACCGGACCATTCATGCAAAACTTTGTGCGAACGAATATAGTTCAACAATCGACCTGCCAACATTGAAACAAAGACAGTCGAGACTTCGTATTCACAAACACAACATATGTTTTTATGTAAGAACGGACGAGAAAACAGTGGCCGACACCCGAGTTGAAGAGGTATAAGATCAACGTTTAGCGGTGTGCAATCATCTTCAATAGAATGGATGAATAGAATTAGCACAGTCCAGAATGAAAGACCAAATAGTGGAAGACAGAGATTGAAAATGATGATGATGAAGATCACGACGCTAATCATGAATGTAAAACACATACAAAATTTCACACGAACTGGCACACGTGGATCATGGCAAATAGACAATAATACAATACCACAAAATAAAATTTCATGATGGTAGTGTTAAAGATGAGGAAACTTACATGTTGATGATCGTCGATGATGAACTTAAGGGATAAAAGTTAGTGAATAAATGTACACAAAGCAAGAAATATCTTTTTTTCATAAAATACAATAGTAAAATTTAAAAAAGTAATGGTTTGGTGATGCCGAAAATTGTGATTGTCCTCCAAAAAAAGATCTGCTTTTAAACGATCGGCCTCCATCAGCATCACGACAAATTTCTGGAAACAGGAACGCCACCGCCATAACTATTAAAAGTTAAAAAAACTTGATTAGTCATTTAATCTTTAGTTTGTTAAAAACGCCATTAGTCAAAGTGACGAATGAGAAGGAAAAGTAGATAGAACCAAAACTAATGACTAACAACTCAGGCCCTATATGGGTGTAGGGCATCTCACGGACTCGATCACACATATGACTTATTAGGACACGGTGACATCCATGGAGTAGGCATTATGTTTTGGATGGAAAAAGAGAGAATGAGATAGATCCTCAACGAATGACTGATAACTCTGGTCCTTATGGGTGAAGGACTCTCACTACACAGCCCACACATACGGCTTATTGGGCCGCGGCGAACTTCGGTGGAGTACGCATTGCGTTTTGGAAGAAAAAGGGGGAGAGGAAATAGAATCCTCAACGAATGACTAACAACTCTGGCTCTTATGGGTGAAGAGCACTCACGACACAGCCCACACATACGGCTTATTGGGCCGCGGCGAACTTCGGTGGAGTACGCATTTCGTATTGGATGAAAAAAGAGAAGAGAAGATAGAATCCTCAACGAATGACTAACAACTCTGGCTCTTATGGGTGAAGAGCTCTCACGACACAGCCCACACATACGGCTTATTGGGCCGCGGCGAACTTCGGTGGAGTACGCATTTCGTATTGGAAAGAAAAATGAAGAAAGAGGGTAAAGGATAGGAGGTAAAGGGTATGGGTTTTATCAAAATAAAAATTAAATTTAACTTAGCTTTAGTATTTGTTGTTGTCTTCATTGATGACTGATGAGTTCAATTATTGCCAGTAGTTGAACCAGTTGTAGTTCTTGTCAGTAATCGAACTATCTTGATGATTGAAGGAATTTACAAACATGAATTAATATTAATGTAAAGAGTTCATAAAAAACCGAGATGAAATCAAGTTTTTCATTTTAAAAATAAAGGAAAACCAATGTCATCACAATTCAATGACGCATTGGGAACAATGAGCTAACACGCTGACTGATAAGAATAGACAAAGGCTGAAAGGCGTCCAACGTGATGAACCAAAGTCGTAGCATAAACGATTGAGCCGCTACCACAAAGTTCTGGTGGTTGGCGCCTACCGACTCCCTCCCCCTATGTTCAACTAGTAAAGTATGGCGCCTAATGAGACGAATCAATAATGATCGTCACGAGTGACAATGGCTAACTTCTACAATAAAATGATGCAATTATGATGGCGCCTATCAACTTCCTCCCCCATGTTCACCTTGTAAAAACGATCGAACCGTTACCACAAAGTTCTGGTGGTTGGCGCCTATCAACTTCCTCCCCCATGTTCACCTAGTAAAAACGATCGAACCGCTACCACAAAGTTCTGGTGGTTGGCGCCTATCAACTTCCTCCCCCATGTTCACCTAGTAAAAACGATCGAACCGCTACCACAAAGTTCTGGTGGTTGGCGCCTATCAACTTCCTCCCCCATGTTCAACTAGTAAGGCGCCTAATGAGACGAATCAATATCGCTGATATGATCGCCATCAGTGATTATGACTAACACTGATTAACACTAGAATGATGCAATTATGATGGCGCCTATCGACTCCTTCCCCCCCCCCATGTTCAACTAGTAGAGCAAGGCGCTTAATGAGACGAATCAATATCGCCGATTAATAAACCAATGGATTCTTTTGTCTTCACCTGGTTTAACCACGACACGCATGACAACGTTTCGCACACGTTAATCATCCTCAATCCTTCGTCCACCACGCCACGTGCTTCCGATATTTTACTTCTATTGTCATTAGTTTTCATTTGATTTAGTAAACTTGTTTCAGAATTCATCCATCTCAATAATAAATCAAAATATTCAATTACGAATAATTTTGGAACGTTTATTTGTTTCCAATTGATCATTCACTAATTTGTTGAACATGCTTCAAGCTTCATTGATGCTACCTGTGGATCAAATACTTCTTATTAGATCAGTTTTAGTACGTTTCAATGTTTTAAATTAACCTTTAATTAATTTTTTTAACTTGTTTTAAGTTTTGTTAATGCCAACTGTTGAGTAATTACATTGCGTTTGATCATTCTGGTACGTTTCATTGTTTGTGATAGATTCTTCACTAACTTATTGACCATGTTTCAGGTTTCGATGACGAAAATTGTGGATCAGTTATTTTATCTTGGATCATTCTGGTACGTTTAATTGTTTGCAATTGATCTTTTACTAATTTGCTTGAATTCGTTTCATGTTTCAATGTTGCCAAATGGAAATCAATTAATCATTTCACTTTGGTACGTTTCATTTATTGTCTTTGATCTTTCACTAATTTATTGAACATGTTTCAGGCTTCGATGACAAAAACTATGGACCAGTTATCTTATCTTGGATCATTCTGGTACGTTTCGTTGTTTGCAATTAATCTTTTACTAATTGGTTTGAATTCGTTTCATGTTTCAATGTTGCCAAATGGAAATCAATCAATCATTTCACTTTGGTACGTTTCATTTATTGTCATTGATCTTTCACTAATTTTTTGAACATGTTTCAGGCTTCCATGACAAAAACTGTGGATCAGTTATCTTATCTTGGATCATTTTGGTACGTTTCATTGTTTGTGAAAGATACTTTACTAATTTATTGATCACATTTTAGGTTTCGATGATAAAAACTGTGAACCAGTGATTTTATCTTAGATCATTCTGGTACGTTTAATTATTTGCCTTTGATCTTTTACTGATTGGTTTGAATTCGTTTCATATTTCAATGTTGCCAAATGGAAATCAATTAATCATTTCACTCTGGTACGTTTCATTTATTACCTTTGATCCTTCACTAATTTATTGATCATATTCCAGGTTTCGTTATTAGTATATGAAAAGATAATATGGTAATATGTAAAGTTGATGTATCTTGTATTATACTACATTCTTTTCTTTTCTTCAGAATATGGAAATAATAACCATGGATCCATCTACATGAAGAAAACATAATAGGTTTACTTTACATGCAAATCATTCACTAATTTTGTTTTATTCTTACCATGTTTTATCGATATTGGCATCGATTTCCTGATTCCGTTTGGCGATTGCTGAATTGATTGGCTAGATCGATTCGACTTGGAACTGACGACCAGAAATTGAAACATTAATTCATGAAACATCAAACACATACATACACACACACACACATACACATTTAACACATACAAACTAATCTATCTATCCTAACTCTACTATTGCCCAGCGACATGCTTTTGTTTTTATATTTGCGCCGCGCTTTATCTAATATCTTTTCTATTTTCTCAATAACCACAAGAAGATCAAAGACCGGAAGAAAGAAGACTTGAAGAATGAAGAACTAAAGAAAGAAAACCTGAAGAAAGATGACCTGAAGAAAGAAGACTTGAAGAAACTGAAGATCTGAAGCGTATGAGAGGGTGAGAGAGAGTGTGCGAGTGAGTGTGAGTAAGAGATATGAAGATATAATTATCATCATCATCTACATTATCCTGTCCCCTAGCGTCTGCAAGAGCGCGTGCGAGCGTTTGCGCGTTAATTTTAGTTTTAATTCTAGTTTAATTTTAGTTTAATTTTAGTTTTAATTTTAATTTAATTTAATTTTTACTTAACCTTTTTTTCCTTTAAGCAAAGAAGCCTAGCGTTGGATGGTAGCCGGCCGAGAAGATCGACGTCGTCAGGGTTGAGGGTTCATGGGTTTAATTTATTTATTTTTATGAATGCTTTACTAACTTTTTAGCGAGATTCTGCGTATGCAGAGTTTAGCAACTTTTTTATATTCCTTACAGCTACAGTGATCGAATGGCGCCAGGATGAAGTTCAAATGGATGGCAAAAGATCCGATGACTGAAGACCTGAAGAAAGAAGACTTGAAGAAAGAAGACGTGAAGAAAGAAGACGTGAAGAAAGAAGACTTGAAGAAAGAAGACTTGAAGACCCGAAGATATAACCTGAAGCGTATGAGAGGATGAGAGAGAGTGTGCGAGTGAGTGTGTGTGTGAAATATGAAGATATAATTATCATCATCATCTACATTATCATCTACATCATCGTGTCCCCAAGCGTGTCCCGAGCGTGTCCCCTAGCGTTTGCGTGCGAGTGCGTTTGCGAGTTAATTTTAGTTTTAATTTTAGTTTAATTTTAGTTTAATTTTAGTTTTAATTTTAACTTTATTTTATTTTTATTTAACCTTTTTTCCCTTTAAGCAAAGAAGCCTAGCGTTGGATGGTAGCCGGCCGAGAAGATCGACGTCGTCAGGGTTGAGGGTTCATGGGTTTAATTATTTATTTTTATGAATGCTTTACTAACTAATTAGCGAGATTCTGCGTAAGCAGAGTTTAGCACTTTTTATATTCCCTACAGCTGCAGCCATTGGATCATCGAAGCAATCATCATCAATTAATCGGTAAGTTACAATTTCCTTTACTTTTATAAGTCGCTGGGCAATTTCCTATTATTTCCTACATTGCATACACATTACAATACATTACTACCTAAAACACATTGAAATATACATTGAATTCACCTTTGTAATATATGTAGTATAAAATAAAATAAACTCAATAAATTCAATTGAAATGAATATACAAATTATATGTAACCAAAACTGTATTGAACCAAAGAATGTAACGAGCAGAATGTAAAGAATGTAACGAGCAGTGAATGAAACTCTATGGTTGTCTGTTCAAACCTGAACGAGCAATTGCATATCGTCGAGTGGGAGAGATGGTAACGCATATTGCACGATGGTGATGGTGATGCTGTTGCACGATGATGATGGTGATGCTGTTGCACGATGATGATGGTGATGCTGTTGCACGATGATGATGGTGATGCTGTTGCACGATGATGATGGTGATGCTGTTGCATGATGGTGATGGTGATGCTGTTGCACGATGATGATGGTGATGCTGTTGCATGATGGGGATAGTTATATTGATTTGTCATCGGTAACATAGATCAATGGACATACATTAGCATTGGTCTCTCAACATAGACAAACACACAATGCAGGGTCATTCATAAACTCTTTCCTCAACACGTTGTTTCCCCAAATTTTTTTCAATTTTGCATTATTTTGCGTGTCTCGTTGTGCGATTAATAAATTATTTGATATATTATTATAAAAAAAGGATTTAAAATTTACAAGAAGAAGATTTAATGTGTCCAATATTCTTCAACAACATTGACATAAAATTTGTTGGAGGTCTTCAGTTCTAATATTATAAATTGATGGATGATCACAACGACAATGCATGAAATGAATTGGATGAAAGAAATGTTGATGTAAAATGAGCTTTTGTTGACCAATTTGAACGAGAAAAGAAGCAAAAGACGAGTGACTTGTATTTAGCATTACATTACACAGAGTGAATAACTAAACTTATAAAGCATGCTGCTTACAGTTTTACAATTGCTATGATCATTGTGGGTTGTTTAGTCATTTTGGTGTAGATATGATTTGTTGATAAAAAATGGTATGAAGCACAACTCAACACATCAGCGAGTTTGCTTTTGTAGTTGAAGAAGGATAGAGTTTTAGACAAAGTTCAACTATGGTATCGTACTTGATTCAATCATTTTCCGTTTTGTTTCATACCGTTTCATGGTAAATTCAGATAATGAAACAAATTCAATGTTTCATGGAATGCAACAAAATCAATGTTCAATTTTGTGAATGCTGGCCTAACCAATTATCGATAAAAGACTATGAATTACCATAGTTAACAAATGAAAGAAAATTTGGGTTCTATTTCAAAAAAGCAGCTTAAAAGACAGCTACTTTAACCATGAAAGGCTGCAGTACCTATGCAAACGGTAATGTGTCGCGAATCTACCAATACATTGGATTGCCTATTCCAGAGTGAGATGCGACGTAACTAAGTAGGTTATTTAGCTATGACCGTAAATAGCGCGAAAACTGTGCATCGTACAATCTCGAAAATGTTTTCAATCAATTCAGAATCTAAAAATCTACCGGAATCAATGTGAAAATCATCAAAATCGGTCAATAGATACAAGTCAACAGACAGATCGATTCGGCAGAAGAACCGTTTGACATCGTTCACATTGACACGATTGAAAGAAGAAATTCATTGACAAAGATCATTTGATTTCATTAACAAAGAAGATTGAATAAATACAAATCAACCAAAATAATATCGTTCAATGGAATATACCATACATGTGGGTGTCCGTGGATGTCAGGTGCTTATAGATTGGAACACCATTGATTTCATAGGCATTTATACGTACAATTGGCAAATGCAATACAATCCTATGGAAATAGCCATAAGAATATTGAATATTAGTGTATTTCAATGGGAAAGTATGGGGAAAACGGTGAAATTTCGGATTTTGTTGATTTGACAACATGTTTTAAAACTTCATTTTTTCAAAAACTACAATGATTTATATTTTAAATCTAATGATGTTTATAGATAAGATAATGATCTATAAAATGACAAATTGATCACACTTGTACAACTTATCAATCGTTAATTATAAAAGTTTAAAGATAACCTAAAATTTATTAGTTTTTTATTAATAACTCAAAAACGACTAAGAATTAAGTTTTGAAACGTTCCAGAATTATAGATTTAACAATTTCTGATCGATTAAAACTATAATCAACTTAATGCGACTTATCATTTTGAAGTTATTTGCATATTTGTAATTTTATTAACATTGTGTGTTCAAACTTGAATAACTCAAAAATCGTAAAGAAATAAACTTTGAAATTTAGCACAATAATAGATAATTAAATGCTTAATTAAATGATATATAGTTTAAATTTATAAAACCTATCAATCGTTAGTTATAAATTTTTGAAATTGACCTAAATTTGAGTGCTTACTTTGTTAAAACCGCTATAACTCAAGAAAAACAAATCAAACAAAGTTGATCAAATACTTATTTAATTAGAAATTTAATGATCTATTATTGAGCCAAGTTTCAAAATTTTATCTTGTATAATTCTTAAGTTATCAGTTTGTAAACATATAGTATACAAAAAATCATAAAAACGCATATAACTTGAGAATGATAAGTCATACAAATTTGATTATAATCTCAATCGATTAGAGATTCTTGAATCTACAAGTTTAGAAAGTTTCATATTTTAACATTGTATAGTTGATGAGATATTGAGCTTTGAATTAAATCCGTCGATAATGTGTCGCGAATCTACCAATACATTGGATTGCCTATTCCAGAGTGAGATGAGACATAACTAAGTAGGTTATTTAGCTATGACCATAAATAGCACGAAAACTGTGCATCGTACAAACTCGAAAATGTTTTCAATCAATTCGGAATCTGAAAATCTACCGGAATTAATGTAAAAATCATCAAAATTGGTCACAAGTTGAAATAAATTACGGTGATGTCGTTTATATAGACGATTAGGATGATCACAATTAAAAAATTAAAGTTGATAACGGAGAAGATGATCGTCGATGATGAATGGATGATAGGATAGATGTTAAGCACAAGTTAAATAAGAATATGTTGTTGTCATTTATAATGAGAATGATCACAAGTGAAACATTAAAGTTGACAACGTTGAAAATGGTCGTCAATGATGATGATAATGGTGTTTAAAGGGAAGAAAGTTAATGAAATAAAGGAACACAAAACAAAAAATATTTTTTATAATTTAATATCATAATATCTAAAATAAAGTGTATCGGCTACCATCAAGAGCGCTACGACAAACAACGACATTTCTGAAACAGGAATGACCATTGCCAACACAGGACCAAACTAAAAGTTAGTGAGTAAGTGAGAATAGCAATAGGTAATTTACAACAATAATGCTAAAATACTGAAATAAGTTAGGACATCAATGAGATAATGATGAATATGTATAAAGATTGATTAACACTAGAATTGGTAACATTAAATAATGAATAGTAGAAACAATATCGAATCTGAAAGACTAGGTAGTAAAGTGGTTAATGGTTGAATCAAATTAAAGTTAATACTGATAAAACTTGATTTGTGGTCACTGGAGAAATTACCAAACCATAGAAAAGGAATTTTATATGCCAAAAAGGCCAAAGTTAATAAATGAAAAATAGTTTACAAAAAAATTTGATTGACAAATACTTCATCAAATTCAACAAATCAAACTAGGATAGATCAAGCAAACACAACCGCTCAGAAAGAAAGTTGAACAATGGATGAGCTGTCGTACAACGTGCTGGTGTGTGATGAATGGCAAAGAGATAAACTAGCGACATCGGTGGTTGTGGGAGGATGTACAATCGATACAATTCGAGAGCAATCGATAACTGGTAGACACAAAATACTGATTATAAGACAATGATACTGGTAACCAAAGATAGAATGTCAATGTTCAAACAAACCATTTTGCTACAATTTTTCATAGTCCTAATGAATATTAAATGATAAGTTGATGAATAGGAAACAATATTTGCCTTACTTCGATATTATATTCTAATAACAATAAGAAAATATTTGTTTTTGTATCCCTTTCTATCGGTTCAACTAGTAAAGCAATTGAAATCTATATCAGTTTGGTTTGGTTTGATTTTCAAATATTGAAGGTTTGTGTTTCTGTCATCAGATGACGATTCATTCGGATATAATTTCGATGTCACATCGAATAGAAATGTTGATAAACAAATCATATTAAAATCATTTTGAAAGTTAATGATTTTTAAAAACAAAAAAAGTTTATTCCATAAATGTTTGATTTTTCGATTTATTTGATTGTCATGGAATTTCTCTGTCGAATCGTACAATCATGCAAGTCATATTGTCGCCACCAATCTGTCCATTCAATGGTCTAACCGGCGATACACATCGTCGAACGACAAGTTCACATATTTTCGATAGTTGAACGCCACGTTTGATGTGTTTACGCACTAGCGAGCATACCTCCTTATTGCTCATACAATTCCATACTCCGTCGCATGCGAGTACAATAAAATCACCCGAACGTATTCTCTCTTTACAAACGGTTACATCGGGCAATGCTGTCACCGCTTGTTCAGAGGCTGTTATATGAATATTGTTCTTTAAAAGATGATCACCAAATGCGCGTGATAGGTTTAATCCATGATTGATACGACCATTGACCACATAACATCCGGCACCTTCTATACGTTGTCGCTCTTGCACGTCCGTCGGTTTATGATCATTTGACAATGGTATCTATGAACATAATAAATTAACGTTTAACAGCCTTTCAACAATAACAAAAAGAAATGTTTCCAATAAATCAACATACGGTTTTTCCTTTGACTCGCATAACACATCTTGAATCGCCAATGTTTGCAACATAGAAGTGACCCGTTTTGGAGAGTAATGCCACCACCGCCGTACAACCAGTATCAACTGCTACCAATGGATTGCGTTGTCGGCGAATGATAGTGGGATTGTACGATTCGTGTCGGCAACGAATATTATTCAAACATTGGTTACATTCGTCCAACAAAAGACTTTGATCGAATTGTAGAAACGATTGTTCCAGTGCATGCACTACGATATATGTAAACAGAAATGCTTATATAAGATTAATAAAACAATATCATAATGTACGATTATACCATAACGTTGATGACGAAAATGATCATTGGTTTTGATAAATTCTGGTAACATTCGAGACGCATATTGTGCCACCTCTGGTCCATTATGTCCATCGAAAACGCCCAACAAAGTTAGTTCATTGTCAAAGTTTAATTTACATAGATGAGCATCTTCCTGTTGGATTCGCCATCCTTGTGCCGACGTGATGCCAACTGTTAGCCAATCGTTGTGCGTATCGTGCGACTCGAAATCGAGTTTCGCATTAGGTAAATAGAATTGATTCATCAGTCGTTCAACATTGGCTTGAGACGATGATATTTGGCTTTGTGTCACATATCTCTTTACCATGTCATTATTGTTTTGACGAACGAATAGGTTGAGACTCATGACGAATGACACTTGTTTTGGTTGAGTTACAATTAATGTGACAATGGAACACGGCTACACGAATGTCACCTTTTGGTGGATTGGTGTACCGGTGTGTGGCGAATACACTAATTAATGTACTATTGGGTCGTGATTGGACAAAAGTTGTCGCGCTAATTGATGATTGTTTTCCAATTTTGTATGTGATGGGAACAACATTTGGCGCGCCACACTTCTATGCATCACTACCATTGGCACTACTACAACATGGATGCACCAAGTTTGTGCTATTTTTGGATTCACACTTACCAATCACTGTACACTGAATCAAGGTTTAAGTTTGAGTCAATTTAAGGTGGAAGTGGCAATCATCGAATCGTACGTGCACAGAAAAAAATGTATTCGCATTTATATTGTTATTGTATACGATCATCGATAAAACGAAATCAATCTCAATTCAATGATGTTCGATGAATGCGTGTTTGTGATCAAATCTATTTATGGATCCAGTTACAAATGTATGTATCTTGAATGCGCAGTGGTTTATCTCTCGTTCAATTGATGACTACCCTTCTAATAAAAATGATGTGATTAATTTCAATTTCAATTGAAAAATGATGTTTCACTATTTATATACCGTAACAACTATTGCCTATGTTTATGCTGTTAATGTCACGGGATGAGTTTACTAATCACATTGCTAATCAGTGGAATCATAAATGACATTGGTTATGGTTGGTTACCATAAAAAAATAAATGTGTTGTCTGTTTAAATCAGTCAATGAAATGAACTTGTTGGACAGGAACGACGCCATTCTGATTGCTTGGTAATGTTTGCTGTTTGAGCAATGCACAATCAACCAACTTGGCCAATGTTGAACTAAACTGATTCATATTGTGTTAAACAATGAGCATTTCCTTTCATTCTCTTTCTCAAGCTCACTTACATTTACTTGAATGAATTCAGATATGTGCAAACACAATAGACAAACGCATTTTTATATATAACAGACAAAAAAACACAATAAAATATGTTATTTATTTTACCTTATTCAAAGACAAGCGTTTAAATACCTGTCACATGCTCGGCAATGAATTCAATTTACATGCAAAACAAAGAAGGTTGCAACGTAAATGTTGACGGTGTCGTGTATTAAGTATAATTTTATTTGAATGGCATAAATTCGGTGTCCACTGATGACCCGGCTCCTTTTATCATATCTCGCTCGTACCGATCACTCATCGTTTTTACTTGATCATATTGACCAGGTAAACAATTGGGATACTTATCCGCACATTGATTACATTGTTTAGTTTGTGCCAACTCGTATCCACGATCGCCCCCGGTAACCAAATATCTAAATGAAAAAAAAATAATAAAATGAAAATGTTTTATCATCATTTTGAAATAAGGCAATATCCTTACCCAAGTGGATCTTCCTCGGTTCGGCCCAACATTTTAGCCGTTTGTAACAGTGGTTGACCCTTAATCTCTCCATTCATTGCCCGTTGGCATATGTTTTCGCACAACAACCGTGCCATACATCCAGTAACATTCTGTTGTTCGGATCCGGACAATTCCTTGGTGAACAGATCTTTGACGTATCCTTCGACCACATTTCCAAATATTGGGTCCTGACTGTTGACGGTTGTGGCCGCCATGCAGCACAAGCTGACAACAAGAACAAATCGAATAGTATGGTTTAGCATTATCACATGGTCAACCAATAGAGTGACACTGACACCATTGGTTGACATGTCTATATCATTTATATGATTGGTAACGCTCCAATGATTATGACAAAATCCTTGAAAAACGAATGTTTTAAGACATTGCTCACCAACACATATTCTCAACACATACGCAATGTATGAACGCGCCGACCACTTCCGTTAGCTATTTAATGTTTTGTGTCAATAGATAGCGATGGTGATATTAAAAATTTTGTTAAAGAGTTAATTCATTCGATGGAAAACAGTGACAAGCTGGTTGCAGCATCATTTAATGGCTGTCTAAATTTAATTTCAAGCGAGAAAAAAAGATTTAAACGCATTTTAAATGATTTATAATATTATTGCTTGATTTATTAGTTATTGTTAATTGGTTAACCTTATACAAGTGGTATTAGTTTGAGAGAAAGATAGAAAATCATGAATTTGATAGTTTGTGGTTATTGCTTTGACCAGACATCCACAGAAAAAGAAACGGAAAAGGTTCAAGAGTGAGAATGATGATGATAATGATAAT
This sequence comes from Blomia tropicalis, assembly GCA_029204025.1. Taxonomy (NCBI): domain Eukaryota; kingdom Metazoa; phylum Arthropoda; class Arachnida; order Sarcoptiformes; family Echimyopodidae; genus Blomia; species Blomia tropicalis. Next base: position 1,349,630 of record CM055090.1, read on the forward strand.
AATCAATGATGATAGTTGGATGAAAAAAATGATGTTAAACATGATGATGGATTAATTAAAACAAACGGAATCATTCGAAGTGTTTTATCGTTGATTCGGCTTGTTGTCGGAATATGCCGCACTTTGAAAGTCCCGATATATGGGAAACAGATATTTCAAATATATTTATATATATATATTATATAATGATAATAGTTTGTGTTATTTTTTGTTTTTGTTTTGTTTGTTTTTGTTTTTTTTAATCAAGTGTTGATGGAGAAAGATTTGATAGGAATATGAGGAAAGAGAGGTTCAATTGATAGCATGGCAGGTGTTAGTATCAGGCTCATCAAATTGATGACCATCTTTTTTTTCATGCATTGATTTGGTTAGTAAAGGGGACAAATTGAAATTCCGAACAAAGGGATACAATCATGTAATTATGATGGTGAATGAAGATGGATAGGATGTTGATTCGTTTGCGCCTTCAATTAAAGGCAAACAAGGTCACAGGGTCCGATCAGGAGTGGGTTCAATTTAGTATGATGGCATGTGAGCCGAAAAAAAACGGAATAAGTGAATTGTTTATTTGAAAAATAAGATAAATGAAATAAAAGAAAATCATAATAACAATGAAACAACAATCAATAGAAAATATTGCGCCGTCAAGAGACATTGAGAGAAAGAGAGAGAGAGAGAGAGAGAGAGAGAGAGAGAGAGAGAGAAAAAAGAGAGAGAGAGAGAGTCAGAAAAAAATGAAGTGAACGTGAGAATAACAATTGGGTCAATTCAGTTTTATTGTACAGTCAGGTTTGTGATGGGTGTTTGTGTGTTGAAAAATGTCATAGATGACGCGACGAAACATCGATTCATCGTATCGATACTATGGCAATTGATAAAATAATAATCAATAATCAAATAAGAAGTTTAGATTGTATATGTATATGTATATGTTCATATTTGAATGTAATTGTACTCATTCGTTTGTTTGTGAGTGTGTGTGTGTGTGGCAAATTAAAAATGATTAATAAAAATAAGAATCAAAATTCATATATAACATTGCCTTATACTTATTATTGCCGTATATATTCCATTAAAGAGAAAGAGATTCGCTCCATTTGGTGTGAAGTCGAGTGTGGTGGTTGGGTTTCGTGTATGTTTGTGTGTTTGTGTGTTGCAAATTGAGAAAAACAATGATGTTGAAGGATAGTGAATATTGTGAATGTAGGAAAGAAAGAATTGTGAAAGGTTATCTTTATGGTCGCCATCAGGTTTAGGTCCGACTGTATGCGGCAATGGTCCCAAGCTGAGTGACCAGAACACATCGCCACATTCGAATGCACATATATAAATATATATATATACACACACACACGCATACAACACAATAGGGCAGAGTGAATGAAGCCAGACCAAACCAATAAACCAGATTGGTGGCGACAACAACGACAACAACAACATCAACACCGAGATGATGGTCAACGTTTTCGGCTGCGGGGGTGGCGGTGATACAGCAACTCAAACTCAAACATGGTCTGCGTAGAAAGGAAACGTTCGTAGTCGACATGCAGAATGTAAGATATCACGACAATTATGCTAGCCATAACAAAAGAATTGGATGTACGTTCAGAATCCTATCCTTTTTTTTTGTGGTAAGATTATTGCTGGAAGGTGTTCAAGAAAATTGTTTTTTGTGTTTGTGTATGTGTCAGTGTATGGTTTGTTGTACGAATCAGTTGATATGTTTGTGTCTGGGTGTATCAGGTATTGTGTGGTATGGTCGGAAATTCTTTTTGCACAATATGTCTAGTCCGTGTATGTATCTGTATTGCTTCAGATTTTGTTGCTATTCAACTTTACGTTGACATTTCCAATGATTGAGGTTCTGGTTCATTTCAAAAACTTGGGATCAGGCGCGGCTGCTGCTGCTGGGTCAAATTGAGTGTGAATGAAGGGGGCTATGATGATAATGATGATGATGACGAAGATTTTGGTGACGAATGGGTGTGACGATAATGCGACAAAGGCGGAATAGAGAAAAAGAGAAAGAGAGAAAAAAATATAAAGGAAAAATAGTCTGCCAGCTATGTATGTTTGTATGTGTGTATCTGAACGAATATGGGTGTGTCTCGTTTCGATGAAAGAATTGGCTAACCAGAGAGAATGAGAAAGAGGATATGGCAGGTTCGACTCAAAGCACTCTCAAATACACACGATCATTTTAGTTTTTAATGTGGTGGTGGTGGTGATTTTTGGTGATGGTGATGATGATGGTTTACGACGATGGCGACGAATTTGTTGCCTTAATTTCAATTTGTGATGCGTGCTGGTGGGCGTGCATGTTATATTATATTGTTTATATGGTATTCTTGTGGGATATTTCACCAATATTCATTTCTGATTAATACTGGGGTGCGAAGGTGTACGGCACCATACATTCTTATGATGGTAGGATGGCAATTGATGACCACTGATCAAATATGGCAACGGGTCAAGTGTATTTGTATTCGTGTGTGTGTGTATATGTTTGTGTGTTTGTAGTGCTTTCCATTCAATTTGAGCCAATCGTACGCTAGCCGTCCTCTTTATCTTGACTGCTTCTCTCAATACACAAATGGAATATGGTTCACTGATTGATACACCGATCGATTGGTGAATGTTTAGTTGAATGATGTTTTTTTGTGTGTGTGTATGTACCCAAACACAATATAATGGGAAAATGTTTTTTTTTGTGTGAACGAGTGAGAAAGAGAGAGAGAGAGGTGATCATGGTCGCATTCATTCAGCAATCGAGGGACACAAAGAAGATAATAAAAAGAAAAGAAGAGAGAGAGAGAGAGTCGATTAAATATGGAAATGCCACTAAACTGATCAGCACTACAAATGATCGGTGAACACTAGAACATATATATATATATATATAAACAAAAGGGACTAGCGACATGTACGGTCAACGTCTGGCCATCATCATGTATCATCATCATTGTGAATGAGACCCAGCAGCCACCTACCTGCAATCATTGTACATAAACCCGACGACCACAAGCCACCAAGCATTGTTGGGAACGACCATTTTAGGTGTGATGACTTTGATTTTACAATATGTACAAATTTATGGTTGTGTATGTATGTGTGTGTGGGTGTGTAATTGTACGTGTATAATGGAATCAAATGGGAGCGTCACTTGCGGCATATAAAAAATATATAGAATTGAATTGAACGACGAATCGAGGATTCATTTGAGTTCGCCGGTGGCGTGGAAGACGGATTGCTACAGCAACGACGCTGCGCGAGATGGGAGCCAGGTGGGTTCAAGAAAAAGAGAGTGAAAGAGAGAGAGAGAGAGAGAGAGTGAAAAAGAAAGAAATGGAAAAAGGTTGAAGGGGTCAAGTGTTTCAAACAGATGTGGGGCCAGGAAAGAGCACGGAAAATGTGAAACCACGATCTGATTCGTATATATTTACATAGAGTGTTGGTCGTATTTGACCAATGGTGAGGTGATAATTATGTTTGCTTATGTATCTGTTTGTGTATATTCTGGTGTCATGGTGGTGTTCATTCGTTCATTTGTATCATGTATTGCCATTGAATTACATTTGTACGATTATGAAAGAGCTAGAATATTATGTTACACCAGTTATATTATCACAACGGTAGTCTTGTAGGAAACAACCCCGGTCAAGTGCTCCGGTCTTGTACGGTTTGTGTTATATCATTATGTGAATGTCGATTGATTCGTACTCTTATAATTGAAATATTAGGTGGCTCACTTTGTGTGCAAGACATAAGATGACCCACACACACACACACACACACACCCTCACATTCACATTTTTAATTATGGATGATTTTGATTTTGAATATAGATTGCATTATTTTTTGTTGTTGTGGTTGAACCATTCCACCTGCCAAGACTTGTTTGCCAATCATATTTGTTTGAATTTATGTGAATGGGTGCATGAATGAGTGACTGAGTGAATGAGTGAGTGAGTGATTGGGTGGGTGGGTGGTTGGTGGTTGTGTATGTGCTCTGGTTGTGTTGTGGCGGCGCATTTCATTCCTTTCTTCAATGATCGTAATGGCGATGATGCAAGCGCCGATGGAACAACAAGTCCACATTTGTGACTAGACCCGCAACTTGTGCGGTCCGGCCGTTAGATGATGATGGCCGCCCATCATAATATCGTTCACTTGGTGACCAGTAGCAAAGTTGTGGCCGCCGGGTTGTTGAGGTTGCTGTTGGTGGCTGTTGATGGTCAGACCGTTGCTCGCTGCTGTGCCATTGGCGGCCGCACTGGCCAACATTTGACTAGGCAAGAATGGCAAACAGTAGCTGGATACTGGCAATACTCCGTCGACGCTTCCTGCTGATTTGATATATAAAAACAATTCGGCTTGCCACTTATTCTGGCGCTAATCGCAAATGAATTGACTCTATTCTACATTCTACTGGTGGTGGTGGTGGTGTGTATCTGACATATACATGACGAACAATGCTGGTGCAGACGGCCGCCCGTAAATATATGGTTTATAGATTTGGCGCAATTGGTGAACATACAAAATGGTACAACCAATGGAACCAAAACCATTTTTTTTTTATTCGGTCGTCATTTCTACATCGATCGAGCTAGTACAAGCTAGGACTAATGGCTAGGATAAAGGCATTGTAGCGTACCTGTGAATGGATAGCCGAATCCGGGATAACTTGGGTAACCGCCACGTCCCGCGTAGCCGGCATAAGCTGGAAAGCCTGCAAATAGAGTAGCAAATAAATAGAAAATTTAGATTAGCATTTTTTGGTAGTTATTCAATTGATGGAAATAAATGCGCCGATTAGTGCGCAACTTTAACAAAGTATAATCAATAATAATAATAATAAAAAAATAAATTAGAACGATATTAGAAAAACAAACAAGGTGGACGCTAGATGGACACACTATGATCGTACGACTGATGGAAAGAAATAATGTACTGAGGAGAAAACAACATTTCATGCATAGAACGGGACTAAAAAAATATATGGCAAACACACTAGGACAAACCAAGTAGTGAATGATAATTACTTGGCGAACAAGCGTGTTCGAGCGATAGGCCGCGAGTCATATCTGGCCCTCCGCTGCACAGGTGGTAGATGGCTTTAGCAGAAGGACCGAGGCAAGCAGCGGCTCTGGAGGGATCTGGTAGTGCAAACGAGGATTCGTGTTAGTCATTGGTAAGTCAGGTGAGATATAATATATATAAAAAAATGAGAGAAAAAAGAATATAGATTGATAGAACATTTTGGACCATTTGGACCAATCTAGGCGTGACAATGGCTAATGGTAACCACTAATGAAAGTCGAGTGTGCTTTCGTCTTCTTCATCTTCTTTTCGGTGTATATAATGTGTTTTCGTGTACGTACGTACGTACGTCCGTATGTATGTATGTATGTGAGAGTGAACGAATATGTGCTTTGCAGCAATACATTTGCTGCATGCAAGGCTGGCCAGGCATTAATCGAGTGATTGGATCACGCCAAAGTGCAATCGACATGCAGAATGTTCATGTATGTGTGTGTGTGTATATCTACGTTGGTGTTCGAACGCGTCAAGCCGAAAGCAATGACGAACACAATGAACGCAAGCACGAATTGAGTCTCGCATTCTATCAATGATACTAACACACACACATACACATAAACACGCACACGTCGAGATACGAACACAAACCAGATTAAGTGCGATTTGGTTCGACTCAGTTGCGACAAGTCCAACTTAATTAAGTCTTGATCACAGGCAAACATAACTTTTAATCATGGCTAATTTACATTCTATTTGTTCCATTCTGACACAATTCCATTTGATGGCGATATACATGAATGGAATAAACACGATCCATAGAACAATGATCTAAAGTGACACTGATGGTGGAAGGCTCAACCAACGTGCCACGATCGTTATTTGATGGTGGTGGTAGTGGCAACAAAAAGTCCATCCAGTTCAAATGGGATAACTTAATTAGATGCCGACAAGAATTAATCAAAACATTTTCCATTCAAGTCGGATCGAATGTGTGTGTGTTTGTTTGTGTGCATTGATGACTGCCGATTAAAGTACGGCTATTATATTGATGCTATTATTGGATTGTGATCGCATTTGTCATCGATCGATCAATGACGCTAAATTATTGAATCAATTGAAAAAAACCGAATCTAATGTGAATATTTAAACAATTGAAAAAACGATCAAATTTTGTCATCATCACATTGAAAAAAAGGTCATTTTAGAATGGAAAACATTGTAAGACAACAATAAATTTTAAACGAAAAGCATCAAACTCAAAGGTAGGCAAAATACCGAAATGGTTTGACAATAGAAAACTAAACACAAACATAAGAATTCAATAATTTGCATATACATCGCACACACACAAACGATAGCGACCAGTTTGTGATCATTTTCAAAGGTAATGAAAGTGTAGGAGAATGTTTTGAGAACAAGAATAAAAAAACGATGAAATTTGCAAATACCAATACGAAACGTTTGGATGAAGAGGAATGGGGCGGATCTGTTTGACATAAATAGATTGCATTCAATCGCTCAAATAGCAATTTGGAAACAACAAACAGATATGTGGTGTTGACACTGAATCGTGAAGAAGCCGCAGAGAGAATCAAGCAAGCACGGCGATCAAACAATGAGACCATTAGGCAAAGCAGATCTAAACAGCTCGAGACAAGAACATTTAGACCGATCATGGACCAAGTACTAATACTAGATTGACACGATACGGCCGTGGTCGTCGATCCGATCAACCAATATTGAGAGAGCGAGACCAAAAGGAGAAAGATTTAATTAAATTGGGCAAGCCAACATACAATACATTGAAACTAATACTGAAAATGTTGTTCCAATGGCAACTGATAGTGCAACGTTGGCCACAATATATCTAAAAAGGTTTAATCGGTCGGTACAAACAAACTGATTCGCTCGATGCAATGTGAGAGTATAAAGGCATTCAAAGTTGTATTCGGTCGGTTGGTCGCGAACCATAACGACTATAATGACCACGATTCGCAATCGTGATTGTAATGTACCACTTCAATCGAGTGTTCGGCTGCTGCTGATGCCGTTGCTGTTGCTGCTGTTCCTTCAAATGAAAGTGAACGGCTTATCGAGCATAGATTCATGTTTGAGTCTATATTGTTCAAGTCGTTTCATGTTGCAACAACAAGAAAACTTATTATTAATATATATATATATATATCCATAGTTAGTTGGATAAGCGAATAGTGTATTAAATCATTCTTAAAAAATGATCCAATAAGTGAATGGTAAATTAGCCATTCAAATCATACTCAAATTGTCAATGCAATAGAGAATCATTGAAGCAATAATCAAAATGATAGAATGGACATCTACATCAATAGGCCATGTTATCTCAAACAAGACAATATAGAACAAGGCGATTCGCTTTTGGCCGCAAATGTTTGAATCCATTATATTGTGGTCTAGTTAGGTTGCTTGCTTGCTTGCATTCTTATTATTCGTTTGAGGTCTATACATTATTGGTTAGTACGACAAATAGTATTAATTTGCATAAGTGTATCGGTGTATCGTTCATGTGGAGCACATTGTGTATCACTGAAAATTAACTAATGAAGCCAAAAGTTGGAATAGTGATGCTGTACAACAAAGGTGAACAACATTGCCATTCGATCAATACATACCATCGGCAAGTGCTCCGAGTGGCCAAACAATGTCTGCAATGAAAGTGGATAAATTGTATTAGTATTTACACGGTATACAGTGAGATCTATATTCGGAGCAAACAAGCCGTACAAGCCAAAATGGCAAACCTACCTGTAGTACGACCACGGGATACATTGTTCGGCATCATCACCTCCTTTGGTTGTGCTTTCTTGCATTCCACCTAATTTGAGTTTTTGGGAATCAAAATCAGTTTTGTACTTGCATTGAATGGAAACTAGGCCAGCGTCAATATCAAGATTTGTAACATACCATTTTGTTGTTGATTTCATGAAAGTGTACCTCACACACCTTGTCAACTACATCTTCATTCTCGAAGGTGACAAAACCGAATCCTGTAGGTGTGTTGAACAATAAGATTAGTAAATATTTAACTTTAGTTTGGCATATATCTATGTATATGAAAGGAAAGACGTCAAACTAGATAAGGGGACAATGGAATTTGTTTGTGTTTTGCATTCGTTGTGAACGAAATTAAAAATTGGTTTCGGTGGTCGTGTTATAGTGAAAAAAGCGGTGAAAAAAAAAGGAAAGTGAATTTATTATTGCCGTGTTGGCGGCCGTCAATGGGACGAACGAATTGTGGTTAAAGATGGAACGAGCCAATCCATATGATAATATGATGACAACATTCATTTGCATATGATAGCGATCGCCATATGGTGGCCGAACATTCAAATCGATATACAAAAATGGCAATAGAATATTCGTTGGCAAGGCAACGTTCATTGTGAATTATTTTGAATTCGATTGTGAAACACAATTGCAAAATATTGGATTGAAAGGGAATGGAAGCACGTGCATAAACAGCAGAATAAAGTGGAGGGATGGAGGCAAACGTACGGCCAATTCGTGCCTTGAATCAAACACTGAATGCGGAAATATTGTTTTCCCATTTTTGTGTTGATTCTGCTTTTGTGTGCGGTAAGTATGCATTGAGAAATGATGAGATGCACTTTAAAATGGATGCAAATGGTTCATTTATGTGAGTGTGTGTGTGTGTGTGTGCTTGTGTGTTACCATCAATTATGAATGCACGATGGCTGACAGTAATGATGGCAATAGTCACACCATCACACCATCGATATCAGTTTATAATATATATGGAAAAAAACTTTAATTATATTAGAATGAGAGCTTGGAAAAAAAAGTCAAATTGAACAAAACAATAAAAACAAAGAATGTCATCTATAGACGATTCTAAAGAGTGTTCGGTCGGTTGGCTTTGAAAACCATTGCCAACTAATATTAGTAATAATAATAATAATAATGATTGCCAAAAAAAAGTGACACTTTTTATTCCAAGCTTTGTGTTGAAACGTTCCAAAAACAAGTATGAGTGGGCAAACATTAATAAATTATGATTAACCTATATATTCTATAGGATGGAATATTTGTGAAAATGGACCAAAAAAAAACGAGACAACGAATATATATAAAGTATAAAACAAATTTATAAAGAAAGAAAAATAGCACGCATTGACGTTGTCATTGTATTGAATGCAATTGCCATTCATACAAAAATTACATCTAGCGGAGAAAGTAGAAGAATCTCCAATCAATTTGTCGAGCTCAATTTAGGCGAAACATTCTTTTTAAAACACAACTGGAAAATGGCGTTGCACTAAATATCGATGCCATAGTGTGTGGTGTCATCATTCGTGCTACATAATGCAGGACATAAAAGTGGCAAAAGATGCCATTCTATTTCCATTATATGAGCTAAACATTGAATCAGATATTGTGTGGCTATTGTGTTGCTGCGTCATCATGATGATGAAAACAGCGAATTAACAACAAACAAGAAGGATGAACACAAACACCTAAAAGCAATAGCAAATAGATGGAAGAGAGGGAGAGAGAGAGAGAGAGAGAGAGAGAGAGAGAGAGAGAGAGAGAGAGAGAGAGAGAGAGAGAGAGAAGCAATAGAGTTTGTAAAGTGCACAATGTTCAACTCGATATGGCCAAACGGTAGAATCCAAGCACATGACTCTAGCCTAATTGAATGATGGTGTCAATGGTGAACGTGAAATAAATGTAAGACAAAAAGTATCGAATGAACGAATGTTTGCTTGTTGGTATGGCATATCTCGTTGATACATGCTGGAGACGAATGTGCGTAAGTCATTTTCCTTTTCTCTCTATTTCTCTCGTACACCAACCAAGCCATTGGGCCAATATCGAGATCAATTATGTGGACCATAATTAAGTTTGAATGGCGCTCGACGGGAACATTATCAATAGGGCCAATTCATGGCATGTTGCACCATTAATGGGACTCGATTTGGCTGTCTCGTTACAGCATCGAAAATGTGCGTTGCGTTCAATGCTTGTCATTTGATGAGGCTCGTTCGCATCGGATCCACAATACCCGTTTGATCCGCGTTCAATACTTTGCTCATTTCAATCGGCAGCTCATTGAACGGAATCGAGACACAAATAGGCTCACGCACACAAACACGGCGCCAATACTCGGCAGTTGAGTAAATGCAACGTCGGCAACGGCAATCAACTTTTTCCTATTATTCTTGATTTATTTATTTTTGCTCCAATGTCGAGCCACTTTGATTCGATGAGAATGAGAATGAGAATGATGGCAATAGAAGTCGCCGCCACCAACAAAACACTTTTAGCTTGCCACCAGTCGTCGATTGGTGAAACCGAAACGTTCAAAGTGTGGCGCCCAGTCATTCATTCGTTCATGTCTATTCTTTTTTTCTCTCTCTATGTCTATATTCTCCCTCCCTCTCTGCCTCCTACCCCCTCTTTCTCTTGTTCCAAGAAAGCGATGTACTTCATTTATGAAGCGATGCGAATAGGCAAATTTGCTGATCGCAATTATTCACTGTCGTCATCTCACTGTCTTGCACATTTAAAAGCAATTGGAATTAATTTTTTCTATTATCTTATGGAACAAATCGGCCTACTCAATCGTACATTGTTTCGCACAAATGATGGCAACGGGAGAATGATCGCATTGCAATTGGTTGCATGCCATCTAATGTCAACCATGCTCTATGTCTGTTCACAATTTTTCTCTTTCTTTCTCTCTCACTCTTTCTTCCATCGGAATGGACCGAACAGCTGTCGAGTAGGAATGGTCAGGCCAACATCATCGTCGTCGTCGACGACGCCGTACAGTTATACCCATTCGATGCTGCACAACCAACCGATCGACTCAATTAGGGCGTCAAGGCCGTTGATCGTCGTCGTCGTCGTCGTCGTTGGTGTCGCTAACTGATTCTGGTACGAATAGGAAAGTTTGAGCTGATTGCCACCAAAATGCACATTGCTATCGTTAAAAGACAGACAAGTTTTCTCTATGTATGTTTGCGTATGTATGTATGAACAATTCTCAATCTAATTGAGGTGTCAAAACGAACCGTTATCAATCATTCGGTCACGATCAACCAAGAGAAAAAAAACGGCAACCAATTTCGGTCCATTTCGGTGCAAGAATTAATTTGCCACGCAAAGTTCTTTCTCTATTTCACCTTTCTTTAGACACGAAATGAGGTTCGACAACGGAATGAGAACATTAGGAACGGCGCCAAATAAAATGACCACATGCAATATATATTATAAATATAAATGGAATGATGAGGAGGGTTTGATGTGTAATGAAGTAAAGTATTAAGAAGGGGGACGTTCACATACCTCGATGACGGTTGGTTTGCTTGTCGAACATAAGCATGGCATCTTCAATCTGTAATGAGACAATGAATGGAATGAGTATGGAACACAAACATCTCATTAGTATAACAATGTAATATATATTTTTTGCAGGCCTTTTGCATCACCAAAACATTATTATATATATTTAAAGGTGTGTGTGTCGTATAATGTGTGGTTTAAATGGAAACCCCCCTCAATAATAATGGCAATAATAATGCATTAGAAAGCAAAGTGAATAAACTAATAAAAAATACAATAGTCCCTCGAGGCTTTCAGATGTCCATTTACTTAGAAACGGTAACACAATTCCTTTTCAACATCTGAAACATGTTTTAAAAATTGAATTCAATTAAACTTTTCCTAAGAGTCTTTAATTATTGAACTTTATAGAATATACTTTTTTCGTTTACTAAAAAATTACCACCCAATATATACATACTATAAAGTTTGTGAATGTAAAAAGAAAAACTTACTCGACCAAATTGTTGGAAATAATTTTTGACGTCTTCGATTGTGGTTGGTGCAGAAAGACCGCCAACGAATACCTTCTTTGTTCGAGTAACCAATTTGGGGTGTGCTCGTTTTGGGAAGGCAATTTTCGGGTCGATCTAAAATGATGAATTGTAAATGTATTGATTAATTTACAATAAAATATAAATGCAATATAATGAAAACAGAAACGAATACCTTTTTGCCGTCAAGTTCATGCGGTCCATGCATAAGTACTTTGTCGACGCTAGCGGAATCGGCGAACGTAACGAAGCCAAAGCCTCTGTACAATTAAAGTATGCAAAAAAAGAATATTGTTAGTATTCAATTATGGTCATTTGATAACGTTAAAGTATAAACAATGCAATTGTCAATTTTATTAAAGATAAAAACAAAACCAATTAAAATTAAAACTTAACATTTAATTAAGCAAAAACAAAGTACAAAGAAAAATAGTCTATCGAAAGTAATTGTAAAAAGTTATTGGCGGTACACCGTTAATACCTTAAGCGTATCATGTTCACACATGTTAACATCAAACATTGAAATAAAGCTTAAAAACGTAAGACACTAAAAGTATAAATCAGAGGATCCCAAACTTTTTCATTGTTGTGGGTTCTCATAATGGAAGCTACTAAAACAAAAATGTTAGCTTCACTGTAATGTATTTTTCTTATTTATTCTTCAATATATACATTCTATGTATGCCGTACTCTGTACCAATATAAGTTTTTATTGACAAAAACGGTTTTAAAACTCTTTCAGACTCATAAGTAGACGTGAGACTACACTTAAAAAAAATCTTAGTATAAACTTATTAAATTTAACCGATTAAATCGATTGTCGAGAAACATTCCCGTTTCCGTGGCCCTAACAAAGAGAGACGCATACAAAACGATTCGATTCGTAACATGGCCAATGCTTAATATGTAACTATTATCATATCGAATAAACAAAATAAATAATATAATATATAAAAAATCCAAATTTCCATTTAGTTTCCATAGGCGAGGTCTCCATCCGGCATGTCGATGGCAGTTGGGCCTGCCATCTCCAGCAGTGTTCGTTGGCATTGTTGTTGTTGTTGTTGTTGACTCCACTTCTAGTCAACATTAACATCAAAGTTAGCAATTTTGTGTTCTAAACACTTATCGATCAGCTCTATCGATCATAACAATGTACAAGTAAGTGAAAGATGAGGAAGAGAGCCATCCAGCCATCTAGAAATGCTGCCTGCCAGACAAGATGGCAGACAAGCGAGGCACAAAGAGAGGCAAACATCATCATCAACAACATCATCAATTGAAATAGAATAGCATAGCAAAGCATAGTAAAGACTTGATGACTCGAACACACTAACACAATACAAGTGAACGTATTTACGAACCGAAAAGAGCAGTCAAACACATTTGCCAATGCTATATATCGATATATATATATATATCTGTGTATGTATATGCGTTTGGGTTAGAGAATCCCAAGAGGCCAACAATGAATGGCCAGACAGCTCTCACAACAAAGTGTGGCCGCACACCAGATTAAAGGCCAAAATCGACAACTAAAGGCCAAAATCGATCGACGAATAGAGCTAAGCATTGGGAAATAAATCAAACAAACAAACAAGATAGCAAAAAAACTTAAGGAAGAGACAAAACACTAGACTCTTGTTACATGAGACAATAATAAGGCTTCAATTGCAGGCATCCGACAATTTTACAATGAATTTTGCTTTGAAAACAAAATAAGTCAACGATCGTAAATTGGAGATAGTGGCAACTTTAGAATGTGGAATAAAGTTTGTGCGTCAGCCGGTTGAACCAAAAAAAAAAAAAACGATGATGTATTTGGCTACTTGGCAATTGTGGACACACATGGTGGATGAATTCGAAAGTGTCGCTGGTAATTAGCATTGCAATTGTTGCCATCAAAACTTCAATTGTAAATGAGGAACCACTTATGATTAATACATTTGTCCGTTTAATAAAATTGTGTACATAGATAAAGAATAGTGAAAACTATCGACCAGCATTAGTATGCAAATACATTACTGTTACTAACTGTTTAAAACTACAACTTCTCTAGCTTTGATACGCATCGAACAGATTAACAGATTAATAATTAATGTATGGTTATAACATACTACAATAAGTAAATTGTGAAAACAGACAAATAAACTTACCGAGATCTTCTTGTGGCGGGGTCTTTCATCACCATAACTTCAGTAATATCACCAAATTTGCTAAAATATTCTCGCAGCCCCTCTATAATAAAAAAAAAAAAAAAGAAAAAAAAATGTTAGATTGAATAAATTGTTTTATGAGGTCTATTTATAATCTATTGATTGAACATGATGAATGAATGGAATTTATCCGGTCAAATGGTCAGCATATCAAATCCTTAGAGTAATGGTGATGATGGGCTAACAAATGGCTTCACCAAATGAATAATTGATAGTGCAAATATATTATAATTAACATTGAGAGTGTTGTGAACAAATGTTGTGACCAATTAATTAACAATGAAACATTAATACCAAAAAAAATCATTTATGTTGGCGCACTTTAACATTTGTACAATTATACTTAAGTCTGCAATATCTGTCAATAACGCAACAATTCAGGTATGTCTTTAAGCTTCAATAACAGTTTTACAAATTTGTAAAAGAATGGTTACTGAAACGATAACGACAACAACAAAAAGCGTCAATATAGTTTGAACTGTGTTGGCAACATATGGTAACTTGTCTGCATTGCATTTCTACTCACGCACACCGATGATATGTTGGAATTGTGTGTGAATATGAAGAAATGTTGTTACGGTAAACCGAATGGTTGAGAGTTGACCTAAGAAACACAAGCTTCGTGAACCATGTTTCTAATAGGCAATTTCCATTCTCACCTCACTAGATTAGTGACTATTAATCACCCAATGAAATGAGTGTAGAACAATATCATAAGACAATGGAACGACAATAATCAAAGAGAGAACCGAAAGAAAGAGAGCATAAATAGATGCATTTGTAAGGGAATAGATCGATTTAAACATGACAATTAATGCATATAAAATGGAATGCATTTGTGACAAAAGAAATCGATACGATAGCAAACGAACCAAACAAGGATGAAATCAACACTGGCACATGAATGGTAGCGTGCCTAAATCGAGTTAGAAAATGGAAGCAAATTCAATTTAATGTTTGCCACTGCGTTTGGTTTGGTTGATGCTATTTTGCTCAAAAATGGGAAAATGCCGCCGATCCGTTAAGTCAACTAATGCAGATCAATTGTGCACAATCCTCAAGCGACTAAATTTGTTTAAAAAGCAAACACAAAATAAATCAAATTTAAATAAAATCCAGGAACCACTTAAATGGGGCAAATGTGCCAATGCAGAGTGTTGGCTAGGTCAATATGTAATGGTAAATGAAAGTTTCCATAAAAGGAAAATTAACACAAGTGTTAAATGATTTTGTGTCAATTAGCAAATTTGATAGATTCAATAAAAAATGGTTTATATTATCTTTTTAAAAAAATAAACGAGCAATTTATATTAGTTTCAAATTTTAGTTTGATGAGCAAATTGAGCACAAACAATGAAACATGATTCATCCAAGTTTGTATATGCATTAATAAAATTTAATTGAATTAATTTAAAGGCAATTAGTACTTAACACCATTCGCTAAAACAAGAATTTACATTTTAC
This sequence comes from Blomia tropicalis, assembly GCA_029204025.1. Lineage (NCBI taxonomy): Eukaryota > Metazoa > Arthropoda > Arachnida > Sarcoptiformes > Echimyopodidae > Blomia > Blomia tropicalis. The sequence goes on from CM055090.1 coordinate 1,365,225, forward strand.
AAGCAAAGCTAAATTAGTTATTCCATAATTGCACACATTAACAAATGGAAATTTAATTGAAACATACATTCTTGTGGCGATGGTCCTTTCCTCAAATATAAATAGAAAAACGACTATAATGTTTCATGTTACATGAAATGGAATTGTCCGATAGCACGAAAAAAAATGGTGATTTGGAAAATGGCCGTCAAATATTGTCAATTTGTGAATGTGTGTGTTTATGTCAACTACATTCTTGTCATCAGAAACGATTTCCAATTGAAATGTTACTTGCGCAATTGAGTTGCCAATGTTCTCTCATCGAGTTTGTATGTCCAACTTTGAACGGGGCATATCGTGATTGCCGAATCAATCGAACGCGAATAGACTGCCGCCAGTGTCCAACAATACACAAACATACATTGAGAATGTCAAACAGAACAAACTTTCCAAAATGGACTTAATTGAACGGTTCTCGGTGAACGTTGCTTTCGGTGAACATTCTTGACAACATTATGGACAACCACAAACACAAGTAAATAAGCCAAGCAAAAAAAGGAATACAAGCAAACAGCAAACGTTTGCATTAGTTATTCAATGTCATTCAAAAAAAGTTGTGTACAAAATATAATACATTATAACTACTGTTCATATAACAGCTGTTAAACAACAATCGAATTCCTAGCTGGGTTGTAACATTCGATCGTCACCCGACAATAATTACAATGTTTAGATTGGTACAAAATTTGGGTTCGCAGATACAAAACTCAATATATGAGTATGTGTTTCAACCTTAATTCATCACATTGTTACAATGTTTCAAAAAAAGCATTCTCCATTTGTTTCATTGTGAGAATGAACCACACACACACACTAGCAAAAAGGAACTCATGCAAACTGGTAATTAGGAACGATCAAAATGGCAATCATTCTTGGTAACTATAATCTACAAATGCATTTGCCTCAATTGGATCAAACGAAATGAGCGTCGCACACAAAGAGACATCGCATTGGCTCAGATATTAGCCAGTAATGATATCAACAATAGTTTTATTTTATAACAATAGGATATTGTGGATAAAAAAATGGCTCGATCAATAACGGTAATGTGCAATCAGCACAAGATGATGCATTCTCACCATAGAACTGCACCAAAAAAAATTTGAGGCTTGCCAAATTATTTCATATATATTAAGCCCCTTTTTTATTTCCTGTCTGTATTTGTACACTTTTAATGTCACATAATGTTTGCATGTGTGTTTGCAGTTTGTAGGCCATTGTTTGGTGGACAATTTTCCATCGTACCAAAAAGGAACGAATGCAAAGAACAGACGGGAAATGATTCTAATTGAGTTGATTGCTAAATCGTATGTTGCTACCAGTATAGAATCGAAAAACTCAATTAACGGAATAGGTATTGGGATAAGTAGGAAGTCGAACCAATTCAAATTTTAGGTGTTTTCCCGTATTCTTCACCATATAATGCATGTAGACCACAAAAAAATGTTTTCCGTGATTGAGTGGCGGTAAAGGAAGGCACCTTTGTGAGAATTAATTTACAGTTATTACTATTAATTTCAAATAGTTGCCTGGTGAAGACAACCTGTGCAAAAAGTAACATCACATTAAAGAATGGAATAGAAGAAAAAGAGATTGGTTTATTTCCATCATTCATTGACGTGTTGGGTGCCACAATAAATGGGAAAAAAATTGCAATAAATCTGCCAAGTGAAGAAGCGATTTTGCCAAAAACTTAATTCGTCTCTTAACATGCAATTATGTGATTCTTAGACGTAAATTGATTCAACTTGAACTTCACTCTTATGTGCATGTGGGTGACCCGTTGGCAACATTATGTGATCGTATAAAGTGGAAACACAGTATGAAATGGATTCACTCTTTGCGCACGACCGACCGACCGAGTGTGATGTGAGAAGAGAGAGAGAGAGAGAGAGAGAGAGAGAGAGAGAGAGAGAGAGAGAGAGAGAGAGAGAGAGAGAGAGAGAGAGAGGGGGGGGAGGGAAGGGGGAGGAGGAGAGCACGAACCGTCGTTTGCTCATAAGGACACAATGTGTGGTCTACGTTCGTCAACGATCAATTGGAACCATTAGATTGGGTTGATGTTCTCGTTCCGTTCAGTACGATCCAAATAAAAGAATAAACGAAAGAAAAGAAAAGAAAAAATACTTTCGTTTTTCTCTCATCTACACACACACACACACACACATTATACCATTCTTAGAATACTTTAAATAGCTCACCCGCTGTCAGTTTACAATCAATTGAGGATTCATTCTCATCACGATGCATGTCTATGAATATGTGCGTGTGTGTGTGTGTGTAAGCAAGGTGAATTAGGCAAACAAATCAAAACGCAAATAGACCGTCGATAGATTGTCGGCTACTATCCCAATTTCCCGCATTGTCCCGACTATTGTATAGACCGAATTGGCTCCCACTCGGTGGTTGTGTGTGTGTGTGTGTGTGTGTGTGATTGACAAGTGTACGCGGGCACTTTCTACCATTAGGCAATGGCAACGTGCAATTCACCATAAACTTGAAAGGGAAAAAAAATGTTGGAATCGAATGGTGATGCAAGCCACAAACGACATTGAATGGTGACACACGCATTCATGAGTGTGTGTGTGTGTGTGTGTCATCAAGTTGTCACGACTGTCGGACCAACGACCAATTGACACAATAATCGCCATTAAGTGTTGACGTGCCCAGATGGCCTTGAGAACTATCTCATCTCTATTTGGTCGGTCTTATATACTGATTGGAATCGGTGAGTAAGTGAGTGTGTGTGTGTGCGCCTCCATTCAACGCTTCAACGGAAGTGACACTAACTTACAAGTGTTGAGACGGCATTAGCTTAATAGAGGCGATTATTAGTGGCTCAAAATGCAATGCATTAACCGTCTCCAGGCGGCGGATTCCCTCTCCTTCCTATCATCTACTATGAGTGTGTATATAGATATACAATTGCCATTGTAAAATAACTTAACATTGTACGTTGTAACACTCAATGAAAGCTATTATAACACGACTGGATCGTTCGTTTCATCATGTCAACAATAATCAGTTTAGGGATTTGACTCGAGTGTCGAGCGTTGAGAATAGAGAGAGAGAGAGAGAGAGAGAGAGAGAGAGAGAGAGAGAGAGAGAGAGAGAGAGAGAGAGAGAGAGAGAGAGAGAGAGAGAGAGAGAGAGAGAGAAAGAGAATGGAAGTGAAACGATACCGGTGCAGTTCACATGTAAGCACACACAGACACACACATTAAAATGAGTTTGCTTCAAGATAAGGAGATGCAACGAACATGGCCGTACTTAATTGGGTGTGCAGAATAGAAACATGGTACAATGTGCAGTGTGTGCGATGGCACATCTAAGCGGGTCATCCACAAAGCCCACAAGAATAGAATTGTTGCCAGAGCAGCAGCAACGGTTCATATCAGTTCATATACCATTCCAAACTTGATCGCCATTCAATAGAGTCGTGCCTGTTAAGTCGTATGTAAAGATTGTAAGCTTTTCCTCTTTTTCCTAAATTCTTTTTCTTTGTTTCTTTGTTTCTCATTTATTCGTTGCCATCTGACATTCGATAACAACAACAACAACAATGGGTCACCCATTGAAATCGATAGACTAATCATAAAACGATCAAATTGAAACACTTTTTTATTATTATTATTATTATTGTTTCACATTAATTGAACACAATCATGTATTATTAGATTTATATAATCTATTGGTACATTTTATTAGCACGCAAACGTTGTGGAACATAAATCACACCGAGGTGTCTAAAATGATACCAATTATTTAGATTAATAATTACGTTAATAAACAATAATTGTCGGTTACAACATGGAAAAGCTTATAAATGTTATAAAGATGGTAACTAAACAAACAACACAAATTATGTGAAACATTGGATAAACGATAGACACGAAACATCTTCAAAAAAAATATATATATATTTGAAATTGTCCATTAGCGTGATTGCCTGATTACAAAGAATAGCGTTCGTTGGCCATCGTATGCCAATTTTAGAGCAGATAAACTGTCTGGTCAAACATTGCTCACAAAATTGATCGATCGTCTACATAGAACAGGTAGAACAGAATCCAATACATAAATGAACGTATAGACAATAACAGTAAACACATAAAGCAATGCAGGCAAGTCCGCCGTTCGTTTTGGGTTGGCGTACACTTTATATAATAATAATAATAGTTTTCCATCGTTAGTTGGACAGATTCATCGTATATGAAAGCCTGTTTTGCTAACCAAAAGAAGAAGAAAAAAGAAGAAGAAGAGAAAGTTGGTTGTGTGGCACACGCAGTGGCAACCTATTCGTGTGGCAAACATTAATTAAGTCAATCGATCAAAGTGAGTAACGTGCCTAATTAAGTACAAGTTTACGTCAACTTGTGATGACGACAATAAGTGTACGACGTATAGTACACACACACATACACACACTTATAAATGTGCAAGGTAAAAGGTGACCACCAATGGTGGCAAGTAATGAACAGTGGCCAAATGTATACAATTTGTCCTCAAATTCGTTTGCCATTGACAAAAAAAAGTGAAAGCAAGTCAATTGGTACAAATTGAAATCGAGTCTCGTTATCATAGTAAATGATGATTCCAATTTGCAATAAATAATAAATTAAATATTGCACAACAACAAAAAAGTGAGAGAGAGAGAGAGAGAGAGAGAAGAAAATGTGTTTAGATAAAGGCAACGGCCCGTTGTCGTCATCATTGTTGTACTATACAGTCAAGCGTGCATATATTAATAATGTATTGCCATTGTCATTGGCATTGAGACGAGACCGGCTTCAAGAATAGAGACGGCAGGTACGAGTCGAAACCTACCATACATAAGGGTACAAGTGGCCACATCTGTCACGACAAGTGGCCTCACTGAATCGATAAACGCCAATTGGCTGACACTGGGCACGCTGTCTCATATATGTCTCATACAATAATGGAAATGGTCGGCCAACTCAGACGTACACTAATCAGACAGAATGTTCAATGTTCAACATTCATCAATCGATATATTGGCCACCACTCAGTACCTAAGCAACTGGGATGACACGACATCGCCATTGTCTCTAACACAGGCCCACACACACAATTTATAGATATATTTGCAATAATTTGGGCATGTCCCCAAAACTTAGTAATGTCTATTTACATGGGCTTCAATTTAAAGTTGCGCCCAACATGTAACACACACACACACACACTTGGCGACACTGTCTATTGATGAAACAATTTCCCCTCTAATCTGGTCCATTATATATATTGTCAAACAAATGTCGTCCAATCACGAATATTGTATAGTGCGTGTATGTTTGTTCAGATTTTTTTCTTTTTTTTTTTTTTTTGGTTTAGATATGGGACAACTAATAGGTCTCCATCAACCTAAACAACTTGATAAGTGAAACTGATGTGTAATATAAAAGTGGCAAATGTTGATGTTAATAGTTTCAATCGTTCGTTTGCTTGCTCAATGAAAAGCAATATGCCAGTTTGGGTTGAGATCTATCATCATCACCATCATCATCAACAGTAAAAAAAACAACAATAACATTATTGCAACATTGGAAGACGTCGACTTTTTAGTGTGTTCGTGTGTGGGAAGCAAGCAAGCAAACAAGCAAACGAATGAATGAATGAATGAATGAATGAATGACTGAATAACTGAATGAAGCGAACGAACGAACCAAAGGACAAACGAACGAACGAACGAACGAACGAACGACGGCGTGCAAATCAATTTTTGTCACTCATAGAAGAATGGAACGAAAGTGTAGGGGAATGGGCGAAGGACAAGTAAAATCGTGGCGAACCATGCCAAACGGAAAAGTGAACGAATCCACCGTCGGAATGAATCGGCGAGTTCAACTCACCCTATTCGCACAGGTTATGTGATGCGTGATGAGTAAAGTTCCGTTATCATTCCGTTTGTTCTCATTCATTTGCTTTCCATTCTTCTATGTGTATATGCGTGTGCGTGTGTGTGTGCGTGTATGTTTCTATGATTCTATTAGTTATCAAACAAAAGTGCTTTAAAACGAAATGCATGAAATGAGAAGATTCACATGGGCAATGACGAATATATCTCACATATAAATATATATACACAGTATATACTAGACCGATTTATAATGGGAAAACTTGTATTCATTGGTGGTGGAACCTGTGTGCATTTGGAAAATAACAGCCGATTTATTCCTCACAGACAGATTTAAAATAGAGCTACATATATATCATCGTATGGCGAGTAACAACATGCAAATTTGGCAAATGAGAAAAAATGGTGATAACATTTTTTACCGATACTAATTTTATAATAACCAACACCTGGTCGTTTCGAATTCAAAACCAATCACAGCTCAAGAATTGAGACAAAATCAACATTTATGTGGGTGTGTGTGTGTGTTTATGTATGAATTCAACTTATAAACAATGTTTATGGTCGATTGCTTTCCAGTTAACCAGTGCAAACAAAAGGTCAGACAAAAGACGATAAAAACGTTTTGGAAGAAGCGACCCAACATCTAGAATGAACGTACTTTTCCCATTTCCAACGTAGTGGTCCACTTAATTTGGCCTCGACGATTGTTAGCCAAATTCTGTCAGCGGTAATGGACCTATCTCGCCATGCCGCTAATGTGCATGTCGACCATCACTGTACAATAAGCAACCATAAGCAAATGCAAGTAAGCATGAGAAATAGAGAATGAGAAAGAGAGAATATAACCAAAGTCAGTGCAGTGAAGGGAGAGAAACGTACCCAAATGTATACTTTTGTCTCACTTTCAATGTTTAATTATCTCCCATTAGATGCAATGGGAAAAAATAGGAATAGAACATCTATTTTTCCCTATGATACGAAAAACGGACTTTAATGAAATAAAGTCTATATAGAATATATATAAATAATAATGCTGTTGTAATGATCTGTTTACGTCGCCATGCAACGAGACCACGTACCTAGAATATTATGGTATTATATCCCATTCAGTGTCGTTAAATAAAATGTTAATGTTATCATTTAAACAATGACATCTAAGAATGAAATTGTGGCTAATCTAAAAACATTGATTCACACCAACAATTGTTGAAAATTGTTTCGGGAACAAAGAGAATAATTCATTGATATCACGATTATTGCCCACAATAAAAGAAACCGTGATGAACAAGAAAAATTGAATATCTAATTAGTGTGAACTTTAGAACAAGTGGGTGCGGATAAATGTGAACCGATCAAATCGACAACAGATGAAATATTGCAATTGGCCATCAAGAGAATTGAACACTAAACTCAACTAAAACTGCCCTCAGCGACGGACACTGTGATGAGTAGTGTGTACTTCAAATCTTGGGCGCTGACTTTTGGTCATGTCAATCAACATTATTCGCTCATTAAGGATAATGGTACTCTTGCCTGTCAAAGCAGATTGCCACTTGGAGTTGGTGGCGCCCGACCGTTACTCTAAAATAAACAGACAACACAAATCCGAAAAGACCGAAAAGTGAGTGTTCGACTCGACCAGACAAATAAACACTCCGAACCGAACGACCAAAACTTTTACCCCAACACAGAATAGGCAAACATTTCATTTGGCAACACAAACAAGCATTGAAGAGAGTGAGAGAAAAATAAAGAAAAAGCGAGAAAAAGAGAGAGAGAGAGAGCTAGTGGAGGAACAATTTAAACAATTCAATAATAAATCATTTGTCATTGTATGCCAGTTTTAACATTAAAAAACGAAATTAGATCAAGCGGTACCATTCTACAATTAGGGTTGTCGATATAACCAATGTGTGTCTGTTCAATATTGGCACAATTCAAGTTGTCACAATGCGATTCGATTCCGTGATCGAGACTTGCATTAAAGGAACAAAACAGTCCAATCAAGAATAAGCTCATTTTTAAAAAGGCAACATTTGCCGGTTATAAAATGGGTCGACATCATATGACAAAGAGGACAAAATCGAAATGTTATTTGATAACTGAAAATACAGACAACATTAGTAAATCGTTTGCAATGGATTTTCCACCATCATGAAACAGTAGCAACATTGATGTTGTAGTTAAAGTTTTTTTTTTTTTTGGTGTGGAAAAGCAATAGGTCGCCTGACAGTGTCTGGATTGACTGCTTGCCTCTCTTTCAATAGTTTGTCGACTTAATTCGATCAATTTATCAAATCGTTGGCACACGGAAACAAGAAGGCAAAGGCGAATCTTTAAAATCAAAGGCAACAGTAAACTAAAAATCATAGGAAATGTGCTCGATGCTCATCATTAATATGGCTATTGTATGTTGTGTTAGTGTTTGTGCGTTTCCATTTGTGTGGCCATTTGCCATCATAAAAAACTTCTCTTGGTTTGACTTGAATGTTCCACTTCTCTTCATCATTTGGAATGTGAATATCAAGTAAAGATTATTTTAATCTGCTTTTGCCTTCAACCAGACGCACCACACGGTTATTAGAATTTCAATCCCCACATAGTACCCAATCGGACAAAGACGGTGTGTGTGTGTGTGTGTGTGTGTGTGTGTGTGTGTGTGTGTATGTATGAATGAATCTTTCTGCAGCAACTGCTGATAATGATGCAAAGTTTGATGCTGACGGGCATCGTCAGTGATGATGCTCGACGCAGATTCGTTGATGATGATGATGATGAGACTCACAATTACTGATAAACGAGCTACCATATATTGTTGTATATATAGTATAATAATCGAGCATGGTACATCACGAATTATGGGGAGATTCTGATAATTATAGCAAGTCAAAAATAAATTACTCAATTGCCGCCGCCGCTGCCGCCGTCGCCGACTAATGCCGTACCATTTCTATACTAATGTTCATTGAGTAAGGAAAAGGTTTCCCGTCATTATTATGGTTAAACTAGATTTATTGTCACCATTGTCGCCGCCGTCATCAACTATTTGGTCCGACAATTCTATTCTATGCCTTGTCCACGTCAATGGCCCATTACCATAGACAAATGGTTATTAGAAGCAAAAAGAAGAAAAAAAAGAGTCGACAAACAACGGTAGACAACTCAATTGGATTTCACAACAACAACCACAATCATATCAATGTGATTATAAATGTTTAGTGCACACAAAGGTCGTCTTGCAAATTTAAATTTGAACACTATTATAGTAACATAAGCACATTCCCCCTTTTCACACATACACAATTTTCCAATTGATGAAGTTAACCAAACCACAAAGTTTGTGAATTGTAAACCTAGCAATGGCATTGATGGGATCATCCAATCAATGATACGATGCCATTGGGAACTGTTTTTTTTTCGGAATATAGTTTGCCAAGAAAAAAAATGTACACTGGACATTAACGTCATCGAATTGATATGATATGAAGCTTATCCATTGAGAAGGATCGGGGAGGTGTAAGCAGTTGAAGCCCATCAAACTCATAAATGTAAAAGTTATATTGCATTGCCTCAATCGGCCCCACCACCACCAAGACTGTCGACCACGATCATGATGTGTGCAAAAGAGACAAAAGAGCGAACGTCTCACTTTCATTGGTCGTGCAAGAGTCATAGTCGTCACATATTGAAAGCGAACCAGAGAGTGAATAATGTGCCCGGCGAGAGGAATAACAAACGAACAAATGGAAAAGAGAGCGAAAGAAATAGAATCAAAATGGAGAAGGCTGCAAAAGAGATAATGCGCGTGAGGGGAATTAATGATTGAACCCGAGTGCAACAAAGGATGGCACCCGTCAGTTAGGACAGTGAGACAAGCGGCCGTCGACGCCACTCTTTCGTTTTTCTCTCTCTCCAATTTTACTCACTCAATATCCTAGCCGACAACCATTTGCAAACAGACTCATTTTTTATGGGAAAGACAAGATCAAATGTGAAGCAGGTTCTTTCTCTCTTTTTTTGTTGTTGTTTTATACTAAATTGATTCGTATTTGTCCACAAATATAAAGTACGAATTGACTATTACACACATACATATTCAAATTGTTCACTTATTCACTCATTTAATCTACAATCGGAATAGAATCGATCGTACCGAGAGTGGTGTCATTCTAAATTAATTAAAAGTCTCCTATACAAAAATAACTGACAGAAAAAAAAGATCAACATTATGCTTAATTAAAATTGTTCAATTGTAAATATGATGACATTAATATAGCATGTGTAGGAAAATGTTTAGTTTAAATGTAGGAATTTATTTAAAAAAAAAATACTTTACAGTGCAGCCAACATTTCAAGTCAAAATGTACCGCCGCTACTAGATCATGATTGCAGTGTGGCCATATGTCCAATCAGTTTCCAGAATAAAAATAGCAACCAAAACAAAGGCAAAATTCACAGTAAATGTAATAAGAATATTGGAAAACAAAATCTGGACTTCAAAATTAGAGGGAAAATGTACGAAAGTCGGACAGGTGCCACATCGCCACATCTTCCACTTAGTTTCGCCATCTTGGTGTCTCATTTTTTAGTACATATACACTTACACACACACAACACACACACACGCAAATACAATCTATAATATTGTTTGAAACAATCGAATTCTGGAGTACGATTGACAGCTCTAACAGAAGCAATGTCAGCTTTGTGTGTTTGAAACAAATTATGGCCACAAAAAAATAGTATAACAAATGTAATGCAAGTCCTGAAACAGTGAACCAATGGAAAATGGGATTGTGATCGAGATTCAACATCGTTCAATATGAATTGTTCGATGCCAATACAAGACAAGAGGATAATTAATGGAATAGTGGAAAACCAGACCAATATAATTGAGTAGTACAATGGGTGAGGGTGGCGAATTGAACAGAATGGACCATAGAATAGTAAAACAAAAAATAAAAAAAAACTAAAGCAAAATTTACTTTCAACTTGATATTGGAACAAATTGCTTTGGCCAATGCATTACTGACAGAAATAGGCTAAACAAATAATAGCCCTTGATGTCGTGGTGATGACGATGGAAAGGATGAAAAAAAATGGGAGTGAGGGTAATGGTTAAACAAGAAAATGAGAGAAAGAACAAAGAATGTTTAACACTTAGTACACGAAAAAACGACCTAAAACCAGACGGTGAATATAAATAAATAAAAGAAGAAAACTGGAAATTGGTGAAGCATCCATTTATTGGACAACGAGAGGTAACTGGTGCACACATACAGACGGACATCATTATTACAAATAGAAATGGTAAGTGAGACAATCACAATTTAATTCGGACATTGAGCTACTTTGTATGTGTGACAGAAGTAAAAGCAATATTAGGGGGAAGGAAATGAGTAGAAGAAAAGTATCAAATCTAGTGTGCATGTAATTGAATTGTGCAATGAGACACACACACACACACACAAGACAGTGTGTAAGTCAATTGCAACATAATGGAAGGTAACGGCAACTATTCTTGTTCGACGAATAATGATGGGAATGGTCGAGAATATATACGCACACACACACACATACATATGGTCCAGAATGAGGGGACAAGAGTATAACATTGAAAATGAATGTCGCTTATTACCCAATTGATGATGGCAATGGGAATGAGCAGTGCAAATTTATGTATCTTATTAGTGAAGTAATTAATGGCAACCTAGTAGCTAGGTAAAATCAAGGAAGCAAGACCGTTTTTTTGGAAAAGCCAACGACCAGGACAATTGAAATATGTGAACGGTTGAATGCTATTTATGAATATATATATTTATATATATATATAATAATGATGATAGTGAAAGAGAGAGGAAGAGGAAGAAAGAGCACAAACAATGAAACCGAGAGTCGCCATTAACAATTGGCTCTCTCATAGGCAGGGAGGGAAAGTGAACAAACGGGAAAACAAGTCGGATATGATGGAATGGACCGATCGAGAGTTATGGCATTGGTCCATTCCATATTGGCCTAATTGAATGTCCGTGCCATATACTGACGGAAATATGATTCTTTTGACTATAGTTCGCGCGCGCACACAAACACAGATTCATCCAGCAAAAAAAATAAAATGTATCGAAATAAAATGTAACTTACCAGGAGCAGTTTGCCAACTCAGTCCACCGATGAACATTTTCCTATAGAACGAAAGATAAAAACAATAATATCAGTTAAAGGTTCAATGAGGCAAAGAAGAAAGTAATTGGAAGCAAAGTAAATCGTTGAATAGTACACCATACAAGTCTACAAATAAGTCAACTTATAGAAGTTTTGTAGAACTTTCAGAATTAGAATCAAGAGTCAACCATGAAACTCAACTATCGGTTTGAGTCATGGTGAAATAGTGAATGGGTACAACGGGAAGAAGAGTTCTATGAATGGGATGGTATGAATGTGAAGTGAAGGCAATCGGGCATTGGAACACACACACACACACACACACACACACACACACACACACACACGCAAACATGGTAACAATGGTCGATAAATGGGGCAAAAAAAGAGGAATAAAAGGGAAAAAGAATCAGTGAGTGGGAAACATTGTGTGGTCAAAAGTATGGCACGAAATGGAGTATATGAGAACAAGTGACAGATACACGCACTTGAAACTATTCCTAACGGTTTTGTGCTCAGTGGGAGCACAAAGTCCTAACAGGACCAAATGATAAATGAGCAGCTTTGTTCGAGGGTTGTAAAGCTGGCTAATTGCATGCAGAATGGAGCGAGAGACTGTGAATGTACAACATTGGTACGTTTGCAATGGACTAAGATGAGAATCGAGTCATGGCTAGCGATGATGATGATGATGATGATGTTGCCAATGCCGATGCATGTACGAACACCACACACACCATTGCAAGTCTATATTTGTTGTATATGGATTGGGTGGCCAAAGGCAAGGCTAGATGCTGACTAATGAATGGCGACGCGAAATGGGCACATTTGTCATCATAGCCAACATGTACCGCATGGATTTTAAGAGTACTATCCAAAGAGTTTACAACTGACAAGCAAATGGGAGACATGGACCACCGCCACCAACCAACCAACCAAAGTGACACGTTTGCCCATCCTAACATGGACGTGCACCAACCTAAACCCCAAACCAATATTCGCTCTACGATTGAGAACGATAAATCTAATCTTTTCCTGAAATTTTTCTTCATTCTCTTCCCCCTTACCCTACATTTTACCCCCATTACACTATCCAATTCTTAACAAAAAACAGTCTCTATTTATTAACAGCACCACCAGAGCATAATGTCGCCCACGCACATACTATGGTCGTCATTGTGTGTGTGTGTGTGTGTGTTTGGTTTTACAACCATTGAGTAAGAAAGATAAAGAGAGGTGTTGTTGCAAATGGCCTGAAATGTAATAGCAGAATATAGTTAGAATAGATAAAGATGGAATGAAGGGGAAATCAAGAATTTGAGAATGCTTTTAGAGGGTACCACTCATTGGCCAACGATGAACTGAAACATAGAACCAAAATGGAAATGACATAACGAGACACGATGAGAGGGAGCGGGGCAAACAGTAAACAGGACAAGATGAATCAAACATTGTTTGCCTCATATATGTAACGGCCTATGCGGTAACGGAGAATTGGCCAAAAGGCGTAACAAACAATTGCAATGGGATCAGATTTCAATGGTATTTCTCATAAGAATGGTCCTTTTCCTATTAGTGCAAATGTGTATCTACACTACATGTTCTATGAGTGAATTTAATAATTTATTCTCCATGTTGAGAAAAGACATTGCTGCTCGTCTCTCGGATAAGGTGAAACGCCGACAAATGACCAAACAACACATACATAAATAACGCACGCACACACACACACACAATCCAGTTATGGTCAGGTGTTTTGTGTGTGAACGAGAAGAAAACCCATTCCACACAAACTCAAACATAGATTCGACAACTAAACGTTGTCCTAATGGGTGACATGCAAACATAGCACGAGTCGACCACTGTCACCAGAGAATAACAACAGAAAATCCCTTTCTCCAAATTAATCAGTACAATTAACGGTCTTTAATTAAGGCAACGTGGCCCAAAACCTGATGGGACTATTGGGTTGAAAGTGGCCAATGTGAACACTAATTGCATTCGACCATTGCCGGACCAATGTACCAAAAATCCGAATGGCGAGATAGGAAAATGCCACTGAACGACAGCCGGTCCTTCACGGCAAACTCATTAAATAATCGCCCCGTTCGGAACATAATTACTATCCAAACCCTAAAACAGGCTAATTACTGATCAAACACACTGAAATGGTGCCATTTGATATAGATTTGGGTTGGGTTCATCATATTTGACCGTTGTACCATTTCCTGTTTTGGAACTGATCGAAATCGAGTCCATTCCTTGCTGCCAACAACTAGGCAGATAGAATTGTACCATTAATTCAATGAAAATTCAATTCAAACATTTGGATAGATTTATGAGGTGACAATAAAATAACATACAGATAACTTGAAACACGTCAAAAGGCAATATCATTTTTGAGATAAGAAAAGTTAGAAACATTTGGGTCTGACTGTTTATTATTTGATTGAATGTCTGTTTCAGTCCATATATGAGTTTGAATTTCCTATTATCAACATTAGGAATCAAACATAATGTCCGAAAGTAAAGGAAACTTTCATAAGTATAGTTCGACCATCCATTTGAAGATTCGTCCCTTTTAGTGTTGGTCTCTTATCTCATGAACTCACTTTGTTCTTAGATCGTGTGAACTTAAACATGGCAAATTGAACCCTAGAACAAAGTGTCTTGTTTTATATTATGTGTTGTTGTTGTTATTATTAAGAATAAAAAGCAAACGTTGATTGACGTTTTCAAAATGTTCAAGTTCATATGGTTCACGAGATTATGGTGGTAAAATGAAATTGGCCATCTGACAATTTTGCCATGCCGCCGGTACAAAGAGAGACAGATCAATCGATATGACAATGAGAATAGGGAAAAAAAGACACCGAACCGATGGGTACAAAGTGGATGAGAACAGTCAAGTCATTGAATGTGAAGTCCGAACCAGTGTTGTTGTGCAACCAGCTTAGGATCATATAAGAACGATATGTGAACTAATCTGTGGTAAGACAATTATATTTGTGCCTATTCATAATGAGCCAATTAGCTGTGATAATGAAGAACGGTCTAAATGTAGATTCGGACCATGAGAGAGAGAGAGAACGAGAGCGGCATTACATTTGGAGAAGGGAAAGATAGAATGTACTCTTGATGATGTTTATATTAGGAACATGTTATTGCCAGTGTCAATAGAAGGGACACATGTCTGGCATAGTGTCGTTGTCGTCGGCTGAGTCAACAAATTATTTATAAGTCAAACATATAACACTAATATAGAATAGTATTGGGAGAAAGATAGATAGCGAAACAGCTAGAGAGGGCAGTTGTAAAGTTGCAAGGTGCTAGTTTGACACTTTGCTTTCCTATGATACATCTTTCGCAAGTTATCTCCGCGTATGCTTCATTATCAATTGTAATTGTTGTTTGGTGATAGAGGTTGCCATAGCTCGAAGACCAATGGACCACCAGGCAGCAATAAAAAACAAAAAAAAAACAAGTGAACACAGAATCGACATTGACTCTCCTTATGCATCAGTCCATTAGTGTCAGTCTGGCTATAATTGAGATCGGCACCGTGGGCCACTATTGCCATCGTCATCAGTCGACTGATGACGATGACGCTTCTCCTTGTAAGTAAATGACATAAAGGATACAACAAAATAGACAATTCACGTTTGGAAATTGCTTCAAGCATCTTCACTTGATTATTTGGTACATTAAATGGGCTACCTTAATTAAATTGTCGACCTGACTATATTGTATCGTAGATTGGAACATGTACACTTTCACACTATTTTCTCTGTTGCTCAAGACGCCATTACTATTGGGCGAATTGAGAAAACTTTGTCAATTTAAAATATAATCAATAATAAATATGCAAACAAGAAAGCGTATGATGGTAAAAAGTGTAAATTATGAATGAAACGATGATGATGATGAGTTTGATAATGATTATGGCTCAAAGAGGATAGAACTGAGCCACACACACACACACACACACACACACACACACAGAAGTCAATGTACTCGTTTCAATATAAATGCATCCTTTCCTACTCGTTATCAGTTGTCAACGTGGAAAATTATTACTTTATTTGCAGCAAACAGATTGCCGATTCCTCATCGCAGCAATTTAACCGGATTGGCCCCAACCTAGGCCAATATAATTTTGCAAAGCTTGCGGCCATTTTTCTTTTCTTTGATCCATTTCTCTTTGGTATTTGTTTTTGGGTTTAAATGTAAATATTAAGTGCAAATACAGTTGATTTAACCGAAAATCTATTAAAAAAATATAATTTTAAAAAAAATGAGGTTAATCATTCATAGCCTATATTAAAAGGAAACCTTTTTTCCCCTATAGATACGCATTAGGATTTAATTTAAATTGAATTGAAATCCTGTAAAAAAATAGCGTTGGCTACGATTTGTATGAAATATTAATTAACAAAATTGGAAACAACAATTTCCGAAACGGTCATCATCTTAATGATGTACTGAACAAACGAGAATAATGTTTTCCACATAATAAATGTACGTTTCAATGACAAAGCATTTTCCAGATTCAGACTAATGTTCATAACATACCAAGTCGGTACATGTATATATACATTCAAATTCAAAATGGGTCGAAAGATCGAGTAAGAAAGTTCTCGGTTGCCAAATATGCCCATAGCTTGATGGAATGGCGGTTGCCATTTTACTTTTTAACCTTTTTTTTATTGTTGGCTGATGATGATGATGATGATGCTGCTGACGCGCCGCCATCACCGACAAAAGCAACTTTTCACTACACTTGTATATCCAATGTGGCATTCATTTTGCGACCACAAAGGGTTGCCCAAATCAAGAATGGGAAAAAGGAATCGAGAGTGAAAGCAACTGAACCATACCAAATGGGTTTCTATGTTGCATTTGTGTAAGGTGGAGGAAGCGCACACCAAACTTAATCTAAGGTATATTCAATGTGGGCACACAACGAGAACGAATTCGTCATGTAGTACATAGTAACCAAGAATGGGATACTACATGCACATCCATAGAGAATGTAAACTGGATAGTCGACGAATTTGATAATAATGGTTTATAAAAAAAAAGAAGAATGGTAAGCAAAAAAATGAGAATGGAAAAGTGAAGCGAACAGATGACACCAGAAAAAAATGATGGAAATTTGACTATCCCATATGGAGGATTACAATCAAATCATTAAACATTTCAGCTTGTGGCAATGTTGTGTCTCGAATGATGTAGTTCATGTGTCGCCATGTTGTGTACAAGTTTAACAAGATTCGAGGAAAAAACAATGAAACAAACTCAAATAATAAGAGGAAACGAACGAATAGGGGTGGAATAGTACGTGTATCACACTACTGTGTTGGCCCATGAGAGGGTGCAACACCCAAAAATAGATTGTTCCACACGGCGTCCCTCGAAAAAGTTGTAGATATGGAATAGTCAACGTCTATGTCCTCTTGGCCTTCTCAATGAGACGTACATTCAAGGTGTCGAATATAGAGACGGAGAGAGAGAGAGAGAGAGAGAATCGATAGTGGACAGTGGTAAGCACGACACTTCGTGATGTGAATACGATCTCCTGATCTAGACTTATGCCGATGTAAACTTGTGTCCGAATGTATATGAGAAAATGGCTACAAAACCAGAACGGTTGCTAATCTGGTCAAATGAGCAAAGTGTTAAACAGGAAAATGAGCATCTTTTTTTCCTATCTCTCTCCTAAGACTACGACATATGAAACATGAATGAGATGATGACATTAATGTTGAGATAGACACAACAAGATAAGCCCTCAACAAGGTTAACACCGATAGCAATGGATGGACAATGATGCAATAAGCTGACAATACTCTACATACATGCATTTACTTATCAACGTCACTCGGAAGGGGGGAGAACAAATATAACGAAAAGAAAAGAAAAAATTAAATGAAATAAAATACGAAAAATAAGAATGGGAACGATTGGACACGCGCACATTGTGGACACACGGTCTCATATCGATCATGCGTCATCTTGACATTTTCATCGAACATTGCACTTTGCCATAATTGAACAATGAGGAAAAGCGGCCAATCATTCAAATAACTTTCAAATCACATTTAATCGAACGGGTTCACCGAGAACATGTAATAATAATAATAATAAAAGTACCACAAAAAAAAGAGAAAGATGAATGTGGCGGTAAAGGTTAACCTTTAACTGGCAATTAGCATATACTAAACATGAAACAAAGAGAGTGTGCGGTGCGGTGTGATGTTTGGGTGATAGATTTCAATGGGAGAAATTAGCCCGCCTCTCAAAGTGTCTGTCGTAATCCAAGACTTAGGAGAAGATGAAGAGAGTGTGGGGATAGGAGCCAAACAAGAGGACGGAGGGAGAAGTCTTCATTCGGACTTTTTCGTCATTACACTTTTACTCATTTTTCCCACAAAAAGCATTGTACGGCAAGAGTGGCACATACGCCAAACAGTAGTGGTGCAATCATGTGCCCCTTAGGATTATGGTCGATTCATAGGTTGGCTGACTCACCAGAAAAGTACCAGACCGATCGGTCTATACACCAAACAAACGGATGCAAGTCCAATGATGCGGTCACTATGGCAATACATTCAACTTGTGAACACAATGCCGATCGAGTTTGATCTACACACACACACACACATACACACCACACTTATTGAGACCGTGAAGTTAAATAAGATAATAACCATACAAAAATATGAATGCAATGCGAAATGAATCGACAACATTTAAAGGTTATAATTCAATTTGATCAACATTTATGACGCAAACCATCCGCAATGGAAGAGAAAGAGGAAGATCGGCAATCTTAGGAAAAGTAAACCCACGCATACACATTCTTACAGACAGACGAACATAATGAACGAGAAATAGAGAAAGGGGAAAAAGATTGAGAGAGTTAAAAAAGGGAGCAATGCACCGGCATCAACATCAGATATTTATCGTTAACACGTTTAATATTGGTTTCCATCCATAGTTACTGTTTGGTGACAAAGTTCGGAAACCCTCAAAAAAAAGAAAGAAAGTTGGATGGAAATGAGAATACCTAATTGTACAATGTGTACCGTCGGTCATAGTGCATCTATAAATATATATATGTACACCTATGTTTGTTGTCAATTTTAAATGCCAGAATGAGACAATCAGTGCACTCAAATTTACTAGATAATAAAATTGCTATATTTATGATGGAATAGATCCCATAAGGTACAAACATAGACACAAAAGAAGTAGAGGAAGAAGTGCAAATATTGTAAGCTCGATGACTTTTTCATTGCAAATTGTCGATGGAATGGTGAAGAGGGATAAAAGATCGACGTTAATACACTAATACACTAATACACGCACACACACACATACATACAATCGAGTGATAAGATAATTTTTGAGAAGCGAAACACTAAACGCTCACACTTGCTCATTTGGTATATATATTTTGTTGTACTTACAAGTCCTGGTCGTATGAGCCGTCGTGAGTGACCACTTCGCTTGAATTGGTCGATGTATGGTTGCTGGCCATCGATTGTGGTGTTGTCTGTGCCGATTGGACTTGCTGTCCATTCGGTTGCTGTTGCTGTTGTTGTTGCTGTTCGGTTTCCATGTTGCCCGTCAAATGAATGTCAACGTTGACTGTTGATTCCGATCACTGGTGATGAATGTTGTACGACTTTGTCGGGAGTTGCTCTCGTTTGTCGGCGATCGATGACGGCTTCGTACTCGTCCTCGTAATCAATTTTAAGTAGAAGAGATTGAAGAAAGCGAGCGAGCGAGAGAGAGAATGACAAATTTGAATTGAAAAAATTATGGGTGCTCAAATTGGTATTGCACGTTTCACATTAGATTTAAAACCCAATTTTATAAATGAGACGATGGGTTGTTGTTGTTGATGTTGATGTTGTTGTTGTCGGTGATTATGATGACGATGATGTCGTCGTAGTTGTCGTCGTTGATTTCAAACATAAATCATGACAACCTATTGATGATGATCAATGTCGTCGATGTCGTAGTGGTATTATAATGGCTTGATTATTGCTCGATTGATGATATTTAATGCTGTTGTATTGATGTCACTCCGACACTGATCAAAGACCGGCCAGTGTCAATAATTTTCTTTAAATAGAAGAAGAATTTGAAAATGATTTGAGAGAATGAGGAAAGGAATCACAATTAAAGATAATAATGAGATTGAGTGGTTGGTTGTACGATGATCGTTGTTGTTGTTGTTGATGATGATGATGAGTGAGACCTTTTTGTTTTATTTTGGTTTCGAATATTAATCGAAATTGAAAGAGGTATTGATTGTGGTTGTAGTTGTTAAAGTTGAAATGATTTACAATTCCTCGATTTGAAGATTATCGGTCAGGATTGGTGCTTCTGCGTACGTTAGTTTCCTAAATGTTTAGGTGGCAATGACTATCAACTGACTCAGACTGACTGACTGACTGACTGACTGAATGACTGTTATACTAAACTGTCTAGCCTAGTAAACTATGATGATCTTGGCATGAAGCTTGCTTGCGCAACTATCTATTGTGATGATCGTCGATCCGATCAGATGTGTTTGTAAATGCTGCGCGTCTATCTGCCGCCGTGTTGTCTTGTGTTGTCTATGTTCAATGCAGACGAGATGAACGTTGAGAGTGGGATAGAGTGAAAGGATAGCGAAGGAAAATAGAGAGAAACAAATAGATATGAGATTCTGTCCGCGATGATGGCGGTGGTATATGTCGATCCAAATGGAACAAGGAGGCAGAATAAGGGATAGAGAGAAAAAGAGAGCGGTTAGAATGAAAGTGTGATAGAAATGTGTGCACTCGCACACTCGGCTCTACACACACAACACACAAATGAAAAGAATAGAATAGAAATGGTGGAAATGATGAGACTAAAAAGATGGGTACGACCGCTTTCCAATGTGACTCGATGTCAAGTGAGCCGCCACCACCGAATAATCATTCCATAGTCAGTCCCATATTTGTGAGTCGGGCTATGTTTGTGTGTGTGTGTGTGCGAGTCAGTGTCAGTGACTATGTGAACGTACCTACGGCGACGAGATCCGGGAGCCAAGTGACGGACTATGGCAGCAACCAACACTGATCGTATACCGAACCGAGGGAGAGGGAGAGAGAGAAGGAGAGAGCGTGTGTGTGTGTGTGTGTGTGTGTGTATGTATGTAGTGCGCCGTCACACATACATCGAGACACATTCACAGACACGAACCAACTTAGCCCCCAAGTTTCCCCACGTGTGTTGTATGCGCGTACTCCTTGCTTACCACACACACACACACACACACACACTCATACACAACACATCCCAATGATAGGAAGCAAGCCAATACGGCCCATCGCATGCGCACCAATATATCGGCAACATTCGACGCAACTTACCATTCACATGGTCGACGCCACTTCTGTATCACTAGAAAAGATGGCTCCCTTATCGACATGGATGCCACTTCACATGACACATGGACTAACGGCATTCGCATATACGATCCAATACCACTCTCATACGATATGCTTCTACCACGTTCGGGAATCGGTACCCGAGGAAGCGGAATGATCTTTCATTCATTTTTTGGATCGACAGTTACGAAATTTGCTTCCCCACCCGTTCATCACCATCATCATCATCATTCTGGGGGGTTTCGTAAAATACCGTTGAGAATGTTGTTTCCCGACCCTTCCTTTCCTTTGATTGTCAAGCGAACCGATCAAATAGTGAAAGAACGGTAATGAATGGACATTCGCCGCCACCGCCGTCGCCGCCACCAAAATGATAATATTGTCATGCGTTATCAATAGAATGTCGATGAGAACAAATTCAAATTAATGCAACCAAATTGCATGCAAGTGGGGGACTAGGGGAAAACGAAAGCTAATTGCACCGGTTTGCGTATAGCGACACAAATCATTCTATTCCCTCACATTCATGACAACCACTGTATACAAGTCAACAGGTCGGTATATAAATGTAGGTACTCTTCCGCTTTATTTAGGTTTACGTGTAGAACAAGATTCACTGTCAATTCTTCATTTTTTTAATACATTTCTGGCCTCACCACTCACTTTGTAGACCTATTATCCGTGTAATTGTGGCACTTGTCAACAGAACATTGTCGAATGAATGTCGTAAGTCAAGAATGACAAATGCTATTCTCACATACTTTCCCTCATTTCATTTGAATATATTGAAAAATGAGGATGAAATAAAAGAGGAGGAGGAAGAAGAGGAGATGGTGATGGTGGTGGTGGTTAGGCTAATTTAATTTAAAATTGTTCTTAAATGTGGCATAGATGCGACAAATATAGCAAATGTCGTGTTATAATGGACACAACTGGTTGTCTCCAATGGTGGAACAAAGATCTGAACCGTGAGATGAACTTTAGGAATGAATGGACCAAACCGCTAATGTACCATCACCATATAACATCCTCATCATGGTGATCATCAACACCAACCAGAACAGAACAGAACAGAACTGAATGGGCATTCGGACATTTTGCTTAATCACGAAACATGCCAGTACTGATTAGCTCGCAACATTTGCGCTGTATCATGTTGCCACAAGTGAATTGCTGAAGCTATTGCTATCATACACCACGAGTGTGTGTGTGTGTGTGTATGTATTTTTAGGACAGACTAAATGTCATTCCATCATGTCGTTTGAGGGAAAGGTCAGCATAACACACACACACACACACAGTTTGATGCACACATTGCACATTGTCAAACGTACCGGTATTGTCCTGGTTTGTTCGAATGTATATCTTCCTTTATGTGTATAAGTATGAGTGTGTGTGTGTGTGTGTGTGTGTGTGTGACTACGAATATGACTTCGCTTCAATGCGAATCTCCCCACCATCTCCGTCCACATTGGAATTATGTTCTGACTGTGCGATTGTGTTATTTTGGTCCTGTCTAGCGGTGTCGATGCCGGTTCTGCGGCCCAAATCAAGAGCCGTCTACCATTCTTTCCATATCTTCATATACGTTCCCTTCTATGCCCATTGGAAAGTTTTAGCGGAACCGAACACACACACACACACACACACAAATATAAACGACAAAAAATGGCAATAGAAACAAAAGTAAGCAACACAACAAACAACAAAAATGACGAGACAGATCTACAATTGTCGTCGTCGTCGCCATCATCATCATCATCGTCGTTCTTTCCCCTGATTCGACGACACCATTCACCATAGTGTGACTAGTGTGTGTGTGTGTTTGTGCCCGGAACGTGACAAACAGAGACTAAGGCGATTATTTGTCCTTTGACGTTTTGCCAACACACACACACACACACACACAATGATAAAATTGCATCACTTTCACTCGGACCAAACTCTCTCGATCAAGGCAACAAAATCAGCTAAGTAGTGATCGAAGATCGAATGTTGGCAAACAAGCAAACAAATAGACTTCACATATAAATTCAGTTGTAGAAGGGTCTGTGTATGCACTGTGTGCTCCTTTGGTTAGTCGGCAAGTCGTTTTCCTATAGTATTTGAATCGTCAAATTACACCATATTGAGTTACACGGTCGGCACGATTGCAATGGACCAAAACAACTCAAACAGCAAAACCAAAAAAAAAAAAGCAAACATACAAATGGAAGAATACGAGCACGTTGAGAATATGGCCAAATACATGACCACGATTCAATTGGACATGCTTCAATGTTGGGTTCTGTTTGAATGACTATCGCAAACGAATCGCAAATGGACGAAAAGGGCATATGCTCTTGCGTGCCATCGTATTTTTTTGCTTGTCTGTTTGATTTTGAACTCGTCAAACCGAACAAATCGAGTCACACCAATTCAAGATGAAGAAGAAGAAGAAGACATGTAGTCCGTGACTGAGTGAACTTGGTTTCATCATCCTTTTTCCCAATTTTTTTGCCCAATAAATGAGTGCGACATGATACATTCGAATATTGGTAAACCGAATGAATTACCATTCAATCATAATTAATGATGCAATTCGTCTTCAGGTTGAAACGATTGCAGATTAGAAAAAAGAGCCAAAAAAATATAATGGTGTTTCCCCTTGAATCATTGGCAGATCGGCCATAATAAAATTAATTATCCATAAACGGAAGAATGATCATTCAATTAGTTTTTTTCATTCATTTCCAATCGACACTAGACCACCGGTCATGATCGTTCGAACGTATTGGGAATCGTCGGTTTCCAAAGTGACCAATCATCGATGACAGGAAATAAATGTACAACAAAAAAAAGCTAATGATTTTATTCATTTTCCAACATTTTTTTTCTGTTAATGTTCGGGAAATTGTGTTCATATATGCTTGACACAATGAATCGAAGAAAGATATTTAGTAAATTAGAAAATTAATTTAACAAGAGCTGAACAAAAAATAGAGAGAAAGAGAGAAGACAATACAAAACGATTCAATTTTGACGACAGTTTGATGATGAGCAATAGACGTCAATCGAGAACATTAGAGAATGCTGAATAAGATGAAATGGTGATGATGATGATGTAGTAGAACCAGACAATTGATTTGAATTGTGTCACAATTGAGCGCATTATGACGATAATAACCAAGCATTGTTTAATTGATTACATGAATAGAATGAATGGTGACAATGACACAACAGTGGACGCAAAAAAAAGAACCAACAAAAGGCTCATCTATTGTCATCATTCTTGAATGTTCAAGTTTCCAACGATACGCACAATCGATGACTATACATCAAGTTCAAAATGTACCATCGAGGTGTCACCGAACCAATCGATTCATGGATCGACTAAATCACATAAAAAAGCTCTCATGAAAATGCTTATCATTGGTGAAGAAGCGTGACGTGTCAACCGATTTATGGAACCTTCTCTCGGTTTTTTTCTCCCCTCTCCCTCCTTCCCTCCCTCCCATTGATTGAGCATTGATGCGAATCGGCCACTTGATCGTCCAGTATGGCTACTGAAGAAAAAAAAAAAACTATGAACGAATAAAACCAATTTCCCATTTTGTCGATTCAAACCAATTTAAATAAATTGTGGTAGCGGGAGGTAAGAAAAGCAAAGTAACAAATGGCATGTCATCATGCTTGTCGTTTGCATTCATTTCATTTTATGAGCATTATTATATTTATTATTAGTATTCATTCCATTTATTGGGCAACGGTAATGGGCCACCGATATATATATATACCAACTAAATCGACATTATACTCTCTATGATTTACAACCATTCAATTTGCTTATTCAAATGGAGACAAGTCAACAATTTGTACGATTATGCTTTAATCTTGAATGAAGTGCTCATTAGAATAATCGATCGATGCCTATCGTGTCATCATGGCTCTGACCATGTGATTACCACAACCACAATGAATTCAATGTAATCGCACTCAAATGCTCATTACCCAATAACAAATAACAAATTTGGTTGGAAAATATACTTCTTCATTTTTGTTATAAACGAGAATTGGACTAATATTAATTAGTGGTGGTGGTGGTGGTGGTGATAATAGTACAATGATGAAGTTTGGTCAAACCATAGGAGATGGTTTGGTATTAAATGAAGAGTGAAGACATGTCGCAATTGAATTTCTCAATGCAAATGGATTAGAACGAAATGGACAATTGGAATGAATGAATGAATGAATGAATATGCGTGTATAAATGTCGTGTTTGTGGAATCGACCAGACATGACGTGTCAGCTCAACTATTTCATTGCAATTCAAATATAAGTCTATGGGAGAGAATGTTCGGGTTTATGGTTCGTGCCATACCAAAACTGAGCCGGTACGACACATGAATATTAATTAAACCACCAAGTAAAAAAAATGGTTGTTGTATCTGGCTGAAGGGCACACACACACACTAATCAGATCGGGACATGTCAGTATCATTGGTACTCATATGTACCAATTGCAATCGAATTAACCTAACGTGGCAAGACGTCGAACACCTGACAGTGATAAGGCTAACTCAATTAGTTAGAACCAATTTGAGATGTGTGCGGAAGATGAAAACCGTAAAAGCAATGGTAACATTTAATTGAATGTTAGGACAACAAATGTATACAATCATCGAGTAGAGAAATATAAAGAACCAACCATTAGTACATAGGAATAATATGCATAACATGACCGAAAACATAGAGCCAAGCTAACCAGTCGCCAAATGGAAAATCCAGAACCGAAAAAAAAAATAAATAAATAAAACAATAAAGCTTCAGTAAAATTGTAAATTCGTTTATGCATAGACAACAATTGAATTCAACAGAAAGTGGTGGCATCAACGGAACCAAATGGTCATTTACGGTGAATCCGGTGTAGAGACTAGGCCATCAACGAACCGAATAATAATTGACTAATTTGATTATGCACACGTTCTCGTCCAACTCATTACTATGCTATACTATGTTCTTCTTCTACTTCTTCTTCTTTTTCTTCTTTGACTGGACTTTGACGATTGATTCTCTTTTACTTTCACTTTCTCTCTCTCTCTCTCAATGGTCGTTGTCATGGTCGTAATCATTTGTTCAGTGGCTAAATTAAGTTCGACATTCATCAACGAGGCAGCTATCAAAAGTGGTGGCACCCAATCCAATTGGGAACGAGTAAAGCCAACATGTCGTTCATTGATTCACGTCTCGTTGCCTACACCCCTGCAGCAGTTCAATTCATTTCAAATGTCTCCCCCTCCCCTTCCCGTGTCCCCCATTCATTCGTATACCTGCGTCTATGCCAACATAGTTTGCAGATTGCTGGGTACAAACACACAGAGACGAAACCTACTGTCCGCACGAACCAAATCATTAATTGGCAAACGAGACTAGCATATGGTGGCATAGAATATTCGTATACGCCTTTACCAATGTTTGGATTTAGGTTTAGAATGTTTTTTTGTTCCACATTTTGACCAAAATTTTGCTACAATTGCAATCGAAAAGATTAACTATTCGTACATTTCCAATGGAAGGACAAATAAGACAATCAATTGCAAATGTTTCGATTTGGTCACTTCATTTTTTTGGTAATTATCGATATTTCAAAATTAGCTTACACAAATTAAATATTGTGTAAAAGTAGAACAAGATAAGAAATTAAACTAATGACGTTGAATCTGTTCGTGTTGATCAAGTACCCAAATAATGTGGTAATCAAACATAAACAAAAACTATAGTTTCATGATTGGATTCAATCGATTCCTGATCAATTCTGGTGGCAACATACAAACATACAAAGAGTCAACAGAACAAGTACAATTTGTTGGTTCAATATATTGAACTAACCAGTAGAAACAGCAACAAAAGTAATCAAATAGAAGAAGAATAAGTAAAAGATAAAACAGCAATTTATATTTTTTGGTAAAAATTATGATTTACGCGCAAACATTCCAATAGAGTAAAACAAAAGTCAACAATGATTGTAGATCGAAATGACCTTATATAAATTGTATGTAGGACTTCCAACAATATGAACATGGAAACTAATGGCAATCATCTTTTTGTTTTCGCTGCTATGTTTACCAAATGGAGATCGTTAATGCGGCCGATGGTGGTGATGATTGGCCACACATTGGCGAACTTTAAACACACACACAACTAAACCCGTCTTGAGTTTCGACTATGACAAATTCTATATTTATGTATGGTACTACTGTTTATTATGTTCCACATTCATACCAATGGTTGAAGCTAATT
This sequence comes from Blomia tropicalis, assembly GCA_029204025.1. Taxonomy (NCBI): domain Eukaryota; kingdom Metazoa; phylum Arthropoda; class Arachnida; order Sarcoptiformes; family Echimyopodidae; genus Blomia; species Blomia tropicalis. Next base: position 1,393,014 of record CM055090.1, read on the forward strand.
ACAAAAAGAATTGGTTATAAAACAAAGCTACATTAGTATTTGTGTGTGCAATGGTGGTCACATTGGAACAATATATTTGCACTCATTTCCTGAGACGCATTCGATTCCGGTAAATTAAAATCGGTCTCCTCCTTGTCGTGGACAATTGGGATCGGTTCATTTGTTGGTGTACCACTTTTTCTATTTGCTCCCCAATGTCGTACTAGTTTTTGGATAGCCACTTCGTTGACAGTACTCACTGTCCAATTGATATCCCCTCTCATGGAACACACACACACACCCCCATTCTGTTGTGCACTTGTGTGTACAGTCAGTGAGTGTGCCAATTTAGCACTAATTTGCCCTTTTGTATCCTTCTATTGGTGGACGTTCTAATTAATGCTATTATTCGCATTCATTGGTGAAAAAAAAGTCACCAAACGCCCGTTCATTCGTTTCCCTTTTTGCAATCGACCGAACCGAACCGAACCGACCTGAACCTCACCCAATCGAGAGAATGAGAGTGAAAGAGCTTAATGTGACGTCAAGATTGGGATTGCTCGCTTGCCTTTTTATCCATTTCTTTCATTCATCAACTTTATTCTATTGAACAAATTAAAAGTTTCAACACTCTCATTCGCATTGCCAACACATAATGGGTACATCCAATGAGACGCGGACGAAAAGCACCCTCCTCACCAATCTCTCCCTCTTTCACATTCATTCATTCTTCATTCATTCGCTTATTCACTCACAAATTAATTCGGTAGCAACAATCAAGTGTACCAAAAACAACAACAACAATATAATAATAATAATAGTAATAATAAACGTGAATCACTCAATATAGTATCCCAAGTGAGTCGGGTAGTAATTTCGTTATCGATAATTACCAGATTAGAGCAATGCAAGTTATGGACCATTTGTTTTGAACGAATACTCTCATAACGCGTTTACATTAAATATATTTAAATAGTTATAATCACTAAACATTCACTAAACTAAACTAAAAACGGAACCAAAAATAAAATAAAAAATTTGGGTCAAATTAATATAAAGATGCGGTTATATATGTGTTTGTGTGTCACCATTGCACACAAGTGTCATTGTATAACATATTTTGACAGGTGTGTCTGTATCTAGATCATTTGGTAAGATGTCACAAATGAACACCATGAAGACGATGGCTTGTTTGTCACCACCGACTTGCTTCAATAATGTAGACTGAAACAAAAAACTGTTCAAGATTGGCTCAAGGTTGGCAACGTTTTATGGTTTTAGGTTAGCTAATTCACGAACAATTGACTAATAGTATGCCATTTCATCATTAAACGAGTCTGTCTGCAATACTAGAACAATACATTGAACATCAAATAGATTCATATCGCACGACATCTATGCGATGACATGAACAGATCGAGCTGAATGAGCACGATTGTCCTTAACATTCGCTATCAACCAAACCAATCACATTGTGGTTCGTTGCGGTAGACCAATCTTGTATAAGAAAAGATACCAAAAAAAAAAAAAATCTACAAATGTCATGTCACCGGTAGTCGAGTCATTCACTTCAATTTCACTTTGTTATTGCCGGGTCCAATATATCCCAACTATGTTTATCTTTAGAAAACATTTAATGGTAGTAAACTAACATCGTAAAGTCGTAAGTCGCCTTCCATCCATACGGAAGCGCATCAATGCGACACTCAATGTATATATATATATCTATGAGATATATTTTACATCCTAAGCCTGCGGGTGCTAATAGAATCTGTCTGATCATAATAACGGTTTGTGTAAATGCGTGTGTGTGTGTTGGTGTGTTGGTTGATGCCGAGCGCCCGCGCATTCAAAACAAAGCTGGCAACGACAACAAAAGACATCGACATAAACTGGGGACATGGCATTTTGATGTTGCATCGATGAGGAAAAAAAAATATAACAAGACAATATTAATTTGAAATCAGTCATGCGTCGGACACAATGAGACCGGCCAATTGACAACAACAAACCGGGGGATACCAACCGAAAGGAACCGAAGACAGTCCACAATTGGCGACAATTGTTGGTTTGGTTACTTTCATATACTCGTATATATATATAAAAAAATGTACACATCAAAGAAACAGATGCATCTTGTTTGTGTAGACACCATTTCATGACGCAATGGGTTGTCGCATCGTTTATTCCACCATCATCATCATCATCGTCAACAGATGATAACTATAGTATAGCATTATAAGTTTCAATGTGTGTGTGTGTGTGTTTCGGATCTTTTGTTCAAAAAGCCCAATACATGACTGTAGTATGGCTATGGCGGATGGAAGACCAAAATAAGCAAACATGAGAACGATTAGACAAAGCGTTCAGTGGGTGATGATGGTGGTTAGGTTGTCATCATCAGAACGAATTCTACGATACGCAACCATGTAAATGTCAACTGAACTGAACTGGCGCGAATCGCAATATCTGCCTCTACTGTTTTTACCTCGATTCCATTTTTTAGCGTAAATTTCTCCCCTTTTTGGATGACGTGGCTTGTGCATGTGTGTGTGTGTGTGTGTGTGTTCTTGGCTGACATTCTTTGTGGTTTGTTTTCGCATCAAAATTATCCTCCTATTCCCCTTCTATATCACCACACAATGCACTTTACCATTTACCGCCACTAGGAGAAAAAAAGTAGTGTATCCATGGTCACAGTTGTACTATTTAATTTCGATTTCACTTTTAAAAATAAATAGATGATGAAGAATTAGCCGTATGATGGTGAAACGAAGACAAACATAGTATAAAATAGAATAGAAATAGTGTGTAAGTGAGAAATGAATGAGAACGGCATCACAAGAAAGAATGGCGAGTCGAATGGCGCAATGAAACCGAGAGCTGTCATACGTGATAATAAAATTAAAAAAAAAAAGAAGAAGAATAGCAAATGGAAGGGCGACTTGTTCAGGCCGCAAGCATCCTATTCAATTTTGATCTCACTCTCATTACTTTCATTTCCATTCTCCCTGTGAAGCCAATTGAGACAGTAAATCCCAAGTAAATCTGCCACTTTCATATATCGGTATCGTTCTATTCTCGAACCCGCATATTACACTCACTAGACTTTGTTCATCGTTCGTATATTCATTAGTACCATTCACATTCAATGGTATAGCATGCAAATTAATTAATTCTCTTAAATGTATCATCAACTTGTGAATACAAAAGTTATTAAAAATGGTCCACCAAGACGTCACCATTAAAGAAGTGAGATAGAGGGAGAGAGAGAGCGTCATCCATTTATTCATTTATTTATTTATTTATTTATTTATTCATTCATTCTTTTATTCATTCATTTATTCACTAAACATACCAAGTAAATTTGTCCCATTGGTATGGAGAAAGCGAACGAATCGGATAATCGGGTCATGAACAGCATTTGATGTGTGCATGTTTTTATACACGAAGAAAAACACAAGGTTTTAAAAACATGATGGGCAATAGTTTGGGTATTTGGGTAACAAAGTGCAAATAACTTTTTTCATTGTTGTTGCAAAACGCTAAATAAGCACAGTTGATGCGGATGTGTGTGTGTGTGTCGCCAAATGGAACCATATATATAAATATATTTGAGTGAGAAAAGTTGCATAAAAACAAGCTTAACCATGGAACCAATCGGTGCATATGGAACACACACACACACAAAAAATATATATCGTTTTTAAACTTGATTCGAAATGCAAACAATCATCATTTTAGTTCAATTTATACATGTCACATTGGTGGTTGTAGTATTATTAGTTGTTATGGTAGCTTCCGTTCGCCAACGACCAAATCGTAAATGTCGTGAGGCAAAGTGGCTTGTTATGGTATGTTTAGAATAGAATGAAATAGTATTCAGAGTTTGTCATATCCCAAGATGCCGTAAGCTCGATTCAAAAAAAAAAGGTTTAAGTGCAATCGATTCAAATTGACAATACTATAGATACAAATCAACCTTTGACTTTATGACGATCACAATTGGCCGAACGTGTAATTGTGTCATTTCAATGGGTACCGTTCGAGAGAGAATTCGCCTCAAACAACTCGTTCGGTTGCATTTTTTCTGGTTCTTTTTTTTGTGGACAAAAACTTTCCAATTTAAGGCAAACGCGCGCAAAATTATATAAAAACGACAGTAGCAATTTCATTCACAAACATAAATATGCCTACTATTGACAAATATTAATGTTAGATTTATAATATTATTTGGTGTGAACGAACCAACCAAACGAAAGATGAGCAAAGGAAAAAAAGCTAGACCCAATTTGAATAAATATTTAGAAGCAAACAATATGAATGGAATGATTGAAAGTCTGGTTATTGCCACACACACCACTGTCTGGAATCGACGCCAACTGCAGTGGGAAGAAAAAGTGAAGATGAACAGCAATAAAAGAAGATATGGAAAGCAATTGTTTCCACTAATTCGGGCGCGACGTTTTTTTCCAATCTCGCAATTCGATCAAAAAATGCGGCGATCGAAATAAATGAGGATGGCTGATCTTTACCAAACAATAGGGAAGAAGTTTTAAAGTGAACGAGTGTGTGATTGTGTGTGTGTTTGTGTGAAAGATCTTCGATTGTGAATGCATTAGAAAAGCACTTATTCTTGTACTAATCTATTAGAAAATAACAAAACAACAAAAATAAGTGGCAAACAAACTAATGAGAAATATGTTGATGACAGCAACCATAGAATAGTCACACATTTTGTTCACCCACGCCCGACAACTAATCCAAGAATGAACGACTAATTAAGCTATAGTGTTGGTAAATTGAAATAAGATAAAATGAAAATGCGCTAAAATAAAACTGCCAATAAAGATTGAGATCGGTTCCGATGCAACAAATGTGTTGTGTTTAACAATTGTGGTCAAATGTAGTCACGAGATTGAATGGACCGACCGGCTTTTACTTTTAACCAATAATTAAGTTAATTATTATTATATATTTGTTGCCAATTATTTGACACACAATAAAAATATCAATTTCTATTGTGAAGGTGGTGTCTTTGAAGTGAAAAAAATAGGTACAATACATTAACCAACCAAACAGCAAGCTAACAGACAGTAAACGAGTTCAATATGAACATTTGTTTCCGAACCATATTAGAGAATTGCTACAATAAATTCATATTGATTCAATCATATATGCTACGTATCATTAATAATAAATAATAATAAATGTAGATTGGCCGATCCATACCTGTTCCAATCATGGGTTTTTCGGCTGCAAGCTAGTTGTAATGTCGTTGCCACCACCGCCGTTGTCGTTTATTGTTGCTGCCAGCCACTACACGCACAAATTATCATTTTGCCTCACGGTGTATATACATTATAATGTTGTTTGATTCAATTATATTCAATGTAGTGGTGCGTCCGGCGTTCAAACATATTCCATATATATATATATATTATATATGCCAAATGTACGTTCAAGAATATGGCGGGCAAATTGTATTTAAGCTGCAGTTTGATTTGTTTGATTTTTCCCGTATCCAATTAGTAGCGAAGCCCATTTGCAGTTGAATGAAGATCACTATGGTGACAAATACACACACACACACACGCACACATACACACATATATACCCAAAAACTAAACCATTGTTTCGTACATATGTCTCAAGTCTACACATCTCTATGCCGTTTAGAGGGCACAGCTGACCACCAACATTCACTTGTCAACTATTATTGAGTCAGTTATTAGCGAGCAAACTCTCTCTCTCTCTCTCTCTCACACATACAAAATTGCGAAGATTAGTTAGCCAATATGAGAATGGGCAATTGAAGGAAAAAGGGAATGAGGTGAGACGCAATCGGTTTCGCTCGACAAATGATTGCCAGTTATGGTGGACGGCACCACACCCACTGGCCACCAGTGCAAAGACGTGCCCAACATAACCAATAACAAAAAAAACGACCCTAAAAAAGTATATGACGGAGTCGAGTCGTGGTCTGGTTAACGAGAAATTGGCGGTAATCATGTCGTCAGATGACGGTAGAACACTGGTACGTTGCCGATATGGCTTGATATACGATCGATCAATCAGGTTAAATCGTTTTTACGATGGATTTGACCGATTTGTCCTCCCTTATTTCCTCCCCCATTCAATCATTGAATGGATGAGAATGTTGCGTCATCTAGGTAAATCGATTGCAGTCTTTACAATCAGAATATGACAAGGCAACAACCCAAGTCATCCACTAATATGGTTTGATATAATACAATACCAATTGACAATCAATAATGAAACATTTTGTACAAAATGCATCAAGTTGAAACTAATTAGTATAATACATTGTACCGAAGAAAAAAAATGGATCGATTCAGAATGTTATTGAACAAATCAACACGGAAGGAAATTCTATTAAACATGGTCCCATTATGATTGAAACTTTTCATATACAAAATGATTTTATTATTACCTCAATTAATACGATGTCTTAATTAGTAATTTATTCTCTATTTTATAGCAAAAAAAAATAAGAAGAATACTCTTTTTCCAATTTTATGTTGAAACATATATTTATTTATTTTATATATAAAAACTTAATACAATTGTAGCACAGTTGCAAATTTGGCCTTTTCCAACATTGGTACATTCAATGGTTGATTACATCATTATAATGATATGAAAGTTTCATGCCTCAAGCAAACGAACGGAGAACGGAGAAGGAAAAATAGATTGAAAGATGAACAGGGTCAACTCTACCGGAATGGACCATTTAAATCAATGGTTTATTTATATAGTTCAAACTTTAATCAAGGCAACGCAACAAACGAACACAAAATTACAAAGTGCATCGACTAAAACTATTAATTCTTTTAAAATCGATATGGTCCGAATTGGATGATCGCCTCATTTGGCATCACCATTTTCGTTTGCGTCATAGTTTATTCATTGAATAAATAGAAATCATATACAATACCATCAATAAGTAAAATTAAATGTTGATGGTGTAGTGTGGATGAAGATAAGAAGAAAAATAAATAAAAAAAAAGAAAGAAATGCCATAGTAATAGATTGCTGAAACCACTCCTTGATTCAAACATACAAATGCAACTTATCGTCCAATTCACACGTGCAATCTGACATCCATGCGTACATGTTTACACATAAAAAAAAGATTCAAAGATTCGGTTAAAGTTCGAACTTGCTATCGTGATCCACACAATCGATGGTCTGCACAAATGGCACGACAAGTCAACAAGAACAACAGTGGAAATACACATAACACACACACTCCACTCCTTCTTGGTGCACAATGTTGTGCAACAATCATTTGATGGCGGTGGTGGTGGTGGTGGCATCATTGGCATTAAACATTTTAAATGGATGGGTAGGTTGCAGCTTTTTTTAGACGTAAAATAAAAACGATCTCATCCAATTCTAATGAAAGAAAAAGACAAGATTGCACCACATAGACTTACACCCTCCCAAAATCTGATCAAAAGATCTACAAAATGATGATGTGCCAGGAAATGATGTTCATCCCGGTGGTCGGAGGCCTAGATAAAGTCTACGTCCGGTGGTGACAGATGCGATGAGGCGCACATAGACCGAAATGGCCTGAAGCAACCAGAAAAAACTAAACCAAAAAAAAAACCAATTCGATAAAAGTGTGACGAACATTGTTATCAGGTATATAAGAAGTATATATATATATATTGGAATAGAAAAGCAAATACATCATCGAAGCAATATATAAATTGTGACGTAAGTATCGAAATAGGAAGAAAATTGTCCAATGAACGAACAAACGAACGAACGAGAAAAGCGAACGTTCGATAGGTACAAGGACAGATATATATATATATATTTGGTGGTAAGATATGAACAAGCCAATACTAGATCAGGAAATAATATGAACACTGTCATCCAATAATCGGACTGATTTGGAACACGAACACTAAACTATCCAAAAAAGTATACCTAGTTAATGACGATACGATACCGAACATGTATGATGAAGATGATGTTGGTGTTGCAATGGTGGCAATCTTAACATATATTGCTTCTCCGATAAGAATGTGCCACATCTTAGATGAGGTTGATGTTGGTCATGATGATGATGGGTGAATGAATGAACGAATGAATGAATGAATGGATAGATGAATGAATGAACCAATGTCTCGCACTAAGTTTAAGGAGGGGACACATTCGCCAGTATTCGATTGACGATCCGATATTATATATGTTTGTATGTATTGAATACCTTATCATTGAAATGGCAGCGGTGCACAACGATGTGGTGCAATCACAATGTTCCACAATAAATACACACACAGTCTTAGTGTTGCATGTGTCAAAGGCACCATCGAAAAAAAAATGTATAAACAAAAAGATAATTCGGCAATGAAATCGACAAGAAATGACACTGTTCTCTATGATCTGCTTTTTTATGGGTGTCCGTATGTGTGTGTGTTTTTATTTTATTTTATTTCTTTACATTCATTTGGATTTGCAGGACAAAAAATATATATATAAAAAAATGAACGACAAGTCAGACAAAGTTTAAACATCATCATTTCAATGATGTGAACCTAACAACCATGATAAGTTAATCTAATTTTTAACCAAATGGTCACAATTAAGGAAGCGGTGTCAACGAATTTTGTTGTCCGATCAGATAGACGGCAAATGTGGATAGTATAGAGGATGTACCAGATCTCTATGACCCGAATACTATATTTCAATGGGTGAGTTGTATGGAATGGCCAATCAACTAAATAACCAGATGGTTGGTGGTTTGGTGGTGCTTGGCTAGCGTGTCACCCGATCCTATACGACGCTTGGCGTTCGTGTGTCTGTGTGTGTGTAGCATACATTAATCATTGTAATCAGTGCAAGAGCCATTGCAAATGACGACATAGATTTGTTTGTGTTCGCACCGTACAAATTAACAGTCTACAATTATTGTAACCAAAAAAATTCATTCGCACACAATTCAGTGACATTCATATTTATACGATGATGATGATCATCATCATTTGCTCGTAATATTCATTGTTCTATATGCGTCAATGGATAGATAGAATGTGTCCGCCGACGGAAGTGTTCGGAAAATGGCCTAGCGCAACAGACAAATGATCTACGAACGAAACACAAAATGAATGAACCAAGACAAAAAAAATAAACGAAAGAATGAACCGAAATAAAAAACAAAAGAATTCAAACATACACACACACGCCACATTATTGGCCCGAGTAATAGGGAAATAATCTATTCAATGGCCTATATCGTTCCATCTTAATTACCAACTAAATTAGCGTCACAATATGGCCCATAACGAGTTGTGAATGGTTAACCCAAGTTATAGTTAACTGGTCGCAATTAATGTCATGTATGGAACATGTACAATTCAAATTAACTTCACACCAAACAACAATCTAGACGCCCATTTTTTCCACGATGATGATGATGATGATGAACATTTCAAATCGGGTACCGTTGATGTACAACAAATTGTTGTACAGTTGGTTACAATAGAATGTGTGTGAGCGAGAGAGAAAGGTGTCTCTCCATTGAAGCCATGACGGCAACCATCACATACCGCCATTCTATAATGTATAGCCGAATAGTGTTGGCAATAGTTGTGCCATTAATTGAGAAACGGAAATCGAGCCAAAAACGTGTCAAGCCAAATTCTGTTTCGAGTGACTAATGAGTCTGAATGCTGCCAGCCATATGGCAATTCTCCCTTTTAGGCTTCCAAACACATACAATGCATCATCATCATCATAGAATCCCATTCGATGCATGCAATTTCACAATCAACTTTATCTTTTTTTCTCTTTTTTTTATTATAGTGTAACTTCCATTATTGCTTAATAAATGGAAAAGCTAGCCAACTTTCGAAAACAAAATCGATCTAAAATGCATAATGTACATTTCATTCATTTTAGATTCAAGACTGGTTTTCAATTGTTTTGAAAATGGAATGGATCACATTGAAAGAATGTTACATTCTTGAACCAATCGAAACAAAACTTTTTATAATGCGCAATTTGATTCTGTGTTCTTGCGAACGAAAAAATCAATGATTAGTCATCTAACAATTGAACAAATGATTGTTATCATTGTATTCGAAGATCAGTTGCAATACTAATTACAACAACTATTACTTAGATACTTTGTTGAAAAATAAAAAGGAAAAACATCGACTATAGTCTGATTTAAGATTGATTACTATTGATGACTATAGTCTTATTGCAATTCAGTCAACACTTAAAAACTGAATTCCGTCAGCTTGATCGAGAATAACGAGCAAACAGGACAATCACTGACAATTGTGTCCAATAAACGAGCGAATGTTGCCACTTGCAACCATCTCATACAATTCAATGTTGGCCGCTCTAATTAGAGTCAGATGAGGTAAGGAATGGTGGTACAGGGGTAATCGTCATTATTGCCATTATTAGTTCAACGTTAATAAGACTACTATTGATTAGTTGACGTCCACGGTGGCGCCGAATGAAACACATTATCAAGTCAGTCCTGGTAATAGTATTCAATTAGACAATAGCGGCCAATAAACAAAGCAAATTGAATTGTCAGCTTCCAAATGGAAAAGATTGAGTGTACAACTATGAACGAGAAAAAGAAGAGAAAAAAAATGGGAAAGAGTGGTAAGGGTAAAGCACAATGTTTTCCATTGTACTATACTGTTTGGTTGTATCGGTTTTTGGGCACCAGCTTGACAATAGGATGCAACATTACACACACATACATGCACGCACACATTTATCCCAGAATGGTGCATAGTGAAAAAGCCATAGAAGACTTCTCGCCTGGAAGCGATCGTGCGTCCAATGGTAAGGTACTGTGTTGCAATCCACTTTAAAATGACTGTACTGATCATACCGTATGGCATTTTCTGCGTGCACGCTAGTACCTAATTCCTTTTCGCACTAGTACTCGGCATTGGCACGAGAATGAGAATGGAAAAGAGAGAAGAGAGAGAGAGAGAGAGAGAGAGAGAGAGAGAGAGAGAGAGAGAGAGAGGGGTGAAATGGCGGACAACGGCACGAAACCCGGCGGTGCAATAGCTTGGTTCATAACCAAAGAAATGTGATCGAAGAAAAAAAAATAATAATTCGATTTTATTAAATATTAAATGACACAATTGAAAGCCGCCAACCGAACCATCGACGCCAACCATGTCAGCCCGTTCTAAAAACCCACCCGCGCATCATACCAAACAGCATAATTGGTTAAGCATGGGAAAACTTTTCGGGACAACAGTTTTTTTAAAATTTATTGGAAAGACTAGACTATTGGAACACACACACTAGGCAGTCAGGGAAAAAATGTGAGCATAAGAGAATAAATCAAATTGGCTCATATTGGCAGTGCAGAATTAAATTGATATTGCCATCGAATTGAGTGAGAGAAGGAAAGAGAGCCCATTGCTTAATGCCATTCTGGAATGGTGCCATTTTGAGGTCTAACTTAAATCGAAGTGATTGGACGGACACGCAAAGCTTCGGCTTCGGCTTCGGCATCGAATTAATTCAAAGGGACCAATCGTTTGCGGTGGTCGATTGAAGACGATCCATTGGGATAAGTAGTGGATGGCATACTTTAGCCATACGACGGAAGCAATAAGCATATTATGCCAAACACAGTATGAGCCAATCGAATTTAAATGTATCCAAATTACATTTAATGCTCAGTGTAATGACAAAAAATTATAAGCTAGCACGCGTTTCCCCCTTTCCCACTCTCCCATTCTCCATTTCATTCACAAAATGAGGTTGAAAATTGTATTAACAAAAAAAAAAAAAAAAAGTTGAACCGTACAATTTGCCGACAACTCGAACGAATATTCCGGGTGGCATAATATGTCCAAGTAGATAGATGGAAGCCATTTTCAAAACGACCATTGCCATCACTACAATTGCAGTCTCAGCCGTTCCAAGTCATTCCCCATCGAATAGAGGGTTAGGTTTGTATCTGTCTCAAACTCTCTCGTTTTCTTTTTCCTCCAGTCTCTTTATATATATGTGTGTGTGTGAATTGTGAAACAAAGAATTAAGAGAAGAAAGCTGAACACAAATGACGCATCGAAGCAAATAAGATTGATTGAATAAATAGGAATCGATGAATCGAGTTCGACATTAGCGTATAATTACAAAGTATAATGTAACTGCAACGATTGGCCAACCCAATCGAACCATGTCTAAATGGAGCGAATGAGAGAAAAAAATAAGGAAAGAGCGAAAACCAAAGCTCGAACCAAAAACTCAAACCAACAGCAGCAAATGAATGGAGAGGCAACAAGAAGAATAAGAAGAAAGACATTTGCTAAAAGGCCAATGATTTATGATGAATGCGCCGAATTGAATAAAGGGATCCATTGGATGAGTGACTGACTGACTGACTCAATGGCACACAATAGCACAAGACAAGCAAAATGGCAATTGCAATGGCAACGAATTCTGGTTTACAATGGCTAATGTGGCCCAAAATTGTTCCATGGTTTGGTCCACTCAGGACCAGTAGTAGCTTCTTTTTTTTTTGATACATTGACGATTGTATGACGTCGTCACCGTCAACACTGCCACTATATTTGCCAATTCTGGTTCGACAACAGTAAACTAGATTTGGATTGTTTCAAGTGCTTTTCCAAGCTTGTCAACATAATTTGGCATGTCCGCTAAATTGCAAATTATAATCTGCCAGAAAGATAGTTCAACTCCCAAACGGGCAATAAGAGATGTTGGTTGTGGCAATCATTTTTTCTCTCTCTCTCCCATTCACTTTCACCCTCTTTAGCGAATTTGTCTTTTGCTCTTGCTTCTTGATGACAAGCCTAAAACTCAAACCAAAAGAAGCAGAAAAGTTTCTATCAGACACAGACAAAATACATCGCTCAATTCAATTGACAGAGAGAGAAAACAATCAAATTCGGCTATAGGGTAGTGGAATAGATTATCCAAGATATTCAATTGAAACCAACCATCAATATTTCACTTTCTATCTTTTCTTCATTTTTTTTATTTGCATAAAATTGTTTCAATCGACTATTGTCATCGATTTCATATTGGTTTAAAATGAATTTTTATACACGTCAATAAGCACAGAAACGCTGATCTCAACACTGGTTAAGCAATTCAAAATTCATCATTTAGTTTAAAAATCATAAACTTATTTGGGATAGTATCAAACATCAGAATCAACAATATCTGTTATGTGATGATGATGATGTGATTGAACTGTTTAGTGTTTATTCGTTGATTGTTTCTACCATGAGCATGGCAAACCTAATCAAGCAAGTCCACTTGAGTAAACATTTACGCAATTAAGAGAACAATGAATGCTTTCGCATGGCCAGACACATTCAAAACTGTATTGGCAGGTATATATATTGTCAATACGTTCAAATCACACAATCAATATCACCAAAATGGGGTGACAGGCAATTCGGCAAATATTTGAGTAAATAGATCTAAACGAAGGATAAGTTGTCGACGAATTGACATTATCATTGCAGTAATAATAATAAAAAAAGTAGCGCCCGTACAATCTCAGTTCGATAGATACAGATTGAATTTACATTTAGTGAAAAAAAGTAATTTAATAGTATGAAAGTTTAAAACCAATAATACACAAGATAATATTAATGAAACATGAAACTGAACAATGGAGCAACACACCCAAACAAGAAAAAAAGAACAATTCAACGTATTAAGGTTCAGTACGTATATCTCATATATGATTGAAAATCGATTCGTTGCCAAAAAAATGGCAAAGTATAAGAATGAGCATAAATATAAACCAATTGTGAACGAATGCAAAATGAAATAATAGCAAGCCCAACACATAATGACAAGGTGTGTCTCACAATCTGGGCTCATGATTCCATGATTTAGCATTAATCAAGTCTGATCAGTCTAATGTAGGGTGGCCGTTTCTCTAGGTTCACCAGGAAACTACAGGTTTTTTACATAAAATTTGAACAAAGTTTTGAAATTAAACATTTTGAATAGGTAATCTATTTGAACCAAGATCTTTGCAAAAATTTTAATAGAACTACTCTGAACTCTAAATGGAAATGACTAATGTGCGATTAGTCGCGCTTAATTCTTAGAAGTCACCTAAGCGATCTCCTCACCCCAGATATAAATACATAAAATAAAGGAACTTACCTTGAAAATTCTTCATTTTGGATGAATGATTATGCAGCAATTTTAACAAGAATTTAAAAAGTATTACACAAAACAAAAAATTTAACTCGAGATGACCATCCAGCACTTTTCCTGAGAAGACAAACAATGCCACCTCAACCTTACTCATATCGTGTCAACTTTGATGGCACCATCATAGATGTGGTGCACAAGGAACCTTAACAAAATATCAATGCTTTTATAAAAAAATGTTTATTATTTAAAATATAGAAAAATTGGGTAAAATTATTAAATATTATCTTCGTTTTCAATGGTACGCAATGCAAAGAGATAGAGAAATGCAGCAGCAAATGTATGAATGATACGAACAATCCATTGATACCGAGACAGGAAATAGATGGAGTCGGTTGAGAATCGTTGTAAAATAAGGGTAGTAAATCCGATTACCAATGAAATGCGAATCAGCGTCGAACGACATGGAACAGCAAATGAAAACCAATTGACCTAAAGCGATATAAACGGATAATAGTAAAAATTTTTATTGTTTATGAAACTTACCAATTTGCTGACATAGGCAACCATTGATTGATGATCCTCATATTGATCCAGCTCATATTGTTGATCATCATTTGTTTCATATGAAAATAGGCACCGACACAGTTCACCTTCGAGAAATGATGCCAAACACTTGATACGAATGACGAAAGCCACCCAAAATAGTGGACTTAGTTGAAGTGCAATTGAAATGAATCCCGTTTGAGAGTGGCTACACCGAATCAAAGTCAATATACATGTTAAGAATGTAGTGTACATTTCATGAACATACTCGCTTACCGAAAATAAGTTCCATATGGGAAATTAGTGTAAATACGAGATCGTTCTGGTTGCCATTCTCGTATCCATTATGAGGAAACTTGATCGAATGCAATTGGAATCTGGTGGCGGGTGAATACAATTGAATAATCAAAAAACAAAACAAAACAACAAAAAATATATATGATGATTTAATGTCACCGACAGTGCAATTGTCCATTTCATTCCAATTAACACTTGCATCCATTTTGATGTCGATGACATGCCGTTGCAAACGTGCATGTTTGTGTGTGTGTGTGTGGCATTGCCATCTGTCTCCATCAATGGTGATAGCATTTTTTTTATTTGTTGGCCGACAACAAGAGCATCATCAGCACCATCACATCACCACCAAATCATCATCATCATCATGGCGCAATAATCGGGTTCACAATGGAGCAATTGGATGACGTCGAAATGGCGCAAACGATTAAGTAGCACACACACACACAAAGAGTAAAGATTAGTTGCAATGAGAAGACATAGATAAATGGACCAACATTTTGAGCAAAGCAAATAAAATGCAAACACTGTCTGACACTATGAAGAATATATATAAGAATAAGAAATATAAAAGATAGAGAAAGCAATTCAAGGAAAGGCATTACCTCGCTTTACCAGCGTTGAGATATATGTTCTTTAATACGAAACCAACATTGCAAAGTGCTTTGCCTGTCAGTTTGGTTCGACCCAAAACGAGAAGAAAATAATAAAAACAAAAAGAAAATACGAAAGTAAATCTCAATTCTTGGACAGTTTGTTCATTCAATCGAGATTAATAGGTGAACCGGTACGCAATGTACTCAGCCCCACTTCACTTAAATCGGATTCGAGAAGACACAACACACACACACACACACAACACACACACACATACAACACTTGCCCGTTGAATATTGAAGCCTAATGACAATAAAAACAATAAAAGACAATTGGAATAATAAATACTGAAAAAACATGGAACAACGCGATTAGGTCGATCATTGTATTGTATTGTATTGTATGTAATCTATAAATGGGTTTGCAACTTGAAAATATATGTTTCCCCATTCAATTGGGGATGTGTTCACATTATTATTATTATTATTATTATACGGCATCACCACAATCAAACTGGCCAGGCATGACACCAACCAGAAGAGGATATCGGTTTGTGCCGGGTTCCAATTGATTAACAATTTAACTTACTTAGTTTTAAAGCCACCGAATGTGGCCGACACATAGAGTACATTAATTCGACCCATTCCGAAATGACAAGCAAAATGCAACTCTGAAAAGGCAAGAATAATATAATGCAACGCAGTGGAATGATGTAATGTAATGCAATGCAGTGTGGCAAACATTGAGGCGAAATGGTTAAATACAAATGGAAAAGGATGAATTATAATGAAAGACAAAGATAGAGGCGATAGAGGAAAGCAAAATGAATGGATCCATGGTAAATCGATTGGTAGGATTTAGTTGCAACCGATCAAGTCGTAAATTCATGATGATATATTCTTCGATCAATATATCATAGCCCAGAAAGTGAAAGGAATAGGACGGTGCAAGTCCATTTTCGATTGCTTTCGAGCGAGGAAAAAAGAAGGCAACGAGCAATGTCGAATTCGTGAATAGTGTATTAGGGAGAGAGAGAGAGAGAGAGAGAGAGAGAGCGACATACAATTCTTGTGTATGTACAGGCCAACACTTCCTCATTAGGATTCGTGGAAAGCAAACCGATCAAGGAGAATGGTGGTTAGCCCACCATACACACACACACACATTTTGTACGGTGACTCGATCAAAGTTGCTTCTTGCTGAATTAAATTGAAATGTAAAGCCACAAACGACCAATCAAGTAGACCACTCAATAGTACGATGACGGTGGCGGTAACAAGTGCAAGCATCGAAATGTGTCCGCATACATTAGAATATAGAGCACGCTTTGCCCGTAGACAACTAATTTGCATCCACTTTCACTTAACAATAAGAGAACCAAACACATAGAACAATCAACGAAAGTCAATCGGTTACTCAAACGTAAGTTTCAGCCGTTTGACCTTAGAAACATCAGGCCAAGACGGCATTCATGATTAAGCAAACATGATCGATACAATGTGGCCACAAATGATTTGGTACACCCGAACCAAACGGGAAGGTGCAATGAGAACATTAGATTTAAGTTGAGACAAGTGGAAACCTTGTGGACCGTGATTTATGAGCGGAGAATCCAATCTGGACGGATGACTGCCGACCGATAGGTATTAAACAAGTCATTCGGTTAGAATGGTCATTGAAGAAGAATTATGAGTTGAACTCGAATCGGACTCAAATGTATAGATAGATAGATAGATAGAAAGATACATGAAGGAATCGATTACTTTCGCTATAAAGATGAAACGGAAATTAAAGAAGCCAATATAAAACAGATTAGTGTCGATGGCGACGTTGAGGATCGACGATTGCATTGATCACCTAACACTGTTCCAATTGAAACGAATGTTGACTATAATAAGATCGGTTAGTAAATGAATACAAAAGAACGTGTTCGTTCATTGAAGAAGTGGCGACCCAATTTTTGTGTCGAAAAGCGGACAAAAATGAAATCGTTGGCAACGAATTATTGTGGGCTAATACCATCCAATCATACAAACAAGGTGACAAGATAAATTATTGGCTTCAATTGGTAATGGACGCCAATGTAAGTGTGTGTGTGAGTGTGTGGTGAATGAATGCAATGGCGCCTGCAAACCAATGATTGGCCAAGCAAGCAATCAGACTCCTTGCCATTCACTTTAAGCTCGGCAATTAGGCCTCAAAGTGAATTTGTTCCAAAGAGGAAAAAGAGAATAGTCTCAAAGAACGTCTCATCGTTCATTGTTGGCGCTGAAAGTATGGGAAATTTGTGTGTGTGTGTGTGTGTGTGCTGATTCGTTGGTTTGTATCGTTTCGAACAAACTATGGTTGACAATTCATCAATTATGCATTGGCACGATTAGCGCAAATTGGTGCGACTCAATTAGGCTGCCCATTGGAAGCAGCAATGGTGGCTTCATCCGACGCCGCCACCGTCGCCGTTGCCGCCGCCATCATCATCATCATCATCATGTTCATCCTTACTATGATAGTGATGATTGTGTTAGTCGACAACGGTTTGGCCACCAACCATTGTCGACTGTAATAAAATTCAATTAGAAATGTATAGACCCAAAGTGGCAAGCACATAAATAGAATCGCAATGTACAATAAATACAATAGTACGCGAGTTTCAGGACTCGATATAACAAAGTACTCGATCCATTCGAAATGAGCCGAATGATAAGATTAATTTCATTGAAGCAAAAAATCAATTAGGGCACCGAGCAGAAAATGCGACATCATGGCGACGGCAATGGAATTGAATGGACTAGCGAGCAAACGAACGAATGGGCATTGCCATCGATCATGGCTGAAACGGAACTAACAACACCAACCAACCAACCAACCAACCAACCAACAAACTAACTCACCAACTGATCGACCAAAATTGAAAGGCAAACTAATAGAACAAATTTAAATTCATCATCATGTATGGGTTAGAATTGACAATTTCATAATAAAAATTATGACCAACATGATTGACAGTATCCAATGATGAGTGTCAAATTGGGT
This sequence comes from Blomia tropicalis, assembly GCA_029204025.1. Lineage (NCBI taxonomy): Eukaryota > Metazoa > Arthropoda > Arachnida > Sarcoptiformes > Echimyopodidae > Blomia > Blomia tropicalis. The sequence goes on from CM055090.1 coordinate 1,411,638, forward strand.
GCCAATTGATCAAGCAGCAACGATCAAGACGGTCCATGTCCACTAATTGTATGTGACCGATTACACACCATGATTATGACCATCATGTCACCATTTATGCATTATTCTCTCTTGTCAGACAATAGTTCCATACACACACACGCACATCAATTGGGATGATGGCTAAACTGATGGACACCACCGACCGGACAATGGACACTACTGCTATATAGCTTGATGATGAATGCAGCCAAAACTGCTAATGCACATATATACACACACACACAACACAATATACAATATATACATATACTACATTTGTGGTGGTTGCGAGTCAAGCAACGTTGCAATTTGGTCCCGCTTCTTGACCAAACCACCCGAATTGCAAGTCGGCTCGTCTCGTTTTTTTCCCTTTCTCAGCAAGCATCGCTTGATCGAACCGAGTCGAGTCGATTCCAATCGATTCGACAAGAGAAGCGGGGTCGAATCGTGAACAAAAAAAAAGAAGAAAGAAAGAAACGAACGCCTTGCGCTAAACAAATTTACCCAAAAAAGAAAATAGGAAGAGAATGCTATATGGTGCGACAATGGCACATGGTAAAACTGTAAAATCACAATTCCCTAATGTGCAATCAAAACTTCAATGGGTAATAAACACTGTCGATTCGAGACGATTCTCTCTCTCTCTCTCTCTCTCTCTCTCTCTCTCTCTCTCTCTCTCTCTCTCTCTCTCTCTCTCTCTCTCTCTCTCTCTCTCTCTCTCTCTCTCTCTCTCAAATATGAGAAGCGTTCGGATAATAATAGGGCCCGATGTCGAGCCCATTGCCAGTGGGGTGTCAATCAAGCGAACCAATAAATTGGCCGTCGAAGATGACTGGCTCATTCACTCAGTCACTTTTCTCTATTTTTTTTAATTTTTTCTTCGTTCGTTCGTTACTAGTTTTCCATTCTCATTGTATTTTTTTTTCTTTTTGGTTTATTAATTAATAAATAACACTGCACTGATGCACCTCGATCATTAGATCGGCGGCGGCGATCGCAGCCAAGTGTGAATTATATCATAGGAATAATGCAATCATGACTCGTCAATGAAAGAACCAGAACCGAAAAGAATCAAAAAGAACCAAAATTGAAAGGAACGAGAAATAGAGACTTGCCATTAGAGTGAAGCACTGGAACATTAAATAGCCCGTAAAATTGAAAGAAGAAGAAGAAGCAGAAGAAGCGAAAATGTGTACAAAAAACCGTCAACTGGTAATTGCATTACCAAATAACAAACAAACAAACAAACAAAAAAATGTGACACCTTTCAATCAAAGTTGAACACCAAATATATAAAAATAAGTTATGTTGGTCAAGCGATAAAATGCAACAAAAATGCAGGTCGATCGGAAATGGGTGCCATAGACTCGAATACAGATTATGGTACACACACAAAAAAGCTGAAGTGCGTCATCACTGAAAATGGGCAATGTGTTCCATGTGGTGGGAGGCATTCAGAACGGGACAAGGTCTCTTAATTATACGTCTTGCACATGTGTTCCGGTTCAGTCAATGATGATGATGATCATCATCACTCGACTACCTAATCAGAAAGGTTGCCCACATGAACCAAAAAACACAAGAGCAAAAATTTGAGTGAACAAAAGTCGGAGGTTTATATTTGTGACTATGTGTTTCAGCTACATTGCCATTGGAATCGATTGCAAAGTGGCACTATGATTGGCCCGTAATTAAGTGCGACATCAGCACAATTCAACGTCCAGATATGGGCCTTATTCGATCGTCGTTCGACGTCTACACATTTGCCGCCATCATCATCATCATCATCATCATCATCATCCATCGTCGTCGCCGCCGCCGCCATTCATCCATCCGAGAACTATACATCGACCCTTGTCAGCAACAATACTTTTATCAATAGGAAAAGTAAAATCGAATTGACTGTAACCCGAAATGGATTTTAAAATAGCCATCGTAGCCAAATTGGCCCAAAACACATATTTTTTTCCCCGTTCAAAGATATGTGTACAAAGCGTGTTCCCAAATAAAAGTGAAAGCCATTTATATATTGACAAAACATAACATTTTCCAGTACTACTAATTATCGATGACAAAAGCGTCAATAGATGAGAAATGGTAAGACCAAAGACAAACAGACAAGCGTCGACTTGGTAAGTTTGTTGAAGACGACCAGAACAGAAAAATGAAAGCAAGCAAGAATGAAGCGAGAACACAAAAAGGAAACGTACAAATTGAGGATCGCCATCGTCTTCTTAAACTGAAAGCAAACAACAACCAAATGAGTTGACCTCTCTAATCAGATTAGGAGCGATCGAAGCCAATCGAACGCTTCCTTATCGAAGGTTTTGGTCGTGTTGTGTTTGATGTTGTTGGTGCTGCCCGAACGTGTCCTTAGAATAGGCTAAGTCGCATTCACACTCACACACACACTCATTCAGTATACTACAGCAACATTTACTTGTACCGGCTTTGTCTCTTCCATCCAAAAGTGTTGGCTCAGCATTATTGAGTGAATTTTATTAATAAAACAATTACACTCTGTCATATATGATGGTCTGACACTAATGGTACTAACAATAATCGTCATCATCATCATAAATATCGGCGTAATCGTTTGCTTTGCTTATTATCCCGAACCAGAAAAAGAAGAAGAAGAAGAAGAAGGAAAAAAATGATCCTTTGCCCGCCGTATGACTCGTTTATTTCTTCAATATTTGGCAATAAATTTGATGTCATCCATTGGGCGAGCTCACTGACTATGCCGGCAGTAGTAAAGTCTCCAAATGGCACATTCACGACGGACAATAGATGATGTTGAATGAAGGAGAGTTGTGTTAACATAGGAATCCAAGGAGTCCACCATTTGGACACATACAAACATTGATGGCAAGTCTATAAATGGAGTTCTATGTGGTGAGATGTCCACCAATTTGACTACATGAAACCGTTTAGAACATGGAACAAGACACTTGCCAATTAGTCAATGAGCAAGGTGTCATTGTTAATTTAGCTTAACGGAATAATAGTCTTGCATACACTTAGTGAATTTAATGACATGAAAGTATGATGAATGAGTTTCATCATCATCCGACATCATCTGATCTAGTAGCATCATTTTAGTATCTAACACTTTTGAAATTAAGAACATTCTCCAAAGTGAACTGTCGTTTTCCCATTCTCCTTCGACCTTCGACCAATCACATTGGTGAAATCGTGCTTATTTGATTGTGTTGGTGTAAACGTAACGCTTTGTTCAATTCCAAAATGTGTACTATGATGACATGATAGTCTTGTTGTTGTTGTTGTTGTCACATTCGTTTCGGTACCACAACAAGATGGTCGATGGTACATTAATCATGGCTCATCATAAAACATGCATCTCCACACAAACTGGTACCAACTAATATTTGCATTCAATATGAAATGGAATGAGCAGGAAGTGAGGGAAAAAGAAAAGGCAACCAATTGAAGTAATAGGTCACCAAAGAGCGTGCCAAGAGTCCCAAATGTTTTCAGATTCATCTATCAATTACCAGAATGAAATGGGCCCACTACTACTTTTTCTTTCGGCGACGACGTCAGAACGATCGTTCCACAATGTATTGGATTGGCAATTCAAAATCGTTTCATTCAAATTTAGAAAACCATTTGGCTACCAAATCGGGTCCCGTATAAATCAAATCGTATTGTTTCATTAAAATACATTGCAACAAATAAGTCAATCGATCGGAACATATTTTGAGTGTTGCATTTTCTTTTTTTTTTGTTTGCAAAAAAATGGCGAACACAACAAATCGGGCGGCAATTTGAGTACCATCAATGAAATCATAATGTGTAACGCTTTATTTTGTTTATATGTGAATATATATGTATCAAATAAATCATCTTGACAAACAATCCCATTTTTTTTCTTCCATTGGTACATAGATGTGATGTATGAAATGTGCCGCAGGAAAGCAAACTGTATGAGTGTATAGTCAATGCAGGTGTGATTAATCGAAAGGGCAAACATGAAAGGTAAAGGGTAACGGGCAATTGAACAGTGAGCAATGAATAGAATTTGGTTCTAAGAATCGACACACACACATTGGACACAATGGCCTCAAAGGCAATCTACGATTGATAGCAACATTGGATCCATTTGTTATAATTGACAGAGCAAATGAGCAAAACAACCAATTGGTATTGGCCATAGAAATTGCACATACACACTCAAGCAGACACTATCAGAACGGTGTAATGGGAAGCTTTAGGCAAAGGCGTTCACACAACTACCATTGGCAAATGGTAAGTGATGCTATTGCGTTGGTAAGAAGAATCATTAATTTAATAGATCAACTATTATTGCGGTCGGTATCGTTGAGATTCAAATCACATCGGAATTGTATGGCTAAACACAAACACACACACACACACACATACAAACATGGACATCGAAACACTAAGTATTAGGAAGGAAATGAATGCGCACAATGGGACAAGATGGCCACTAACATGACTATAAATAAAATGGTTCTGGTTAGTGGTCAAACAAGAAACAAAAAACATACCACCAAAAGAAAAGAAATAAAGGAATAAAGAATGAAAAGAAGAAAGAAAGAATGAATGAATGAATGAAAGGAAGAAAGCAAGTTTGAAGTTTGGCTGAACGAACAAACCAAGCAACAAACCAACCACCGCCATTGGATCATCAATGGGCCACCATTGGCGATCAGCAAGCGTGATATCGGGTCCATTGATTCCAACACCGAGTGGGCTGCACTTGTCACATTTATCAAGCAAACGGCGGAGAGACCGAATAACTTCTCTATCGGCAAACAGATCGATCATGTTGAGACCCAGTAATTAATAACCGAAGCAAAACAAATTGTTTCCGAACTTTGGTACAGCATGGTTAATGGTGGTCGTTAGCAGTTGGTGGTGGTGGCAATGTTGGTCCATCGTACCAAAAAAAATGGACGTAAATGAGTATCATTGAGAATGGACCAACATATATTAGCACGATTGAGATCGCCATTCGGGCCCCGGTTTGCCGATAAAGGGTAATGGGACTACGATATTGTGTGACCATAATCGGCCATTATTCGATTGACCAGAAAAAAATCGACATTGGCAATGAGATAGTAAATTTAAAATCGAATATATATAACCTTCCCCATTAACCATTGAAAGATAAGTCACAGATGTGGTCATTGGTGATGGCGATAAACTTTGTCCCGAGTGGCATTACTGAATGGCATACTCATCCTTTGGGAATGGCATCAGCAATAGGGCATAAAGAAATCCCCAATTGGGCTAACATGATATGCCTCAAACATGCAAGTCAACAACAATACAATGGATCACGGTCGATGACAATTAAATTCAACATTCGAACTGACTTAGTGATGCTTGACATTGATGATCATTAGCAATGGATTGTTGATAAAATCTATTCAAGTACCATAACTCGTTATTCAAGTCATTCATTCGTCCATATTTTTGGTATATTTAGATTTTTTTCATATATAAAAAAAATATACTAAACATGCTGACCAATTGAAAAGTAATCTGAATGGATGGCACAAGAGAGATGGGGTTTAACAATATGGCACCAACCAAAAAAAAAAAAAAAAGGAAAAAAGGAGGAAAACGGAAGAAAAATGATGAGAGATGCAACGATCATCAATATGGAAGACACGAATAAGCACGATTATGAGGGTGATTCTTTCCAAAAAGGAGCAACGAGTCCAGTCAAAGCAAATAAATTCGATGCACGCAAATTAATCGCAATTTAATGTGGAAACCACTGTATGGAGCACACACACATATATATCTATGTGAACAAATTAAAATACGATCAAATGCATATAAAACGAAACTGACTTATTAATGGGTCATTATTGATGATACCAATATGGCAACTTGTCAGCGACGATGGCATCAAACTATTTTTTTTTGTTTATAAAGTGTCCGATCTGGTTAGATGGTCTCATGATGGACCATGATTTAAAGTCGATGAGAATTACACTGAAGTGGATAGTGCATTGTGCCAAGGTAAACATTGGCAAACTTTACAAGTTGAAGTAAGTTAAAGTCAACAACCGTATATTTAGACTCACTTTATAATTCAATTTAGATAAACCATTGAACGGTGTATGGAGATGCATTGACATCCCTTGATAGTTTGTCTGTGTGTGTGCATTTGTGTTGTATTCGTTTCAATTTGATTTGAGACGAATGGAACGAGCCTACGGGAAAACAAATATTACAACACACCCGATTTAATTAATATCCATAATTAAATTATTCAACGTTTTTTTTCTGGACTAACGATCGCTTTACTTGACTCAAAACTTAGATCATTTGCCATTGATGATGATAAAGAGAGAAAAAGAAAATAATAAATCATCATGAAAAGTCGATCGAAGGGAAATTGTTGATAATCAACATTGCCACTTAATTAGCACGATAATCGAACCAATCGATGTCGTTAGTATTGAGGATCTTGATTAAGCAAACAATTGCAATAGACATGCAAAATATGACGACTCTCATTCATCTCATTCAGTAAGGAAATGTCATCTGCTTTCATTTAGTCGGAACAAATCGGAGTGTGCAGAGAGACTTATCAGTGAAGCGGCTTTTTTTTCCTGGTCTACGGAAAAAAAGGGGGCCGATATTAATCTATTCGTTTTGCGAATGCAAGTCATATCATCTTTTTTTTGTTCCTTAATTTTACATATTCCGTTATTATTCGAGTGTACGAGTAGTCCTAAATGGAGAGCAAGATCTAAATGTCTATTCTTTTTTCAGTGTTTGTATGTATGTGTGTGTGTGTGTATAATGTCAAAACATCATAAATCAAAGGCACCCAATTGCGAGCGAGTCCAATGTCAGACAAAACGGAATCAAAGTTGGCCTGTCTAATCGAAGGGCAACGTTTGCCCTTTTATTCGTACGAGACCTGCAATGTTCAATGCAATGTAATTGTCGGAATGAAATCGACCGACCGTTTTCATTTTGGTGGTAACATTTAAATCACACAATCGACAATCGCGCACAACACATAGTTGATTGCTAATTTTGCCGTTGAGAGACATTAGAGAGTGAGTACAAGTGCTGATAAGAATGAAGACGATCAACCATTAATTTGGAAAACGTAGTTAGGTTTACAAGAATTTGCTGCTAAGCGCATGATGATTCACGAATGGTTTGGATGGTAAATGATGCTCTAATGCCAAATGATAGGTACTCATGTTCGACCTATGACGTTCATTTAAAGGCATGTTTCGATCGTTTTAAATCGATTCCTAACAAAAAAAATTTACAATTTGGTTTCGTCCTCGGTCGACATGCACTGAATTAACCCTTTTTTTATTATTGGTTAGTGGTTCGTGTTGTGTAAGATAGAGATTGAAAGAGTTTATTTGCCTAACTAACTGTCTACACTGTTTGGCCTGTCAAAACAACGTGCAAATTAAATGCAAACACAAAACATCGACCGATGCGAGGTAGGAAACATTGAGAACTTTTTTTTTGGATGTCAGTAATGGTGGTCACAGCAAGTGGGCAACCAAAACATTTGGAGTAAAGATGAATGAATTTTACCAACCAACTCGATAAATAAAGTCAAACCAAAGGCGGTTTTCGATGCCGACATAGTCAATGCTTGTTTTTGATCACATTTGAGTTGTGAGAGCCAGAGAAGAGAAAAAAGATGCTAAACAAAAACCTGATGGTGCACAATGTTAACCGCCCGATCGAGTAAAGTTTGCTTCCACGATCATTGGAATAATTGCCAACAATACTAGAGGACCATGGCAGGATGCGCCATCGATCGAGAATGGAGACTGGGCTGAACCATCAAAACAAGAAAAAAAAACGAGCGGCAATTGTTGGAAATGGTTCCAACTTTGTGCAAACCATAAATGAGTCGCACACAATCGATCATCACACATCTGGACACACATTCGACGTTGACGAAACGAACAATTCGATTAATGATCGGATACAAGAGACATCTGTCGTTATAATGATGTAACTATTGATAGTTTTTGCGGCAAACTTGTGCAAAATGTATAGAATACAATAATAGTACGAAATCGATTGATAATAAAAATAAATTTCAAGTAAAATTGGTTTAAGAATAAAAAAAAATAATATAAACAAAGCTCAACATTAGACGTGTAAACAATAGAGCAATAGAAATTCGGAATAGAACGAATATTATCGAATGAACATCGTATGCATCTCGAAAGATAATTTCGTAGATGTCAGATGATGACGAGAAAGTGAATTTAAGCAATGTTATAAACGTACGTTGTTATACGATAACTATTCTGAGAATTGAGTGTGTTGTGTATATGCATGTATGAGCAAACAAGGAAACGGGCTATTCTCCACTAGTGAGAAACATTGACATGAATGGTGAATCAAAAAAAAAAAAAAAAGAGAATAGACGAATGGCGGAATAGATGGAAACGGACCAACACTCCATGCTCAAAGCAAACAATTGATTGTAACACACAAGCAAGAACTCGATAAGTAAGGTAAAGGGTATATATTCGTTCATTAAACCAACAATAAGGCTGCCGCTTTAAAATGAAAGTGTGCGTGTGTGTGTGTGTGTGTTCCATGATGATGATTGTAACATTGAGTGTTCAAAGAGAAATAGAGTATACGATGAAGCAGTAATTGAGTGGCAACACACACACACACACACACACACACGCTCGCCAAATCATGTTTCCATTGGCAGCCTCAATTCTTGCCATCGCCGCTGCCACCGCCGTTGCCGACAACTACGACAACGATTGTAAATGGCAAATAGTGATAGCAGATTGTAGTGCAGAACCAAAGTGTATGCATATCGGCCTCAATGTGTGTGGGCCCAAGTGAGCATTACTTAGAAAATTGTGAATAGTAAATAAAACGAGTCTCAAATTAAACATTTGAAACAGACAACAGAATCATACAATCATACACAACCCAAGGACACAAAATGGTTCACAGCTCGACACTTTACTGAATTCGCCTGTAAGCGATTTAGACCATGATTCAAATCCATTGTACCCGTTCGTCCATAATACTTATGGGAATGGGAGTGAAAGAGATTTCCTGGTTTAGATCAAGAAACGACATTTTCAAATCGGTAATCTAATTATGAACCAAACAATGGAACATTCATATATTGGTGTCCAACAACAACATATACAATACAATTATTATTTGCATATACAACGATTCACGGATGAATTGCAGTACAAACTGTTCAATCGGTAACATCATTCGGAGATATTCACACAATAAATCGACATAAATAGATAAACAAACAAACTATGAAGACAAAGTAGCAAATAATCACTGCTTCAAGCATATAGATCAGAGGTTCTCAAACTTTTAAATCGGGGTGTTCACATATTGTGTTCAAAACAGAAAATGTTAGCTTCACTGTAATGTATTTCTTCTATACAATAAACATCCAATGTATTATGTTGTGTTTGCATAATTTTTTTCCAATCTATTTTCATTTGTAAAGACCATTCTCAAATGAATGGTTCCATAAATGGGCCTAAGGTTATAATTCGGGAATCTCTGAACTATACATTCTCTGTGCTTAAATAGGCCGAACAAGAGACACAAATTGTGTAAATGTGTATGTGTGTTTGTGAAAAAAGAATACAAAGACCAGATAGAGCGCGGCAAAGCGAGAAAATTGAATTAAACTTGAAACCGAACAAATTCAGCTTCACTTTGAACGCTGTAACTACAAGCTTGAATTGGTACGGGCACGAATTCGTTTGCCGAATATATATATATACAACACATAGTATACTAAAAACTGCTAATAAATTGATTTGCATAAAGCACGCAACCAAAAAAAAGGAGGAAAGAGAAAGAGGAAGAGATGCAAATTATCTCAAATTAAATTAATAATATTCTCTATTCTACATTGCCGAGTTGGTGAGTAACGCGTATTCCCTTCTGTTACTATTGAGAAAGAAAAGGAGAGAGAGAGAGAGAGAGAGAGAGAGAGAGAGAGAGAGAGAGAGAGAGAGAGAGAGAGAGAGGAGCCTTGACTTGTACTGCCATAAGGATGATGGTTCAGGACAAAGAGAAGACAGCGATCCATTTGGAACATAGAGTCTGACAGAGTGGATCGTTGTCGACGCCGCTGATGGCTTGTCGTTGATGTGGCATGCACATAAAATGAACACCATAAATAGTGCAATGATGTTGGTGCCCATTTTGGCCCATGAAGTTGTTCGCATGTCATCACCATGACATTGCCATAGTCTTCTATAGCCGAATCACTTGCATCGTTCCAGAATATCGTGGTTGCCAACTCATCAGGCGTACCACATCAGCCGAGTCATCATCATCATCATCATTCTCGCCGGCATCGTCATTGTCGTCGTCGTCTTAGCCGAGTTCAACAGCGGAAAAGACGATGATTGTATTCTTTAGTTTAAATACACGTTTAATTCAATTTAAATACGCAACATTAAATCGAATATCGATTACATGAGAATGGTGGGTGGGTGGTTATTCAAAAAACCCGGCACACAAACAAATGAACGGCAAATGGGCAATCGGGGTTGCTAATTCAATAATCTTTTAGTGAAATAAAGAGGAAGAGGAAAAAACGGCATTGCAAATTTACAAATGAGCCAATTGGAGGAGTGAATGTGTGCATCATGTGATGAGATACAATAATGAATGGGTGACGACGGTGACATTCAATGCAATGGCAATAGCGAGTAACGGCGGATATATATACGTTGCCAAATGGCATTAGCATTCCGGGGACAATAATAAGAACAACAAATCAGCAACCATGTGGTCCACACATTCCACATGCATACTAACTTCATGGATACCGATGAATGGCAATGTGCGGACAATTCATGCAAGGTGAAATGATGTTCCGATTTACACATTGGCCAATTCAATGGATTGCATTCCAAACCGTGTGACGCTTTCATTGGGCCTTCGCCATCTTCTTTCTTTCTTCCTCGCCTGCTCTCGACAAGTGAGCCTATTCCCCATTAATAATCAATATCTGATCGAGTTTGCATCCCAACTGCCGATTTTGGATTCAACAAAACATAAAATATAAAAGAAAAAAAAGATTGTCTCAAACTCTATTCCTTTCGTTTCGGGTTCGGAATGAAATACAAGTTGATCGATCGGTGCACTGCACCAATGGACGCAACCATGCATCCCCCTATTGGACTGCTCAAACTTATTCACTTCACATTGAGAGAACAGGTTAACGCTTTGAACGAACATTGTCGACATAGGCACACACACACACAAACCAACAAACAACAAAAAATGGAGAACAAAGGAGAATCGTGAAAGAAGTATACATTCAAGAATTCAATAGCTCAAGTTCGAGGATCGAATCACAACAAGCCGATGGAATCATACCGTGAAAAGAAGTGGCAAACATATATATAAATGAATAAATCACTAAATAAAAAAAAGGACAAAAACACGATCAACATTGGCGGTGGTCAACCGGCAACGATTCCGTTCGGTTTTCCTTTACCGAAGCAAACAATAAGACACACATGTTAAACTTGTATACCAAATACCAGAAAAAAAAATATAAACAGAATACCAATATTAGTAGACATTGAAGATTTAAGCTTAAACAGTGGCAAGGCATAAGTTTGAGTTGAAGAAATTCAAGACTTAGCACAAACATACACATAGAGAACAAAAAGACGGCGATGGGTAGATGATGATGATGAGGGCGACGACGACGACGACGACGACGACGACGACGACCCGATTCTGACTTGGTCCTACTACTAAGCCCTAATGGTGAAAGGCACGCAACGTTCAATTTGATTGATTAATTGTATGAATAAATAATTTTGGAACCTATAGTAGAGTGTGGGCAAATCAGTAAATGAAGAATCGGGACAAATAAATCAAATTAAAATTTGAACAACAATTAGATTAAGTGTCACATCGAGCCGATCGTAGGGATCAACGAAGAGGTCAATTAATCATGCAAGCAAGCCATCCAGCAATGCTAGAGCCGACCTCGGCCAAGAATACATTCAATCATGACAAGACAATCGAGCTTCGGTCGGGCGAGCAAGTGTTGATTAGGCTCCACCACCATTACCATCACCGACCAAATGACTGACTGACTGACTAGATGGCTGGTTTTTCGTTCATATAAGCTAAATCAGAGTGGTCGTGTCTTAACCCATTTGATCGGTTCACTTAATCACAGTCATTTGTAGGAGAATGGTGAGAGGCTTAGTGACTCGTTCCAATCGAGACGACGCCATCGACCCAAAATATAGCTAGCGTACTGGCATCGATCTGGCGCACAGTCTTTTCCGCACACAGAGTCAAGCCAATTGCCGTAATTTAAATTCCAAACATTTTATCGCACAATTTTTTTTTGTCAAATAAATTAGGATACTATAGTATATGGAATGGGAAAGATTACAGTGAACAGGCCATTAAAGCGAATGGATCATTTTAATTAAACGAAACGCCCAATAGGCAATTAATAGTAATATAATGTATGTTGAACGAATGTGGGGCGGGAATCAGTTTTTTTTGGGTAATTAAAATTTCACAACGTCGATCTCACGCAAGGGCTGACATTCAACTTGGAGTCGAGACATTACAAACGAGAGTGTACGAGTGTACGAGAGACAGGTAGATTATGTCAATGGAAAAAAAGAAAGAAAGGAGAGTGGAGTAGTGATATTGGGCCATACATTGGATAGTTGACATATATAATGTGTTGGCCAACAATTGACGACGGCGGCGGCGGCGACGACGACGACAAAAAGTCGATCGGCATCACACTAATAGATTGCGGCGGCATTAAGTGTAATTATGAACGGATGCCAATTGTAAGGACGAGTGGTTGCCTTCATTGCCTTTTACGATGCTTGCCGATGTCGTCAAATTTTTGATGATGAAAATGACAATGGCACAGCAAATGAAAGAGTATGGTGTTTACGGTCGAATGGAACCGACCGAAACGAATGCAACTGGCCACAACATAACCAACCAAAAAAACCGAACGTATTGAACGAACGACGGACGTAATGTCCGCTCCAGACTCATAATTCATTGTGGATATATCGTCTAGAATCATCTCAAAATCGAATATTATGAATCGATCGACATTTGGAAAATGGTACTGAATCCTATTGTGGCCAATAGTAGAATTGACATTTATGTTTGCCTATATATACTTAACAATTAGTGTACAAGCAAAGTGTCTCCTAAAATTGAGATTAGTAATGGGAATGATTGCACAATGCATAAATATATTGAGAGTATTGCAACCAGACGTCCCGGAATGGAGTCCAACGATCATATGAATGTAAGTGGCCACATAAATAAAACTGTGCCGTCAACGACGACCAAATTGTGGCCGCTAATATGGCAATTAGGCAATATATGTGTTCAAATGTTTGTCAACGACGCGGTAACGGTCGTGTCGGCCACTTGCCGCCATTTCATGTTCCAAATATTTTCTGCTGACCAATGAAATCGTTGTACAAAGTTGCACAATTTGACATTTGTGTCCGCATACGCAACACTATTCCATTGAGAGCATCGATGGACAAAGTCAGCAAGTGTCTCAATATATGGATCTGTAAACTTGTTTGTGCGACAACAACATTGTCCATTGAACCAATAATTGCATGATTCACTGCAAATTCGATCAGTTTTACACTGAACGAATCAATACAATTCATTGAAGCGAAAGTGTTTTGATTGACGCCAGAAAAAAGCATTGACCATTTTTTAAAAATTATATATAATGATCAGTTTCAATAGTACGGAAATGATAATAAAAAGTTTAGAAGAAAAAACGATCGACAAACCAACACCAATTCGGGGGACTTGAAATTGTACAAATCAAATTGAACTACCTGCCATCTGGCGGGCAATCTAGTTTATTGTTTCATTTGAAAAAACTAACCGTACACAAATTGAATTTGATCGTAAAATAAGTGAAATGAAACGAAATAATTTACATTTAAATAATAATCATTCAATAAATAAAGTAAATTGTAAAGATGAGATGAACCGAACTGAAAACTATGGGTTTTTCACGCACTGGTACGAAATCGAGTTTAATTTCATAATAGTACGAAGTGACCCGAGTTAATGGTTACAATCCAATCATATCAAGAACTATTGGATATAGCTATGAATATATCAAATTAGACGATCATGTCGTCGTTGTTTGACTGTTCATGTTTACTCGAGTTGTTGTCATCAAGAAAGTCAAATGATAACAAAAGCGAGTGTGTGTGTGCAGTGAATGTGAGACAATGATTAAATTAAAAATGTTGGTTGGAACTCTTTTTTGGTTGTATGTTACAAAAACAATCGAACAAGACAAACATACTTAGATGTTTGGTCAGACAAGAATGATAAATTGAGAATGTGTACGTCCATGAAACACTGGAGGAAAAAGATGGGAGAACAACGAACATGATTTGATTAGAATGATACATGGAACGATGGAATAGAGAAAGAGCAAGAGAGAATAAACAAAATAAAAAGGGTTAACCCATATACATGCCAACATATTGTGGTGTGATTGATGTCACTCGACCGACCGACAAACGATAAACGATCCATCGTGTTGTTGTGGCAAGAACACGACAGGAGAACGACAACAATATTCGAATGGAGAACAATGTCAGTCGAACATTGTGATATAGTGAATTCCGCTCGTTAGTGGCCATGCTAATTCGATGAGGAAACAAACCTCTTGCAAAATGCAAATTGAAATATGTGCATGTGTACTTGTATTGTTCTCATGTATAAATATAATATTTTGGGAAACAGGCGATTGGATGCGATTGGAGACTGAGACTAAAAAGAACGACAGGAAAGAGACAAACGACATCGAGAAGAGCCGGGACCGGCCGGGAGGATATATATATTATTATTACTATTATCTATATATATATATAATAATGGGATGCGGGCAAACAAATGGAATGCTAATCTAATTAGAATGTCAGGACAATCAGATGGCAGCTATAGACGCGTTTGACACGGACGGGTCTTGAAACAACCAACAATGGCAAATGAAAGAGAGGAAGGAATGGATCGATCTCGGTAATGGACACATCGATGCCGATTGCCGTGATTGTCACGACAAGTGATGGCGATGCCGCCACATTGCCGCTATACCATCAGTATCCTCATCAACATTACATTTCCTGGTTACTGTTATTGTTGTTGCCGATGATACCGGAATGTGGAAAAACGAGTCTAGATTCTTCCCATTTAAATGGATACATGGTCGCATCAAATAAAGGAGGGGGAGGAGGAAAAGGCAAAAGGAGTCGGAATAAGATTGGCGGAGGCATGCCGGCAGCAGACACATCGTACACAATTAATCTATCAAATTAAGTGCTATTTATTAAATGGTACAAAGTTTATTCTTTAGATTAGTCAACTTTGTCCAATAAAATCGGTTCGACAAACGTTTAAAGTGGCCTCTTTGCTGTCGGGCAATTGGCAATCGATTGAAGAAACTCTGAAATTAATAGTGAACTTTGCTCCACATATATACAAGTTTCATCTTATATATATATATTGTGTAATATTGACACATGGTAGACGTGCGACAAAGTGCAAAGTCGTTTTAAATTGTCGACTTATTTCACTTGATCACCGCAACGTGAAGTGAACGTAGGATTCCGCACAACATTCGGCGACCAGTCAAGTGTCTCTGTTTGGGTTTTAATTAATTTACAGGCTCCAACATAGAGACGACGACGACCATTTAGATGGGAAATATTGATCAGTAAAGAAATGAAGGAAAAAAAGAGGACGATGGCAGCCATCGAATGGGCATCGGGAGCATAAAAAAAAAGTAGACGACGTCCCATCATGGTAAGACAAAATGGCATTAATAATAATAGAAAGTGCAATGTTCCAATGGCGCAATCATGCTATACGACCAGTACTAATAATGCTGTCGCCTTGCCTTGTCCCACCATTATGGTGTGCCTATCCAATGAACGAACGAACGAACGAACGGGCCAAAGCTTTGGTCACAGATGTTATTCGCCCATTTGGCTTAGCCTGGTGTTGCTCGTTCGTGTTGCCTTTCAATTATGCCTGGTGCCTGCCTGGTGCTTGAACACAACACATATACAGATCGTTCACTATTTTAATAAGAAAGTGTCATCGTTAATTTCAAAATAATCGCACGATACATTCGCATTGAGTCGCCGACATTAATAACACTAAACATTGTTGGATCCATATACAAGAATACGTACGTACATACATACACTAAATGTGTACAATGAGCTAGGAAATAGCAAACTTAAAAAGCAAATGAGCGATCCGAGCAAAGCGTGCAAGCCTTATACAAATACGAATGCACACAAGTGAATTTAAATTAATTTAAATGGCCCCGAAAGGCACACACACACACACACAAACACACATCGATCCTGGTCCATGTTGCCGATCGATTGTCTTTTTCGGCTAATTTGCTCAAGGAAATGCAAACAATTAAGGCGGGTTCAAATGTAGAGAAAGAAGACATTTTAGTCGTGATCGAACATGAAAAGTCGGAAGGTCAACATCATCAAGAATTGTAAGAACAAGATAAGTAGTTCAGATATATAATATATATCTCACAATGTATGATAGCGTACTGAAAATGGGACCTTAAAGATTAGGAAGATGATGATGATGATGAGACACATTTTTGGTACAGAATCGGCAATCGTCGCCAATCGTGTAACGATGGAAGGAAGAAAGAAAGAAAGAAAGAAAGATGACGTCGCCCTCATATAAAGGCGAGAAGACACATAGGCCGTTAATGTTACGTTTCGCAGTCCGTTTAGAGACTCGCTATTACACTTGGGACTCGAAGGCGCCGAGTTAAATGAGAAAAATATGCCATGTCTTGTCGAAGTAAACCAACCGACCAAACCAAACCAAACCATATATCGCCTGAAGCAAGTCAACTTTTGATCGAATAGGAAAAAATGACTGAATCAATGCATAGCTATATCGCAATGAATGAATGAATGAAGAAATTAAAAGTGAAAATAATAAAAAAAGGGTACCAAATTGAAACAAATCTAATAGAGCATGGCATGGTATGGCAAACGAATGAAAATACATTTGGGCTCGTTTATGTCGCCATCATCATCATCATCACCACAAAAGTAGTGTGGCAAATGTGTGCAAGAAGCCGGCCGCAGCGTACATCAATGATAGTGGAAAGGCAAAAAAAATGAAAAAAGTGGCAAAAGAGTATCAGATAGAGTAACTGAATAGAGCAATTAGGCAATCAAACAAAACCATGGTGTTAGAAAGTGCCAGTTTTAAACAAATGCTACATTCTTTTTTGGTTATTAAATTTTTAAGCTATCAAATTTTGTGGACATTCTTCGTTCAATATTCTACGTGCGTAAGTATATATTAACTTTAAAACATTATCAATAGCATCCCTTCTGCCAACGTGTCACCGATGTTCATTCTTCTTTTTTTTGACAGATTCTAAAGACATTTATTACACTTTACCCAAATTGGTTGGTTGCCTGCAAGTTCGATTATTGAATCACAAGTATACTCAAAATGTAGTTTAACAATAAATAATTTTTGATCAATCATTGAAGTAAATGCTGATCAGGATATTACACCTACTTTTGGATGGTTCGATACAATTTCATATAGTAAGCAATAATTTTGATTTTTATAAATATATATATGTAGGAAAATTTATTCAATAAAACAGAAAGAAAATTGCTGCAGGGTGATTCAATGAGGAATAAATTCGGTTTATACGGGAAAAAAATTCAAATTGCAAGTCTTATTCGAGATGGTAGGGTTATTTCCGAAAGAATATGGTATTTGCCAAACAAACGAACAATCTCGATCAGAATAATAACAAGGACAATAAGATCGAACGGCAAATTTGGCAAGGGAGAGAGAGAGAGAGAGAGAGAGAGAGAGAGAGAGAGAGAGAGAGAGAGAGAGAGAGAGAGAGAGAGAGAGAGAAAGACGGCTGTCGTCGCATCGTTTGGCATCGTTGCGTACATTCTCGATCACAACCAACCATCAAACTAAGTGAAAGTGCATTAAGAATTCAAATAAGATCGAGAACGAAACCGATTGGCCATATATATATATAGTAGTGATAGCCATCATAGAATAATTGATTTTTAATTTGGCACAAAGACTAGCCTAGCATTAACAATGAACGTGATTCAAATGGCTATTAGTTGAACGTCAAGATCGTCCATTGTTCCACCATTGGTTATGCCATTCTCACGTCACACGAACCTCTATTCGGATGGTTTCACATTCTCGAGTTACTATAAAGAAAAATTCCTAAAACCGAGAGTTGGTTTTTAAAAAAATCTAATTCTGTTGCTATCTATGTTCGGCTGTGTGTGTGTGTGTGTGTGTGTGTGTGTGTGTGTGTGTGTGTTTGGCCCGTCCAATTTGGTCAATGTCGATGATTGATGGATGGCGAGATCAGCTAACATTGCGAGAGAAAAATCTGTGTGTGTGTGGTTTCTTAAAAAAAGCAAATCAATCGCAGTTCGCTTCATCAGAGCTTGATCAGCACCGATCGATCCGTGAGAGTGGCCTAGTCGAATTTCAATTCAAATGTGACGACAAAGTGAAGAAAAAAGAGAGAGAAAAAACTATGGTAGTTGTAAACGTTGGTTAAAATGAGAAACAAGCTTAAATGGCGGACACCCAATAGATTGGACTTTGGCCAACATAAAATGGCACTTGGACGACAATGACATCGACCATGGACGGAAAAGCACCCAAAAAAACATTAGCGGCAACGTTGATGATGATGGAGAATGAAAAGAACAAGAGAAAACGAATAATAGTAGCAGCAGCAGCAGCGACGGCGGCGGCAGGAAACTATCAAATCGTCAACTAATTAGAGAAACTCGCAACCGCGATCATTTGCGTGACACATTCCGATTGATATGGGCACCGATAAAGGGAGGGCCGACAAGACAATTCCATTGTCTGGTCCGATAATAAGCTATAAATATTTCATATATCCAATGTGAACATTTGCGGAGTAATCGAATCAACGTACATTGTACATTGTACCCAAAAAACGCGAACAATAACTATACATTGTGCAATAAGGAAGCAAACGAGAGAGCGAGTTGAAGAAAGAGAAAAGAGAGAGAGAGTGAGAGAGAGAGAGAGAGAGAGAGAAGATGGCAGTCCATAATCGATTGGACAAAACACTCGAGTCAAGTCGTTTTGGAAACATTGAACAAACATGAATCGACTAGTGAAGCGATTATAAAATTACCAAACACTAGCAAAATGGCTCGATCCAATCGTGGAGACAAGTGCGTGTGCAAGTCCATTGAATGTGATATAAAAGCAATGTGAAAAATCATTGCCGTGAAGTGGCACACAGTATGTGAGGTGGATGGTTAGATTGAGTAAACGAGACTCATTAACACTGGATCCATCTGGACACCATTGAACCCATTTGGTGAGATGGTCACCAGTCAACCATTGAAACAAGTCGTGGATGAGTGGAATCAATGACGAACGATAAGTTGAACGGCGACAAGTGCTCGCGACTCGATGACGAATCCAAGGTAAATAACGAGCAACTAAATTCGATTGGACTCAGTTTCACTCTATTTAATCAAGTAATTGAGCGAGTAATTTGACCACTCGTAAAGTAGTCGGACTCGTAGTGAAAGAAAAGTCCACAAACTAAGAATCGAGTTCAGTTCAGAAGTTGTGTACCAAGTAAATTCAAGGAAGAGGGAGAATGTGTGGAAGAGATATGGATGCAGCAAATTGACAAACAAACACAATTGGAAAGCAGCAATTGGTCGGACTCGAGCCGGTCAACTATGCAAATAGCACCGGAAAGTGAATTGGACGTGGTCGAACAAACACGGTCCAATATCAATCATAGTTCAATGGCTCGATCGTTACAAGTATATATTTTAATTCACCAAATTGATTCGATGCACACGGTCGATAGTTGATGGTGAAATTGAGTCAGTAACGATTGATTGGGTGGATCGAACTGAATCGAACGATACAAAACGTCGTTCACTATTTGATTTCGTTTTAAAATTCAAATTTCAAATGTTTATGAGGCGGAAACGAAATAACAAAATTGTACTTTTGAATCGAAGGCGCTAATTTTTAATTTATAGATAGGAGAACATTACATTGTACCAAGAAAGCATCAAAATGTGGTTTAGATAAAGATACTAAAGTCAGAAAAGAAGGGCAATAGCCAATTGATGTACGACTAACACGATACAAGCCATTGGAAGTAAGCAAATATACAATGATGATGAAAGAATGAATGAAAAAAAAATGTAGACAAAGTTTAATATAAATTTTCAGTACTTTGCCAATATGAGTAAGTTACGATTTCATAAGAACGAAGGATGTGAAATCATATCGTAATTTCTTTCTTTTATCAAATGTTATTGCCAATATCGACTTGAAATTCTCCACTTCAATCGTGAGTGTACTGTTGAATTAACTTGATAGCATTCGAAATATTTATAGAAATGTTTGTCATACAAATTAACTTATACCCAACCGCAAGCCACTTGAACAGGAAAAGCAACAAATGAGGTCCTTAACGGGAATATACTAGGCAATAGACAATTTGTGATCTAGACCAATTAGTCGATGGAAACGGCTGGCGCCACCTGCGGCACCAAACAACCGATTCAATACTATTGGTCCAATTGGCAACCATTGAAATGTGAATTTACACAAACACACATTCACAACTTGAGTATATATTCTGCAACGAATGCCCGAAGGCAAACAATGTAGCAATACATTAAAAGCAAGCAATAGTGTTCAATGAACACACTGTGATTGTCAATTGAAAATAGCATCAATAGCATCATGCACTATTCGTAAATTATATTGTGTACGTGGACGGGACATTCGAATGCAATGTTGGTCCATTGTCCCCTCAGGAACGACATTCAAGTGCAAAGGGTTAAATTAATTTACGGCCAACATTAATGGATTCTGGTTGAGATGTGTTGTTCGATTGCCATAGTTTGGGTGGTCGTGGTAGTGATGGTGTTGGTACCACCATGGTGATACAGAACTGTAGTTCCCATGTTTTTTTTTGTTGGTGTTCATAACGAATATAATAATAATAATATCGATTATCGCTCATAAGTTCGGTTTGACAGTGTTGCACGAGAGGCAGCAGCATCATACAGCACCATTGTAATTAGTGGCAGCGGTGATCAATCACAAGCCTATAATTAATCAAGCAAATCGGCAATATTCACTATTATTGCCAGTATATATATATATATATGGTGTGTTCACAATCGACAATGGCAATAGACAATTGAACTGAATGAAAATGGCAATAGGAAAGAGAGATCAATTCCCATTCTTTATGATCGTCACTCGTGCGATAATCGAATTGTGTTCGGTCTCATTCATTCTTTCAAATCAAATGAGAATGGAATGGATCCGGACTACAGACTATGAACACTTGGATCATGAAAACCATAAGGTTGGCATGATGATGATGATGATGATGATGGCGGTAACCATATTTTCAACTCGGCTAGTGGTTGTACTAACCAAAATGTAAGCCGAAGATGACCACCGATTGCAACATATACCGGAAAAAAAAACGATAGCAAACCGTAATTAGTGGACATTAAAATCAGAATTTTAGTTTAAGTTTTGCAATAACATTTTTCTATAGCTATTTTCATTGTTTAGTATGTTTGTGTCATTGAAATGGTCATGGACCACCGATAGACTGATGCCATCATCATATCGCCAATTGTCAGAAATCATTTCCACATCATTGAGAATGTCAAGTCGATCATTTTCGAATGCCAATCATAGCCTATTGCTTATCCGGTAAATCATAGAATGCAAATCATAGCTAATCAGAGTATGGTGAAAATATGGAAAACTAAAACACCACCATTTCAGCTGGTCGGACGATCATGTATGTCAATGTATCGAAACAAGTTAAGTGATTCATTTGGCCGATCAAGAGTTGAGACTGTTCAGTGTTGGGAAAAAATCGGAAAAATACGAAAACCTAGTCGTCGTAGTTCAATGTATTGACGCATGGCGCCAATGTATGGAATGTGAACTCCACATTGACAGCCACATCGATAATGTAATCTATTATTGTAGCCACCGATACAGACAAAATAAAAAAATATGAAACGATGCCAATTGACAGTGGGCTTCGTTGTCGTTTCGTTATATGCCGCCATAAGAAAAATATTGTACTCTCTTGAATGTATGTTGGCCAATATTGGTGTGCGTGCCACATTTTTGTTTGTGGTGACATTCAAATAGCCGCCGAACCGATAGAAGTGAAAGAAGAATAAGAGGAAGAAGAGTGGAATAATAATTGGCGTAACCGATAAAGGATCATTTGTAGTTGGGGAACAGCCTATCTTTGATTTGCAACTTTACTAGACAATATTGTGCCTATTTGATTAAATGTTCACAAAATGGCACATGCAATGGAATGGGTCGATTCTTTTTAATTGAATTAATTTAGTCTCATCTCTTAATCATTGTATACATATAGATATATATATATATAATACATCAAACTGAATCGGGTCCAAGATGAGACCGACAGATCAGCATGACAATGACACGCCAAAGTGGAACTAAACGAATTGCATTGCAATACAAACGAAGTGAGTAAGAAAGAGAATCTATTGGAACATATACACAAACAAACAAACATACATAGGAATAGACTAGAATGGCGACAGGAGGACAACACGATGCGGACGACTACGACAACAGCAGAATGCTTTTTGGTTTGCCATGATTCTCGGATGCCTCTTGCTTACAATTACATTTCTTCCATTTGACTTTGAATCGACATCGATTAATGTTCGAGACAGCAACGATAACAACTTTGGCGTCAATGGCACACATCTTTTATATATATCTATATAAATGTGTGTATAAGAAGAAATAGGGGGAAAACGCAAATACATTGGGAACCGATCGACCGATCGACGGACCAAGAGACCGAAATCAGTTCTACCATTTTTTGGCATCGAGAAGTCATTTTTCTCATAGAACCAATCAAACACAATAGAAGCAGATTTCGATTAAATCAAATCTTTAGAAGGAAGAAAATGATAATAAGGACAAACGAACAGCAATGAACAAGTCACCGATGTTCCGTGTATATAAAGAGCTGTGTGGCCCACTGTCGGACGCAGAATGTGAGACAAGAAAATCGACGAATCAACCAAAGAATGGCAAATGAAAATGGTCTAAATTAATAGGAAAAAACAATTAAGCCAACAAGGAATGAGTGACAACAATTGCAATAGAATTACGACTACGACACCATCACCATCACCAACAATAATAATAATAATAATAATTTGTATAGAAACGACTTTCGTTCAACGGCAATGGCAATAGAGAATCGATTCCATTGGATGTATTGTAACGCACACTTGTGTACAGAATTCATACAATATAAACCAAAAAAATGGTTGCCGTCGTCGTCGTAGTCGGAACACTAAATTTCAATAGCCGGCTGACCACTGATTTGTTTGAGAAAAAAAAGACCAAAACGAATACAAAAAAAAGAAAGAAAATAAAATGGCACAAACAGAGTAGATGAATGAGTGTGTAACATTAATACTCGTGACAATAATTGCAATTTAAAGAAAGTTTCAAATGGAACTCACAATTGACTGGCTTGTACATTCAAACTGAAAAAAACGATTGACGGCAACGACGACCACCATGGAATAATGTTGGTACAATCGATTGTCTAGCAATCGATCGAATGGCAACCAACGATCCATTGGAGTCAATAGATCGTCAAGATTGTTGGGCCATGTTTCATGGACCCATTCGCAATGGTCATTATTGGTCTCTTTGTACAGAATACAGAATGAACATTACATTATAAATTGACGTGTGTTTGTGTGTGTGTGTGTGTGTGTGTGTGTGTGTTTGGAAAGCCATCGTTGTGCATTTAATTGCCATCGGCTATCGACTCATTGTGTGTTTGTGTCGATGCCATGTTATGTCTGGCAATCCATTTGGCATCAAGTCGGGCGCCAAGTCCACTCGAAGCCGTTTCGGAAATCGACACCATGCAAATGGACTAGCAGACAGAGCGTCAACATCAACAATCCCAACAGCCAAACAAGCAGCAATCATCATGATAGAGCTAATAACATTAGAGTACTCATACTCATAACACACCAAACCCGAACACTATGCATTATTAGCTGAATGTTCACTCGAATGATGAACTGAATCAGCATTGAATGAGTGACTGACATCAAACTAGATGAAAAGTTTAAAGCCTAAAATAATCCATATAGGCTTAGGTCTCTCCACTTTGGCGAACGTATATCGTACCTCTGTATCAAAATGTGTGTATGTGTGAGTGTATCTGCGTCAAGTTTCAATTTGAATGCAAACTCAGTGCAAATTACTTTTGACTTAGTAATAAATTTCAAAATAATATCATAGGAAAGTGAATGTATGTGTGCATGTGTGTGTGTGTGTGTGTGTGTGTGTGTGTTTTTGGTACCAGGCGGTTTTATGAAGGTGTCAAGACAAACAAACGGCAAATAGGCAAAAGGCAAAAACGACCGAAAAGAGTGAGATTAAAGAATAGCTCCAATTGGAACAGTAGTTACTTGCCTGCCAGCCAGTCAGCCAGTCTGTCTGCGAGCTCCATTTCCAGCTCACATTCTTGTTTGCTTGCATGTATTTGCGACTCGCAAATGTCGACGATCAAAAAAACTCTACAACAAATGCAGCAAACTTTGGACCGGAATTTACTCCTTAGCGACCATTAATTGAACTAATGACAATTAATCAACAATTATTGGATTCATAATTCTAGACACGTACGAAAAGCGCACAAATGCGGAGAAAAAAAAGTTCTGAAAGCTTCAAATTAGCCGGCATTGCAATGTACTATTATGAGTTGAGTATAGTTGAAAAGTTTTCTCAACGCCGAATCAAATATTTAACTTTGACGCTCGTCGATGACGACAAACAAGTTGTAAACGAGAGAGAATGAGAGAGAATGAGAATAAAGTCGGCAACAATAAAATAAATGTAAATATGAAACATTTTGGAATTCGCAATTGACCCAAAATGTAGTAAGAATGGCCGGTAGGGTCACTTTAGGTCACTCAACAAACAACCAAATTGATGATCAACGTGAAAAGTGTATAAGTATATGGCAAGTATAAGTTGTCCACATACAAACCAATGAGGGGGGATAGAAGTGAGACGTGCCTACATTTATTCCTCCCCCTCCCCGTTGCTCTCCTCTCCCTCCTCACAAACAAATGGATTCCGGATAACGTAAGAGCTAGTGAGCCAAATTTTGTGAATACAACAATGATCGTTGGAATGCAACGACGACGACGACTATGATGACGACAACGAAAAATAATTCTTTTGAGACGGATGAGGGCAATGTTCATAAGGAAACGTGTGTATCCAGAACCGTGTGAGTTTGTGTGTGTGTGCAAAGTTTATATATGTGTATATGAGTGAGTGGGACTTAATTTAAATTTATTGGCAAACATAAAAAGGGCCAAGTGCCAAGGATTACATACTTCCGTTGAAAAGAAAAGCGAACATTTGTGAATTAGCATGATTAAAGTAAGCAATTGTACAAGAGATGCCAGATAAATGTCGAAAGTGAGATGGAAAGAAAGAGAATCAGAAACAGTGTCTGACAGCTGTGGTCCCTTTCTTTTTCCTTTTTGGTACACGACCAATTATTGTACATTATTAGTCTAATTATGCTAATTTGGAACATACACATAGAATCTTGACATGAATGCAATCGAATCGAATGTGAACAATCTCATATAGAATGAGACATCGATTTAAAACGTTTTGTGTGGTTGATTATAATTGAAAAATTGCAATAACAATTAATCACAATCGAAAACAACGATCGACCTTATGCATTTTGCGACACCATTTGGTATACCACTTTCGTGACAGATTTTTTGCAACAAATACACATATAGACAATGGAATTGGTATATATATATCGATACAAATGGTCAATTGTAATACGAATGGCATTCGATTCAATTATACTCAATTATCGATTGTCAATTGACATTCAATGTCCTCATCGTCCTATAGGTTCAATGTAGTCTGATGTATCTTTAATTGATTGCTTTCTCTCGCTTTAATGGAATGTTTTACGTATGACTGTTCTACAGTACAATCACCTGTCAGTCGTATTTTTAGGATTTTATCGTGTGACAAGCATGGCACTGATTGGAAATCGACTCAATTCGACAAAAACAACAAAAATTCAGGACCAATGCTTTTTAGATCGAATTGGATCGATCGATGTGGAACTAAGATGCGTTCCAGTAGTATCATCACTTACGAACAAAATAAGATAAAAATGAAGTTTGCCATATCGAGACAAAATCTAAATTAAATGGAGGCCAATTCTAAGCCAAACTAGCAAAATTAATTATGTCAAGATAAAAAAAATGGGACTGATGATGTTGAGAGTGTTTTGTGCCATTTCTTTGTCGGAGATAGCCCAATGTTACCCAAAAGAGATGAAACTTCTTTCTTCTTTCCATTTCTTTGTCATTGGCACAACCATATTGTACTTTCTAGTATGGAAACTATTTCTTTCGTTCTCCTTCAACAATTTTAAAAGTGAACATAGAACGAACACATACATAAGCACATGAATGATACAAAATACCTTGCAATTGAATTGGGATAACTTTAAAATGCAAACTAAACGACAGCAAAATGGGCATAGACAAACAAAAATCAAGTTTGAACGTGAAACGAATCGACAATTACGTGACTCGTCATTGTATTATTGTATTCTATGGTTCTGGTTCTCCCTCAAACAGCAATGAGTGAATGAATTGAGGGGGTAAGAAATAAACAAACAATCGACGAATGGTTGCAATTCGACGACTTGATCGAATCGTATTTCAGCGTCTCTCAACTGGATTTATAAATTGACAATTCTACAATGCCAATGGGCGGTAAGGTGGATCGTGATGATCGATCGATGGTGTGTTTGGCAAACGACGCTCAAATCGACACCAATCGGGCACACACACAGAGACACACTCAAGAATAGTTCCTTTGCTACTTCTGTTGTTATTTCCGACTATGACGATGATGGTTATACTCTCATAGACTTTAGGTCGGCTTATGCAAATAAAACGCAAACCCATTCTTCGATCGAATGTTCGTTTTAGTGTTAAGTAAGAATGGTTAAAATTTCATAAAACACATACACACACACACACACACACAATTAGACAATAGCATTGGTACCAATGGAAGTAAGCCAATTTGGTGCCATCAATTCAAATTAGATTCTATTTGCCACCCATATATTAATGATTCGAATCGTTCAAGATACTTCAAGAGTTGGCAAGTGTACATGGCACGATCTTAACACAAATCAGTTCAACATACACACACACACAAACGCATCAAACTGCATATATCGCACACTAACTGGTATGGCACATTAATTCTTATAATTGCCCTGTCACTGTCGACGACTATCGAATGGAACAAGTAACGAATTACGAAAAGAAAATTTCCAATCGAATCCAACATTGAACTGACAATAAGACCAAATTTGCCGAGATAGCTCAAATGGATGGTCGTTGCCCGAATTGAGGCCAATGGAAGCAAGTAAAGAAAGCAAATGATGTACAACAATGAATAGTAAGAGAAAGTGCGGCAAACACCACGAACATTGGTCAGATCGTGTTTAATGTTGCGTGTCATCACGAGAAATTCAGCGTGATTCGCCTCCAATATAGAAAGGCAAGACATCCGGCAACGAGTCAATCACATAGTGTCCCATCCAATGGATCAATTAAGCAAACACGAGCAGTCGACACAAAACATGGTGACAGTTACGACCAGAATGTACAGATCGACAATAACGAGAATGAACCATAACTCAGCTCCATTTGCTGCACTTCCTGAACTTGGTTCAATCCAAGTCCTGCAAACGTCGATTTGACATATACGCGCGTCTGATTGTTGACCTCCATGCTTGCACTGATCAGTAGGCAACATAACATTTAATGTCAATTGTGTTCATTGCAAATCGAATCAAGTCACAAACAATTGCGAGATTGAACAAATTGACTATGGAATGAAGTGTTCATACACAAACTATTGGAATCTTTCCAATTCTCTAATTTGGGTAAAAGAATAATCTCATCGGATCATGGCTGAAGGCGCCATCTACATTCGTTTTGTTCTACAAAACAAGGCTTTTACCGAGTGGACGAATGCTCGCCAGCAGATCTTATGTTATTTACCAACAACAAATATTTTTTTTCACATTCCATATTTGATTTGGGTAAATTGAAATGAAATGGAAAGAAAGAATGCTATCGAGTTGGCCATCAAGTCGGCGATTCATCTACAACTTCATTCCGATACTATCTGTACGGCATGCCAATATTTGCATCGATTCTACTACTACATCGATACCATTGTGAAAGAGGATTGTTCCGACGCCACTAATCAGTTACGAAACTGTGACACGGGAATTGTGGTAACTACATGCCTTTACATAGGTAATTAGATTAAATAATTAAATTCCGATAATAGATCTAAAGAATTCATTTTTTTTCTTTAGCGAGCAAGACGAATGAGAATCATGTTCGTCTCTCAGAACTCATTTCATCAGTCTATCATCATGTGAAAGCAAAACAGGCGAACATGACAGTGATCAATTATGATAATTATCAATTGTTAACAAAGGAAGAAAAAAATTATTGGAAATTAAGAGATTCTGTTGTTGAATTTGAATTCTATCTATTGCGGGTATTACAATTCAACTTAACAATAGATCTACCACACAAATATCTAATTTTCTATTTAAAATCGCTAAGTGATTGGATTCATAACAATACTTTGATAGAAGAATTGTTTCTATTGAGTTGGTCATTGTTGAATGATTACTATTGCCATCACCCGGAATCGGGTAAATGTAAACCAAATCAATGTGCATTGGCTTGCATTCAACTAGCGATCAAAATCATATCGCCCAAAATAAGGCCATTGATTGAAAACAAGCAAACAAACAAATGTTGGTACACAAATTTTGATAATAGTCTTAAAAGTGATCAGATTGAAATCATAATTGATCAAGTATTATCTATTACTAGCACTGAACATGAATAGACTAAATATAAATGAAAAATCGTATAAAACACTTACGTTTGAATATGTGATTCTGCCGATGCCACATAAACGAGAAAACTTGTATATAAAGCCATGAATGATGCATCGATGATTATGTCTATCAAAATTAATTAAACCAATAAATAAAATTTTTAAAAAATTTATATTAACTTACGTTCGTAGTGAACAGTTGCAATCACAAGTAAAATGTTGATGATTATAACCATAATGGATAATCTTAAAAACGAAAAAGTTGTACTTTTGTAAAATGATATTTTAAAAATGGAACTTACACAGCAAATAAAAACGATTCATTTTTGCATATGTAGTAGATTAGATAGCACGAAAGGCTAAAGTTAAAAATGGTGATCATCAACACAATCGTTTTGAAAACGTTGGCATCGCTTTCATCTTCATCGAAAATTTTGTTACGAAAATGTTCTCCCAATGAAAGGATAAATCGAATCACTTGAATCATTTCAATAATCATTATAAGTGGTTCAATTAATTGTAGAAACATTCCATATATAAAAATAGAAAACGATGCCAAACTCGATGAGGATTTGGAAAGAGGTGATAGACCTAAAATGCCAGCAAATAATACTGCCAAAGGAGTTGAATTTATGAACGAACTTATCAATGTATTATCAACCTATGAAAGTCATCAAAGTTCAAATTCAAAACAATGTTCTAATCATTGATAATTATATACTTACTTTCAAATAGAAACAAATTAATCTTTCAAAAATGTTAACAAAGTAAAAGTACAAGCACAAATAAAGAGATTGTTGCAAAACCATGTTCATATCGTAGAATGCACTTAGTAAAATCCATAATACAGCTATAAGATGTGGCATAGGTCTCATTAAACCCGATACCGGACACAAGAAACTTGAAAAGAAACCCATCATTCCATTGAAATGTTTAATAACGCGCCAAAATATAAAGAGTTGTTTATTGGGATCCAATATGGTTTATATATAGACTCCATGCATGAAAACATTGAACAAGCCTGCCATCATGTGGTAATAAACCAAACTAATATAAAGTTTTTTATCTTGTCGTACATTGTGTCCGAATACTTAACCATGATTGGATCTATTGTAGCAATACCGCTCAAAATTATATTGGTAGTTTAACAAAAATATGAATTTATCAAATGTTTTAGGTAGAATCTTTATTTTCAACTTTAATTTAAACTATGTTCGTTTATATAGACAAAATTAAAAACACAATGTGAGGCACTTTGCACAAGAACGAGACGAAAGAAATAATAAATAGTGACAAAATTTACAAAGATTGATGGAACAAATGTAGTGACAAGTAGAAATAATTTCATAAATGAATCAAAGAAGTCAAATGAAAAATAAGCGTCTTTCATCTAACTCATCCTAAGAAAAGAAATAAGTTATTAGCAAAAAGTATTTATATTTATTAAAAAAATTAATAATTACCGAATATTGATGCAAGAATGATAATTATGAGGACGATAATTATAATTATAATTATTATCTTCAACTGTTGGCAAAAAATATGTTAAATTATTAGTTAAAATAATGTCAGAATGAATATTGTCGAAATTTCAAGATAAATTCTTCAAAATTATAAAAATAAAAAATAATAGAGCTGTAAATGGGTTAATCAATCGGAATTCTATGTATACTTAGGTTTGATTGGACCATAAAATAATTATTAGTAATTGTAATGGGACTGGATGATTTGAATAAACCTAATCGAGGAAAAAAGTACCAACTCTATCGAAACACATATGTACAAGTATATGATTAGTGGTCAAACAAATGAATTGATTGAACACAACAATCATACAAAAGAGACTTAAATTAGTAATCGATATGACAATTGATTGAATTAGCTCTAGCAATAGTATTTGGAAAATATGGCACTGGTAAATTGTGGAATCAAATTGAGAGCCGTATAAGGGAAAAGCGCTTATTTTCGAAGAGTAAATACAAGCACGGCAATTATGATTGCAAGAATAATAATCAATATGATGATGATTATGATCTTCATCTACGGTAGTTAACGTTGGGGGTAATAATGACGAGGGCCAAAGAAATTTAGGTTTGCCATTGACACCACATGCAAAGTCATCGTCAAGATGACAACGAAGATTTGATTAAATAAGTTATGGTAGAAGAATATAAGTAGTTTTCGGTTATTAGCGAATCGTTCATGCACCAGGTTCGGTTTATAAATGGGAAATGGAAAAAATGTTTTGTTGTTTGGGTTAATAATGTCGGTAAATAGGTGGCCAGCGACCAATGTAGTTGAAAGTGCCCGAAGTTATCATGCAATATATAATAAAAACAATTATTGCCATTAGATACAAAATGGCCAACGAAAATGAAGCGGACAAT
This sequence comes from Blomia tropicalis, assembly GCA_029204025.1. Taxonomy (NCBI): domain Eukaryota; kingdom Metazoa; phylum Arthropoda; class Arachnida; order Sarcoptiformes; family Echimyopodidae; genus Blomia; species Blomia tropicalis. The sequence continues at coordinate 1,443,254 of CM055090.1, forward strand.
CGATAATAACACATAATTTGCAATTGTATGAAATGGGATAATAACCTTTCTAGATTTTTGTTGATACTCCATCGCTTGTTTCGTTTGCTCTTTCGCTTTAGTGACATAATCATATGTTCCTTGTACATGCGTCTCGATTCGATTAATCACTTCACCCTGAAACAAATTATAATGAAAATTATCAAACGACTAAAGAGAAAACATACCTGTTGCTGAACCAGTTCAGCCATATCCATAAACATCTCATGCAATTCTCGAATACTTTTTTCAATTTTTAATATGTCTTGATGTCTTGCCTGAATGTCGGCCAATTGTTCTTTCGCTGCCCTCGTGTCCGATATTATCTATGATATATAAACACAATATAAATATATTCAAAATGTTTTCATATATATAGAATCTTCCATACTCCTTGAGTAAATACTTCTGGATTAGCATTTTCTAACATTTGATCCAATTCTTCTGTTGGAACAGCTCGACCAGCTTTTGAGAAATAATTCAAACATTAATAGATTTAACAAAATTCATATATCATAAACTTACTGATTGCCAATTGTCGTTGAAGTCGTTCTTTACATTTTTCTCGATATTCAACCTGTGCAATATTGTATCGATTGATGACGTCCACAACTTTTTGTTGAAGTACTGAATGTTGGGTATGTCTTATTCTATAAGCGGCAGTATTCTTATCTCCTTTTGCCTCAATATCAGTAATCTCAAGTTGAAGTGCTGAAATAATACTGAATTAAAAGTTATGTCTTTTGTTAAGTTTTTGAAAAAAGTACCCATTAAACATTCTTTGACTTTTTTGGATAACACCTTAAAACTAATGTTTATGTCGTCCAACTTTTTTTTAGAACCTGAAATAGTGTAAATTAACAAACCATAAAATGAGAATAAGTTTAATTCATACTTTCATCGACAACGGGCGTAGATAACATAGTAGAATGTGTTTGTCTCATACTATCGACTAATTGAGACATTTTGTTTATATTATCATTGATCACTTCAACCTAAAATAATTATAACATTAATAATAACATTGATAAACAAATAAAGATTCTAATGGCCGTACCTTTTTATAGACTTGATCCAAATCAGTATTCGTCCCATGAATGGTGACGATAAATCGTTCATCTTCACCATTTGAATCATTTCTTTGATTCTAATAAATGAAATCGAATGAAAAAATTGATTACAGATTGTGTGTAACGAACGATATAATGGTCAAATCTACATACGGCTCGCAATTCCTTGAGACGATCACGAACCATCTTGAAAGATTTGTATTGTAATAATCACTGTTTATAAATATTTGAATATGATGATGATGATGATAATAATAATAATAACTAAAATGGTTTGTGTATACGCAACAAATAATATTTGGGTGATTCACCCACAACAATCAACACAGTGAGTAAATCAGCGTAACAAATTGGTAAGTGGTCGTTGTTGGTCTTGGTGAGTCGGCGTAGAGTATTCCAACGGCTTCGATGTAATCGGCGGGAAGCTATGGTGGTGCCCACTTGTCATTAAAGGACCAATGTCAACGTGAAATGCTCCCTTTCTCCTTCTCAAACACGGTGTGTTGATTACTCACTGACTGTTGCCGGTTGGTTTGTCTTTTTCTTTCGATCCTATTGCCCTACAATACAAACACAGGTGAGCACAGCTGACGAGTAATCGCTCAACCAGTGGCTTGACGACGTACCGAGAAGAAGGGGAAAAACGGAAAGTGTGGTAGAGGTGCAATTTAAGGGCAAATATAATAATGTGCATACGGGTGTGGGTGTGTACGAAATACTGTTTTCACGATCGAACACGATTACATATTATATACCATTAATAATGTAGTGTAAAAAAAAATTTCCTATTGTCAACCATTATCGATTGTAGTGTAATTGTACGATCTAATTTAAAACTTTAGCTCAAATTTCATTATGATGAACTATGTGAACCCAAAACTTATACAATACAACACAGTGTAAACAAAAATCTGGTTAACGATGTTGAGTGATGAACGACAGACGAAACAACACATGAACACAACTGTTGCCGCATGAGTTGTACAAAACTCATCAAATAATATGTTTGCAAACTAGTAGATGGCGCAAGTATACCAATTTTGATTAGGAAACAATTGATCAATTGAATTTGGATATGTAGTGTAGTGAAAAATGAAACCATAAATTTAAAGCAAACAAAAAATTAATGGTTTACACTAATATCCAATACCACCCACCCATGTAATTCAAACTTACTTATTTGTCCAAAATCCAGTAAAAGCAATTTTCCATTTGAAGCTTAAATAAAGAATTAGAAAGAAAGAGAAGAAAATAGGTCCGAAATTCAGTCAATCGTAATTGGTTATTTTTGGTTAATATTTACAATAGGAAATGAATAATAAAATAGAATACATAAAGAAAGGGAGACATTTTTTTCGAGACAAAAAAAAGGAAAGAATAAGAAAAAGAAAATAATAGTAAAGCAATTCAGTCAAATGGAGAGAGATGAGTGATAGACGAGTGCAACACGAATTGTGCGGCTCATGAGATGACGCCCAGTTTCTGGCAAACACTCGCCTTTGGTCCATCTGATTGGATTCAATTCAATCTTGATCCGATCAGATTCAATTCCACTCAACTCAACTCGAATGCAGGTTGACAATGAATGATTGTACTGCACAGTAGATCACTTTCAAATGGAAGCTTAGACAATTCAAACAGTGTTCAAAATGATCGTGTCGGTTTAACCAACCGATTGAAACGAACGGAATCGATCAATTGATTAAGGAAGATCACAAAGATAACACTGCTATTATTAGTTGCTATTCCTTTGTATTATGGTAGTTCAGCTGTCGCAGCGATTTGGTTTCATGTTTCGGAATGTATGTGGGTGTGTTCATATGTGTTTGTGTGTGTTGTAATAAATTTTTCATGTTATTAATTTGTGCTTTGACAAATATAAGAATCATAATGTAAGAAAAGAAGAGAAAAGTCAATGAAGAAGGAAGAAGGAAAAAGAATTGTATTGCCATATTGTTGAATTATTGGTCCAACCACATTTGAACAAACGGGACCATTGTTGTTGCATATCTTCTATACTCAAAATAAGTTTGTTGACAATATTAGACCCAATATCATGTCAAAATAGAGCTAGTCAACTAAACTGTACATTGTACAAGTGCGACAACGACGGCAAGAACCACTTTTCAAACAGATATATATATATATATCAAATGTGTTTAAGTTTAAATTGTGTCGAAATTTGAATCGATTACAATTGCAATTAAGAATAACAGAATAAATAGCAATCAAGGTTTAGCTTTGGTGTGAACAATCAATGCAATTAATGATTTAAAATATCCTATAGAAAAAAGAGCGAAAGATCAATTTGGTGTACTTTTAAGCCAATTCAAAAAAATAATTTCCTATTGTGTATGAATATGTATTTGTGTATGTGTGTGTATGTGTGTGTGTGTGTGTGTGAACAAAGAATAAGAAAATCAAGGTTGATTTCACATGTTTTGATTTGCCAATTAGACTTTGCTCATCTAATGATTTCACACGTTTTTATGGCGTTTTGGTATGTCCGGTGGTGACAAATTATTTTATTAGAGGATAATAATAGAAAAATATTTCCTTAATCTGATATCGCCATTTTAGTTTTGGGTTTTTTGGTTAAGTGTCAAGCATACAGACACTTACGCAATTGGTAAATCAAGCAATCCAAATATAATAAAACATACATACACACACACACACACATATATATACATACAAATGTACATTGTACAAGTACATCATAATGGACACAACTGAAATACCGAATTGGTATCATACACAAGACTTAATCGGCCAATAATTGTTACTATTGCTTTAGCTTCCAAAATGAAGCGTAGGTTGATTGAAGATCAATGCCAACTATATAACCATGTACTATTGCAAGAATCGCCCTACAATAAAATGGATTCAATTTTGTGGACGTATATGTGATGTATATATTCATGGCATTTCACGATGCTCTAAACAATTGCTTGTCCAGGTGGGATGAGAAAGTCACTAGCGGTGAATGGGGATCACTATTCACTGGAGCATACTTATTGTTTGGGTTAGTATAGTTTAGTTTGGTTTTTGGATTAGATTCGATTGATTTGGAACGCCTATCTTGACCCGTGTACGAACTGATTCAAACAAGTGTTTGTGAATGTTGTTGTTTTCTTCTTCTTTTTTTATGAATGAGTGAGTGTGCGTCTTTGTGTGTCAATTGGAACAAAGAACAATTGAATGATAGAATGCAGCTGCCATGGCTGCCACTATATGGATATTGATTTATTGCATATATATTATATACTTATATTTAAATATAATATTTATAGAAATATCTTTAAAGAGATCCAAGTCACATGAGCACTTGTTTCAAGTGAAATTTTAAAGTCGTCGAATGATCATTCGAACAATATGGGTGACTGTATGTGTGAATGTGTGTGAGTGTGAGTGTGTGTGTGTGTGATTCCACTGGATTTCCATATGTATTATTTGTCTTTTGTCGCAAGTGTTTCCTCCTTTTTCTTTGATATCTGATGGGTAGTATACATGCTAAGTCAACACAAAAGAACAAATCAAAGTGGAGCCGAGATATTAAGTCAATAACAAATGTTTGATAATTGAGTAATATAATAAAGTAGAAGGAGAAGAAGAAGAAGAATAGCGTGAAAGCGTGAAAGTGAATGCAACAATCGTTCGAAAGTCGATTGCAATTATAGTGATTAATAATAATCTCAATAAATAAAGATCACATATATCAAAAAATAAATACTCATACAGTGGTTTGGCCAATTGATTCAAAGGGTTGATTGATTTGTAATCAATCATATTGGTTTGTAAACCACTTGCAAATATGAACATACAGTGATTTAGATAATTAGAGATAATGAACATAACGGTAGGTTTGCATTGTAAATATATTTCCACACAAATAGACACACACACACACACACACAAACACACAAACAATAACACACTCACACATTGGCTTTTATGAGAACTAATGGAAGTGAAAGTGAATGCGAACAATTGAAATAAAGGAAGAGATTCTTTAAATGAAAAAAAAAGTAAGATTGGTATCGAATTGGTATTGCCATTTGTTTTGTTTCAATCAATTGCCGAATTCGTTTAGTCTAGTCATTTATTGACTAGAATATCATTTAAACGATGATGATTTGCGATGTGACGATCATTTTGGAAGAGAGGCGACAAGAGTGAACAACAATAACAAAAAAAAGTTGTGGGAATGTTTCCAGAATGATGGTGAACGGAATGTTTTTTAACAAGCAGCAACAATATTTAGAGTGTCGATGGCCCAAATTGAATTTATCCCTTTTTATTTTTCTCTGGTTGTACACTGGGTATCCATTAGCTCCGCGTGGATGCTAAATTTAATGACGATCCATGGGTTGATTTTAAAGGTTGCATAAAATGAAGGTGGTTGGAAACCAATATAATGCCACACTGCTCAGGTAGTTGTGATTTGGTTTTTCACTAGATTTGATGCTGACGGAAACAGAAGTAGACAGAAGACACACGGCGATAATAAATATAGTGAACGATGAGCACACACACACAAACAAACACACACACACACACACACACACAAGCAGATGAAACGAATTGCACGATGCATTTTGGGCCCACGCCGAAATGTGTCTCTAGGAGTTAATTCTGAGAATTTTTACGGAATGAATTTATGTGATTGTGTTTTAACTATGATGTGATTGGATGTTCTCGCTTGTTTCTCTGGTTAATGTGTGTGTGTGGGTGTGGTGTGTGTGTCAGACTTGACGGAATGTTTGGTAGTGTGGCACCGTACGTACACATGTTCGCTTCCATTTGGGCATGGCGACAATTTGAGATCTACGAATAACCACAACGTCAATTTGAGTCGTCAATACATTGTACGCATCGACCGTTGAGCAATCGATCGGACACGTAACAATAAAATAATTAAACGATTTGAACTTCAACTGTTTCGGCAACACCACAACAATTACTAGAACATTCCGAACACTATTGAGACTAGTATGAAACCGATGATAAGCAAGCAGATGATGATCATAATTTGTTTCTGTTTATTTTGTGATGAATGGAATAATGATGAGTGATGTCAATGAAGATGACGATGATGACGATAAAGTTGGTAAACCAAAAAAAAAAGATATTAAATATACAATAATTAGATACAATTAGATATTAATAGAATAAATAAAGAAAAATAGAATATAAATGGAAAACGAACCCTTCGAGCTTTCCGTTGATATTCCATAGCCTTCTTCGTATCCTTGACGGCCTCTTCGACGTACTCCAGGGCGCTCGATACATGAAACTCGATACGATCGATCATTTCACCCTTGTTTTCAAATTAATTTTATGGTTAATCATAAAATGATGATGTTAGATGAGCAACTAAATTACTAATCGACTGTTAATGTACCTGCGACTCGACCAACATGGCCATATCCATAAACATGTCGTGCAGTTCACGAATGGAGTTTTCCAACTTGATAATGTCAGCGTGTCGAGCCTCTATATCGGCTAAAGTTTGTTTCGCTTGTTGAGTGTCAGTCATAATCTAATGGATTCATTTCAACGATCGTAAATATAAAAAGAATAATTGGTTTGTTAGTTCACGTATATATATATATAATAATGGTTCATTAGGTTGCCGATTCTTTACGTACGCCTTGAGTGAATATGGCAGGATTCCCACTTTCGAGCATTTCTTCCAATTCTTCATTGGTCGTAGACCTTCCCGCTGTATGATTGGGATAACGTTTATTAATTTATTTACAAATATGTACAAATTAAGAAAATGTGGAAACATACTTATTTCCAATTGTCGCTGTATTCTGGCCTTGCATCGTTCTCTGTAATCGGTTTGGGTTTTGTTGTAATCGGTCATGACTTCAACAAACTTTTGTGATAGCATCGAATGTTGCGTTTTACGAATACGAAAGTCGGCACTCATCATTGATGTTTGTTCCAATTGTTCAATATTTTGTTCCATCACTATTTGAAGATGATTGCACTTAATACTTGTAATAAGAGATTATAAAATCTAGACTTACCTTTCAATTTTCCACGTACACGATTGGCCGTTCGTTTGATGTCGGCCATCAAATCTTCCAACTGTTGTTTTACCTCTGCAATTAATTCATTCATTCATTAATTGATATTCGATTGATTGATTAATTGATTGATTGATTGCAAAACTTACTGTCATCAGTTTGTGGCGCGCTCAATATGGCTGAATGTATCTTTTTCACCTCTTCAACATTGGTTTGCATCTTTTCAATGTTTTCACGAATTTGCTCGACCTATTGAAACAATGTATGATTAATGGAATTAACCAAATGTTTGTTTGTTTGCTTGACAAACCTCTTGGAAAAATTCTTCCATATAGCCTCCCTTCTCCTCCATTCCGACGGCAACATCGTCGTCATCGACTTGTGCCTTTTATTGGAAATAATAATTAAGTAAAAAAAGGTATTAATTAGTAAAATAAAAGTAAATGTGACACATCGAAAACATGGATTCATTTTCGGACTGTTGGTTTGAAGTCAATAATGAGTGCAACCAAATGGAAACTTACCGCCTTTAGTGCGGCTAATCTGTCTTTAGTCATGTTGGCGGATGATTCGTTCAAACAGTGGTAATAATATTATTATTTTTGTAATAGTAATAGTAATAATAGGCTTCACTGATTTGGAACGATTTAAACGGAACTATAGAATGGTGTGAATAGTTCTCCGAATTTTCCGATTAATTGTCAACATCAACGACAACAACATGAATCAAGCCGCAGATTAAAATTGATTATTGAAATTTGGAATAAATAATTATTTATAGAGGAAGAAGAAGAAGTAGTTGATGTAGTTGTATTAAGTAGTAATCGTAATAATAATAATAATAACAAATTAACTAGAAGTTGTAATTCTTCCGGTAATACGAGCTTGAACGAACCACACACTCTATTTGTAAATGTGTGGATCTGTCTTGGTTGGTTGATTGGTTGATTTTGGTTAAGGCAATTCAGTGTAAGCGATCAATGAGATGATGGTTAATGTCGACAATGTTGATAATGTCGATTATGTTATGTGATAACGATATTGGTGCTGGTTCAATTTGGGATGCATAGAATAATTATAGAAATAGGAGACAAATAAACTCTTCTCGTCGTTGGTGAGATGAGATGGCAGTTATCGATCAAATCGGTCGTCATTCGACGTCGTCGTCAATCCTTCACTAAATCGTACTACTCGTCTTCCTCGATCCTATCCCGAATACTTTCCCAAGACGAACACAAAAATTGAGTTGGTCACTTCCTGTTCACATAGCTAACGAAACAGTTCGATGTGAAGGTGGTGGTGGTCAATGTTTTTAAACGTTGATCATTTCAACCAAAACCATTGTTCATCAATAATTGTGTACACACACACACACACACACACACATACACCAAATAAAATTGAATGCTTCAAAGAATGTAAGAATGCAATGAATGATAACGGTTTGTGTTGATTGAATTTCGTTTATCTTCGCTTAAACGACATGCTATAAATGAATGAAATTAATGGTTGATAGCATGTCTGCTGCCACCAGAACGAAATAGACCACAAAGATAACATCGAATCTTTGTGTATGTGTGTGTGTGTGTGTGTGTTTTGATGTGGATGGAACTGACCAATAGTGAAACGATATGTGTCCGTGTGTGTGTGTATTGATTGTCTTGCAGTATATTGGACCAAATCAGTTCAAACCGTCAGAGATGATGATGATGATGATTCTTTGACAATGTACTCAACACAAAAGTGGACCAATTACAATTTGAGCAAAACAAGCAAATCCGATTGGTGTTGGTCGCAGTGTTGCGAAGCACTCTTTTTTCGTTTGTTCTCTTTTCTTCTCATGTAACTATGTATATGTTTGTGTTTGTCTGTGTGTGAGTGTGAGTATGTTGGATTTTTATATAATGTATGTTGTTCTTGCCCGGTTGTTCACCGATGTTCACAATGTTTCTCCCTTTTTTTTCTTCTTTCCCTTTTCTTTCTTCTTTTCGGTTGAAAATTTTTAGTTGAAAAGACAAAATTTGGTCAACAAATTGAATGAATGAAAATAGGAGAGAATCAGCTCAAAATATGGAACACATCATAGGTAGGTAAGCAACGTTGACATTAGTGACGAGATCGGTAACATTGAGACCGAGTACATCGGTGAGGATATAATCTTGATAAATCGAGACCTCGAAAGGAAGCAAGAGAGAAAGGGAGAGAGAGAGAGAGAGAAAGAGTCGTGTTCGGGTATTGTCTTTGACCAACACCGAGCAATAGTAGTGGACGATCCATTCGCATATAGCACATTTGGCGAGTCGCGGGGACGCGAGTGAATATCACATTTTGGGAAAAAAAGTGCCAATCGCAAACGGAGCGGATGGGCGTGATGGCGTACCAAGGCGTCTGTGGAAGAGGAGAGAGAAAAAGAGAATGAGATGAAAGGAATAGAGGAAGAGAATGATGACGAATACTACTGCTACAACCGAAACCGTTATATAGCTGAAACGAGTGGATGACTCATTCTCACAATGGATGGATTCACACCATCAAGACCTGGTGGTATTCGTCTATGCTATCACTACACATAATGCTATATAATACATATAGAAATAATAAATTACACACAATTTGCCACGAATAGAATATATAATATGATATACATACGATGCTGCACAATTTGGTTCTGTTCCACAATCGGTTTGGTCTCTCATCGTCCACGGAATCAATGTTCCGCAGCAGACACTCACACACACACTGACTCATTTTCTCTCATAGAGTAATGTGGTAAGGGCACATTCCAGGGAACGCAGTCGCACAATAGGTTCGTTTTTCACTGATTCGTTCGGTTCGGTCGTTTCATTCACGAAAAACTGAAAAACCCACACTCTTACTCCCACACATACACACACACAACATGCACATCTACATGCATTGGTATTGCTATCAGACATTTAAACGGGGAAAAACGGGCAAAGTGTTCCAAAGTTTCGGATTGCCGCAAACCGGAGGGCTACCAAACTGGTAATGTCGATTAAAGGTTCCGTACAATACAATGAGTATGTGTTTGTGAGTGTAACTTCTTACAAGTGGCGCATTGCAAGCTGATTTTTCTCTCACTTAACTTTACGATTGCCCTTTAGATGCCCCGGACATATAACACAAACATAACTGAACAATATTTGGAACATATACTCACACACGCACACCATTTATAAACGCGCGCCGCCATCCATTGTGAGTCGTCGTGTTCGTTTTGGCCATTGCCATATTCTTTGGTCATATTCTAGTTTCGCACCAGAACAAGAACCACCAAATATATATATGTATGTATGTATGTATGTATGGAATATATATATACGATATACAGGAATACGGAGCCGGGTAATAATTAATATCGGTTCTATGAGAAAGGGAATAATGGGAGAAAAGAACGAACCGAACCGAACCGAACCGATATTTATGTATCTGGGTACATGGCAACTGTCAATCGTTATGACCGTAGTCGTCATCATCAACATCATCATCATCATCTACTACAACCCAACGATATATCGACTTGTATGTATGCGTATATGTGACAATTAGCAAATGTATACAAGCAAATATATTTGTCCCATCATATACGCGGAAGCGTGAATTATAATGTATACATATTATATACGCGCTGCTGCATCATCCTTGTTCGACTAATCTAATTACAAATTATGGAGTTTCACATAGGCAAACACAATTGAGTGGCAATTGGCTTGCTCATAAACCACAATACACCTGACTTGTTCTTTATGCTCGATGTATGATAATTTTCCATCTCATTCACTCATTCAAATGTTTTATCTCTTAACAATCACAATAAATAATGAAAAAAAAAGATTTTGTTCGATGCATATACCATTGAATTCACATGCAAGCTAGCTCACGCCGATTGACCTAACACAATTAGACTAATGAACGTCGGATTACTAAATTAATCATATACCATTGGGACGGACACTTCTACCATTGGATCTAAACGTGCGCACACACACACACAAAAATATATACACTTTTCCATAGGGATCTAAAGTGTGTACAAGCATTAGCAATGCAAACGTCGAATCCACATCGATACGGCCCCAAAGATATATTCCAAAAAGCAGCAAGCAAGCAAACACATTCAAGGCACATACACACAAAACGATCGGCTCGATTATCTCCAACGGAACGTCGGCACCATTTATACGGCCATTGCTGGTCCCATCGTTCTACACTCTACAATTGAGGCGTATACAGTGGCGAGGCGTCGGCACCATCGACTATAGCCGCCGTCGCCGCCGTTCTCGTCGTTGTTTTGTCTATCATTTGCCGCTCTAAGGATGGGTATATAAATGTCTGGAACGGGCACATGTGTCGAGTGCAAGTGGCAGGAAGGAAAAGTTTTGCGAAAACCGTTTACACCAGATTAGGGACTCTCACTTTCATTTCTCCATCACTTCCATGGAAATTGGATATATATATATATATTACATATATAATGTATGTATTCAATATGGCGCCCTCAAATGGTGATCACTTTAAATAATAATATTGTTTCATTTCGCATTTACATTCTTAGTTGCCTCTGCTAAGCACACACACACACACACACACACTTTATACTATTTATTTAATATATACTAAGTTACTTCTTAGCCAATTTTAGTGGTTTGTATTGATCTAAAAGATTTTTTTCATGTTTGCACCCAAAAAAAAAAAAAAAGAAACGTTTGTGCAAACGTATGCTGCCAACATACGTTTGAACGTGTGTCTATGTGTTGTGTATATATAATACTTGACATTTGTCTCATGTCTGGTCGAAAATGTTTTGATCGATCAATTCAAGCATAACGGCAAATGTGAGTGCAGCCTGTCGTTTGGAAACGTTGCGCCCACGTGATACCGCACGAACCAATGGCTCAACCTGTCGTGATGAGTCGATGTTGACAATATATTGAAGATGTGGCAACAATGTTTGGACAATATTTTCCATGCGGTAGTCAGCATCGAGTGGAATTTGATGGTTAACACTTTGCAATAATGTACGCTTCCCTTTTCTGGTGGCATTGGTAAACATAATTGATTTGATCGATGCCGTACCAAATGAATGGCGATGATGATCAACCGCAACAGCATCATCATTGTCACCATTGGCGTTGAACGATTGCGTCAACATTCGAATTGGTGGTTGATAATAATGTTCACTCGATCCGATGCAGTCAAATGCCATATCCAAACGGTACAACTCATACTGTTGAGTGTCATCTTCAAATTGATAAGTTAAATCTGATCTCACTGATTGCATCGTACTGTTTTGATGGTGTTCACCATCTTCATCGGCCATCATATCATCGCCATGTTGTTGTTGTTGGTGTTGGTGTTGGTGGTGGTGTTTGACGCAACTCATTCTGTCTATGTCGTCCTTCCCATTCCAACTGTCACATGTCAATGATCTGTATTTATCTTTACTCTTGTTGACATTCGCATTTCGTGTAAATAAATAAGCCAATTTGCACGAAAGTTTCCGCTCTGACTTCTTCAACCACAATGTTCCACAATTTGGATAGGTACAAGTCGGTGGAGGCCGACCTATGGACAGTGCTAAATCGGGAATCATCTTCACTCGATTGGCAATTTCCTCCTCTTTGGAACTAAACTTCAATGTCAACTTTGTCGACGAGTCTAATTGCAACTTTGGTCTCTTATTGTTTGAATAACGTTTGTTTGCATTCTCATTTATGGTCGTTGTTTCACGAGTTGTACTATTACTATTAATGGTACAATGGTTAATGTTACTGATATTGTTTGTACAACAATGATCGAATGTGTGATTATGGGCTAATGTCCGAGTCGGTGACGTCTCAACAGATGATGGGGATGATGATGATGATGATTTGATTTGTCGTGTCCAATTTTGTGCCATTATTTTACTTAAACCGAGTACCATTGTGATTGCATCGTTTAACGATATATGTTCATTCTTCAATGTAATATGTCGTACGTATTCGAATGCATTGGAAATGTCCACTTGTATGGACGAGAATGATTCGCTTTGACGGAGATCATCAATGCTAGCTAAGCCAGCAATCCATACACGTTGGCCCAACATCTGTTGCCGTTGCGAGACATCCAAACATTGGTCGTCAACATTAGACAAGTCATCATGCGTATCATCGTTGACCACCACATCATTTTCGGTTGGCATGACGCATCAAATGGTCCATGTATATAACGTATGCACGAATGTGTCATGTGAACAGTGTTCGCTTAGGCAATATGCGAATATATTGTTCGAAAAAACAACAACAACATTCAAGTTCGGTTCGATACGTTCCATTGCCAAATGAATGTGTTCACATTGAGATTAGCCAATGGTGCTTGTAGTGTGAGACACGAATGAATAAATGAATGAATGAGTGAATGATGATATGCTTCAATCACGGCAACAAACAGAATAGACGAATATTTGGTTTGGTATACGTAATCTCTACGATAGTTTGTGTGTGTGTGTGTGTGTGTGAATATACAATATGCGTAAATAACTGTGACTTTGAACCATATTATAAACGAATTAAAATTAACATTGACATTGCATAATCGAAAACAGCATATATCGGACATTAATTACATCTAAAGCCATTTAATTGATTGATTAATTAACCTAGTGTATATGGCAATTATCAAATGATTGACTACCGCGGTGATCTATGTATATGTGTTGATCATGAACTTACCTTCATGCTTGTTTTTATTTTGTTTGTTTTTTAGTATTTTTTTTTTATTATTTATGCATGTACTCATATTTCATTATCAACAAATTACTGTAACTTCAAAAATTTGTAATCGACCATTCCATTCTGTTGCATTGCAGATGCATTGTATTGGCATACATTCTACATCGGAAAAATGAGATTACTGTAGATATGATGAAAAGTTCTCCGCCTTATTTTAGGTCGATTCGAAATGGAAGCCAATGACAAACTGGCGGCCATCATCGATCATTGAAAGTAGATGAGAGTGAGAGTAGGAGACACTGGGAGAGAGTGAGGGAGAGCTAGTATAAGAGAGTGTGAGGCTAAACGTCAACCGTCTCCCATTGCAGACATAGAAGTGATCGACGCCAACATTGTCACATCGTCGAACGAACGAACGAACGAACAAACAAACGAGCGCGAATCGAATCTTTATCGTGGACTTAAACTGGACGCATATCTAAACTTATACCTTCCGTATATTTGACGATCGACGATATATGATCTCTAGGAAAACTCTGTCTCGTCTAATGTCTACACCCTCATACAATAGACGCAAACAACGAACTTGGATTCCAATCGTCCATTACAATCGGTCTACTAATAATAAAAGAGGACACTAAAAGCAATTTATCTTTGCTCATTTCTCATTTCAACTAGAACAAGTTGTGCGAATGTTTTTCATTGTGATCACATAAAACAAGAAGAAGAAGAAAAAACATTATTAAACATTGTGGTCCATCTAAATTAAAACTGTCACAATAATGTACTATACGAACAAATTTATTTCCATTTTATTTGTTTTAGCGTTAACCGTTCATCATTACCATCATCAAATCGAATGTCATCGAACTGATGGATTGCATAAATTTTATCAGTCAAAGTTGGCTGCCAATCAAACATCGAATGTTAATTCAAAGGCAAGTTCATATAAGATAGGATTCGGAATTGGTGATATCACCGGTCCGGCTGCTGAGATCAACATGGTAAGTTGATGTTCTTATTTTTTTTATTATTATTATTTGATAATTTATGATTTCCTAATCTAATCGTTCCCTAAAGATGGGTTATGCAAAAATAGGGCAAGATACGAAAGGTATCCACATGCGCCTCTATTCTAGAGCGGTTATCATTGCCGATCAAACTGGATCGAGAATATGCTATGTGAACGTCGACCTTGCGTCAACTACACAGATCGTAAAAATATTGGTAATTATAAACAAAAAACAAAACAATTTATTTTAAACTGGATGCAAACTGGATTTGCAAAATTTTATGATGTATTCATTTATATAACATTGTTTAGGTGATCGAGCAATTAGAAAAGTTGTTCGGAATTGGGGTTTATGGTCACGAGAATGTAATGATTGGAGCCACACACACACATTCAGGTCCTGGAGGTTATTTTCAATATTTGTTGTACATTATCACCCAAGAAGGATACATTAACAATTCAATTACGGCCATTACTGAAGGCATTGTAAAGGTATGACCCTATTTCCTTCGCACCCAATTAATTTGGTCTAATTTTTTTTATTATTCTTATTTTCAATTTTTTTTGTCACATAACAAACCAAGTCGATAAGTGATGCTCATTATAATCTACGACCAGGTCAATTGACGTACAATAAGGGCGAATTATTGGATACAAGTGTCAATCGAAGTCCGGCGTCATATATAATGAATCCCAACATGAGCGTACAAAGTATGGATTATATAATAATCAATTTGTTTAAGGATAAGGTTAATGACATCCTATTTGTGTGTGTGTATGTGTGTCACGTGACAGATACAAATATGATACTGATAAAACGATGCACCTGATCAAGGCTATCGATACGAATGGGACACTAATGGGAATAATCGATTGGTTTGCAGTTCATGGAACAAGCATGAATAATACTAATAAGCTGATCAGCAGTGATAATAAAGGATATGCAGCCATGCGATACGAAGAGGATTATAATGGACGTTTACGTATTGGCAAGGTTAGTGCAATTGTTCTCTCAGTGCAAGTTTGCCATGTTGCCTCATTGTTGCTGTAATGTTTGGTGCAACATTAACAAACATATTTAATCATCATTAGGGTCCATTTGTGGCCATATTTGCACAAGCAAATGAGGGCGACTCTTCTCCCAATACCAAAGGGGCACGATGTTTGGATACTGGCTTGCCGTGTGACTTTATCCACGGTACATGCAACAATAAGGTTTGTGTCCACTGATCAATATATAATTTTTGTTCAATTATTCTGATTGGACAACATTTTGCATTACACACTTAGAATGAGTTGTGTGTTGCAAGTGGACCCGGAAAGGACATGTTTGAAAGTACCAAAATTATTGGTGAACGACAATATGAGAAGGCCAAAGAATTGGCAAAAGAAACGGGAGAATTGGTTCAAGGTCGGATACGATATGTCTATCAGAATATAAACATGACCGAACGAACGGTGAATTTGGATAATAATACAATGGTTAAAACATGCGCTGCCGCTTTAGGTTACTCATTTGCAGCTGGAACCAGTGATGGCGAGGGTGCACAATTCGTATGTATTGGGTACAAATTTTTCTTTCATTAGGTTATTTAAACATTTCTTACCTTTATAGTTTCAACAAGGAACCAAATTGGGAGATGAATCAAAATTCTTCGATTTCATTCGTAATATAATAACCAAACCGTCTGAAGAAATTTTAGAATGTCAAAAACCGAAAGCTGTTCTACTGCCAGTTGGAGAGATGAAATTTCCATATCAATGGACACCAGAGATAATGCCAACACAAATGTTTGAAATTGGAGATTTGGTTTTAGTTGGTTTGCCCGCCGAATTCACCACCATGTCCGGACGACGAATTCGTGAAGATATTGAAAAAATTTACGAGGATAGTGGACGAAAGGTTCATGTCATTTTAAGTGGATTGGTCAATTCTTATTCAAACTATGTGACAACATATGAGGAGTATCAACTTCAACGGTACGAAGGTGGATCAACACTATTTGGCCAGTACACCCTTCATGTAAGTCGTATTCGACCAATACAACATACATTTCAACGTAATTTTTTTTATTATTTTACAAACAGGCTTATAGAGATCAATTTAAGAATCTTGCAAAAAGTTTAACGTCAGGCGAAACAGTTTCATTGGGACCAAAGTTACCAAACTTTATCAAAACAGAAATTTCATTAAAACCGGGTGTATTGTACGATTGGCCAATCAGTAAATATTTCGGCGAAGTGTTAACTGATGCACTTGAACAATATTATGCTGGAAGTCGAGTTAAAGTTAAGTTTTGTGGAGCAAATCCACGAAACAATTTACATTTAGAAGGAACTTTCCTCACTGTTGAACGATTGAAGAATGGTACTCAATGGGAGGTGCAGGCCACTGATGCCCATTGGGAAACAATGTAAGTGTAAACAATGATTCATATTTAGAGCATTTCTATATTTTTTTTTTTGGTTGATTAACAGGTTCATCTGGAATCGAAATTCTACATTGCTGGGCACCAGTGAAGTAACAGTAATGTGGGATATTCCATTAGACGTTGAACCAGGAACCTATCGTATACGTTATTTTGGTGACAGTAAAAGTTTACGACAAAAGATTGAACCATTTGTTGGTGAAACTCGTCCATTTCAAGTTCGTTCACTATCGGAGTTTGAGAATGAAATCTATTCATTTGTGAAGCGATTTGATCTTTCTCAGAAAGGTTCATTTCCAAGTTGGAAGTAAATACCTGTTGTGCCATAATTTAATTAAAATCCATTATCACATTTTTTCTACCATATAATAACAATATATAATATTGAATAAAATCTTTTATTATAATGACAGTATACAAATTCACATATTTATATATAAATAATAATTGGAAAAATTAAAAAAAAACATTTAAAAGAACATAAATAGTACAAAAAATTAAAATAAAAAAAGAGGAAGTAAAAAAATGAAGGGCAATTCAATTCACAATTGAGGTGATCAACTGATGGAATGAAGTCATTTATAGTGATTGTGAAGCCAATATTTTGGTCATTGTGACATTGACATCGCACTTTAGTTGACTGGGTCTTCATTCTCGGTTGTCGAGTCTGAACGACGGGACAAGAATACAGAGAATGGCAGAGATGGATTAGTTTTATTTAGACATTTTGTTTATATATATCAGAATGAATATCAGAAGAAATCATTTCATGATCACTCACCCTCTTTCTTTCCCATGTATTGATGTTTACGTAATCGATCATAAAGGTCCTCCTTGTTCGTACTGTAGATCGATGGATTGGCAATTCCTTGCAATGTTCCATTGTTTGATTTGGTATTATGCAACGATTCTTTCATATATGTTTCATTGTAAAAGTTTGGCATCTCCCATCCATCGTCTTCGTCGTCATAGTAATGAGCATAGGTCGAATGATGTGATGGAGCAATACTTTCAGCATATGGTGCCGGTGCGCCATAATAAAAGTTCTGTTGTGAGCCAGGTGTCGGGCCAAAATCGGTTGGTATCGTGTGCATCGACATCTTCTTCGATACGGGACGAGTGGCGGTTCGAACACAAATCATCCATATCAACAATACGATAAAGATGATAAAGAATACGGCGGCACCGATGCCACCAGCAATATAGATTAGTTCCGATTTGCGTTCACAACGATCGCCATAAAAGTTGATCAAACATTCACATCTTGGTTTCTTTTGGCCTGTAATTTATACATTCATTAATAATTATTAATATGATAATCGTTTATGAAAAACGAACCTTGTTGCCAATGACATTTACCGCCATTGATACAATAATCATCACAAATATCGATACATTGAGGTGAGGTTGGATTGAAGACCGATCCTTCTGGTAGTGGAGCTTCTTTGAAGCCTTCCTTGCAGACACATCGGAAATCTTCAGATCCAACTGACGGTGCTTCACATTGTGAATTTACTGGACAAAGTTCCATCTTATCATTAATCAAACATGGATTAGAACATTGTTCAGCCAATGTTGAACCGATTCCGCTAGTAGTTGAATTGGGTGGACATGATTGACATGATGTGTCACGTTGTTCCACATCTTGATATGTTCCCTTTGGACATGGTTGACATTCATCGATCGATATGTTCAAAAAGTGGCCGGTCGTACAGATTTCTAAATCAAGATTGAATAATTGATTGGTTAGTATATATTTCGCAAGTAGAAAATCGATTCTTAACAAAAGAAAAATTCTTACCTAAATTGCATTGACCAATATTTATAGCAGCAATGGCACCAGTGGTAAATCCCGACGGACATGGTTCGCACGATGGTTGGCCGCGAGTTCGATAATATCCCAAAGGACAAGCTTCACAATTGCCAGCCGGTGACAATTGAAATCCAGCCATACATTCGGCTATACCAAAAGAAGAAAATATATAAATCACTGAATCAATACAATAATCGGTAGTTGACACTTACGTCGACACTCTTTGGCGGTAACTGCTTCTGAACTTCTAGTTGTAAGTCCAGGACCACATGGAATGCAAGTAAATGTTCCTTCTGATGGTTGATAGAAACCGTAACCACAATTTTTGCAAGTAGAACTCTCCATATCGTAATACTTTCCGGGTGGGCATCGTTCACGACATTCGGAAGGAAGACGTGCTCCCTTGCTAATGGTGACGCCTTGCCGTTCACCAATGTCAGGACATTTCTTACATTGCAATTGTCCCAATTCATCTTGATAGGATCCAATTGGACATTTGGCACACTTTCCGGATGGATCATCGAAATAGGTTCCCAGTCCACACTCGACACAACTGTTTCCAATTACAACTTGACCAGGTGGACAGGCATATTCGGTAACCAGTTCCAGACTGGTTAAATCGGGTACCACATTTGTCAATGTGTCGCGAACGTCGAAAATAGCCGATTCCACTACAGCTCGACGCATGATTGCTTCCAATGAATCTTTATCCTGTCCATTTGATTGTGATGAAGATGCTACCGAAATTGGATCGTTGTTGGCTGGGAAGCTGACCTCCAAACTGTAAACATCTTGCAGATTTTCCTCTTCTCCATTCTCTCGGCTTTGTCTTTTTTTGAGTCGATTTCCGTTCAATTGAACTCCCTTTATACACTTGACTCCAATGGTCAATCCTTTACATGAGCCTCGAGTAGTATCCGAACATATCTTCCATGATCGGTCGACACGAAGAATACTTTCATGTGCTCGCGAGGTAAAGATCTTCTTTCCGGATTCCGAACAAACGACAGATGTCGGGAAATTGATCATCAAACGGAAGATTCGTTGAGCTGAGTATTTGGGCGAACATGCAGGGAAGACAAGTGGTGATTCGGGTGATTGTTCAGCCGGTGTTGGTCGCCAAAATCCTTCTGCTCCACAAACGTAAAACTTTGGCACAGGTTCAGAGAAGTGTAGTCCAGGATTGCACTTGATTTGGCAAACCTTGAATCGACCACCAGGACCCCAATCGGAACATTCTCTTTGTCCATTTATTGGTTGTTCCGGAATTCGGCAAAATTCTCGAAGTACATGAACTTGGAAATCACATCGAGCAGCATTACCACTTTCATCCATTGCTAGATAACTTAGATCATAAAGACCCTTTTTCAATGATTCGCCTGATTTAATCTTTTCAACTTCAAGAACTTGAACATTACGAAGATCATCGGCAAATTGTGGATCGTCCCAATGTACAATGGTAGACGTATTTGCCGATATGACCCACATGTCTGGTGGACAATGCAATACTTGTGGTGGTGTCTTGTCCTGTTGCAATATTCTACAATCTTCACCTGTATAACCTGTAAAATGGATAATAACGAAATCAATTTTTAAAAATCAAAAAACAAAATTCGAAATTTACCATTAGCACAAACGTGTTCGCCACATCGTCCAGGACCAACTCGTTCAACATTGCCAAGTACGTTGTCGTATCCAGTCCATCGGAGTAGTAATCCACTGTAGATAACTGGCGAATGTTTGCAACTTCGAATTTGTGATGGAATTTCCGAAGTCATGTCCAATGCTCGATTCCACATGTTGACACGTGATAATCGTCCATGGAAACCTTCACCCATTCGTGGAACAGAGTTTTCGACCGGTGCACCAAGTACAACCCATCCATACGATGGTAATCGACCACCAAAGCCAAAGTCTTGAACGGTACTTGAAACGGCAGTATCGGTAACGAGCATAAGTGAATTATCTTGTCCATTCCAAATGATGTTGATATAATGCCATTGACCATCATTGATTGGTACGTTCTCTAAGTAGGACATGAACACATCAGACGATTGTTTTGTATTCGATCCATTGGAATCATCGAACAACGAGATCAGTACACCCAAATGATTAGCTTGAACCAATGGTCGTTGAGTCTTGCTAACCACATATGGCGAGTCTACTTCATACAACGTAAAATATGTTCCGGTTGTTTCTGGTTGAAATTGTACCCATAAAGCAATTGTAAAGCTATTTGCATTTTCCAATGAGAATGGCGTGGTAAGAGCAGCATTCGATGATCTGATTCGATCATTAAAGAAGAGATCATAGTCAATGTTGATTGGTTTGCGACAATCTTCGCCGGTCATGTTGAATGGACACTTGCAAAAGAAACCATTGGTTAGATCAATGCAGGTGGCTGATGGCGGACAGGAGGTCGGCAGGCAATCGATAATGTCCTCTTCACAGTTTTGTCCAGCAAAGCCTTGTGCACAAATACATTCAAAGCCACCGTTACTTTTGTCCACACAAGTTCCGCCATTTTGGCATCTATTCTCTTCGGAACAAGCCCGATACTCATATTGGCAACCAATTCCAGCGTATTTGGCCGGACATGAACAGTTGAGTCCGGAACCAAAGTCTTGACAAACGCCATCATTTTGGCATGGATCACCGATACAACGTTGTGGAGCCGTTTGGCAACGTTTTCCATCAGTACCCGATGGACATACGCAAAAGTAATCCTTAATACAAATAAAAATGAGTTAGTTAAGCAATTAGCAAAGTATTATAAATCATACCTGGAATAGATCAACACATTTGGCATTGTTATGGCATGGTGACGAATCACACATGCCAATGTCCTTCTCACAACGAAGTCCACCCCAACCTAACGGACAAAGGCATCTGAATCCATTGATTTGATCGGTACAAGTGCCACCATTCAAACATGGAAACGCAGAACAATCATCAATGTTGGTCTCACAGAATTCACCGGTAAAACCATCATGACATTGGCATTTGTAAGCATTGTTCAAATCTACACATCGTTCCGTTCCCAATGGTGAACATGGATTAGAGACACATTCATCCACTTCGGCTTCACATTGAATTCCAACATAACCAGGTTTACATTGACACTCGAAACCGATATGTTTGTCGATACAAGTTGCTCCATTTTGACATGGTTCACTTGAGCAGGCATCAATTTCATGTTGACATCGTGATCCAGTGTATGAATTGGGATCGCATTCGCATCGGAATCCATTGACCAAATCGACACATTCGGCACCATTTTGACATGGTGACGATTGACATTCATCAATGTTCTCCTCGCAACGGGTTCCAGTCCAACCTGGTTCACATATACATTCATGATAGAAAAGTCGATCAACACATAGACCATGATTGCATGGATTCGAGGCGCATAGATCGATCTTTTCCTCGCATCGTTTACCGGTGAAACCAGGTGGACAGTCACACTTGAAATCATTTACCAAATCGGTACATGCTGCACCGAGTAAACATGGCTTCTCACTGCAATCATCGATATCATTCTCGCAATGAGTTCCCGTCCAGCCAGGCGGACATTGACAATAATAACGTCCCTTTGTGAACGAAAAAAAAAAATCAATTATTATACTGTACACTCAAGATAATTATCAATTGACATTACCTGCAATAATGGTACACAAATGGCTTCATTTTCACATGGGTTCTGTTCTGATGAGCATGGATTGATGGTGACATTACAATTATGTCCTTCATAACCTGAACGACATAAACAGTTTACGTTGTCAATGCCAGGAAGGTTTTGGCACATTGATTTTTCAGGACAAGTATCAGGTCCACATTCGTCGGCTTCGATCTCACATTGAAGACCAGAAAATCCTGGAGGACATTGACAGGTGTAGCCTTGTGGTTGATCGACACACGTTGCACCATTATAACATGGTTCAGAGGCACATTCATTGATGTCGATATCGCACAATCGACCGGTGAAACCGGCAGGACAATAGCAGAATGGTTCATGAAGATTTACGATACAAACGCCTCCATTTGAACATTTGAGATTGCAATCACGTTTGACACAAGCATCACGTCGAAGCGCACCGGGTCGAATTGTATGTTCAAGTGAGCCACATTCATGACAAGTTGTTTGACCTTCCTTCTCTTGATAATGATGAATTGGACATGGTGGACATGGTTCAAGTCCAGTTTCCGAATAGGTTCCCGCTGGACATTTGACCTTACATTCGTTGATTGACGTTGCACCCGCTGAATAGGTGAACGTGTTTGCCACACAACTTTGACATTCCTTGAAACCTTCTTTTGGTGGTGCACCCGAATAAGTGTTGACCGGACATTGTAAGCATGGTACCATTCCAGTGGGTGAATATGTTCCATAACCGCATACGGGAATACAATCGGTAACACTTTTACTACCTTCCGATTTGGTGTACGTTCCATACGGACATTGATGACACGATGGTTGTCGACTTTGATCTTGATACCAACCAAGAGGACATTGTAGACATCGTTTCATATCACTAGATGAATAGGTTCCGGCAGAACATTGCAAACAACGTGGAATCTTCTTCTCATCTTCTGTTGAATTGAGTGCATTCAATATTTCACCTGGTCGACATGTAAAACCACGTTCGACTGATGAACGAAGTGCCAACAACGATGGACATGAATCTCCCAATTGTCTAGTGGACATGTTCAACAATGGATCGATGATTTGGGTGGAAATCGATGCACTCAAGTCGAATGCAATGCCCATAGTCATGCCACAATGTTCAAAGAATGATCGTGAACGTTGTGCCGTATTGATTCGTAACACATAGGAAATTGATAATTCGTTTGTGTTTGGTTTCAAAGCAATCGAATTGTTTAGAAATTGAACATCAAATTTGTTTCCGGTTGCAGCTTCACATCGATCCGATAGTTGTTCATTCAATCGATCATAAAAGCTTGAAACATATTTTTCGTATGCATCCATACATGAGGCTGGTGCAAATCCACCACTTCGATATTCGATTGTTGCCGTCACATCATAATTGGAGTCATCAATGGGTGATCTCGGTTCTGGGACACAATCGGGAATTGTGTTACTTGGCGACCAATGGTCACCGGAACTACATTCGTACATTTTGATCGAGTCTGAATCGACAAATCGATATCCTTCGTTACATCTTGAGACACATCGATAACCATTTGCGTGTTCGTTTTGACGACAAGCGACCTCGCCATTGGCAGGTCTAACCAATGACCATGGAACGCATGAAATTGGTTGAACTGAAACTTGGAAATGGCAATTGGCTTCATTACCAAAACGATCAGTAGCAATAACCGTAACATTTCGATATCCTTTCATTGGAATAAGTGCCATCTCTGGAATGAGTGTGATTTGCACCTCGCCCGATTCATCAGTAGCATTGATCAATTTTCGTGTTTCATTGAAGTTAATCTCATATGCATCACGTTCTTTGATCAATTCGATTACGTAGGATTGAGGACATTGTAATGCTGGTGGTGTGGTTTCCGGTACTGTAATGTTGATTCGACATACAGCAACATTGCCATCAGCATCGTATGCCGTATACTTAACCGATGTATCATTGAACACAATCATCGGCGGTTTAAAACCCAATGGACTAACTTCGAATCGTGCAATATAACCAGAATTATCGGTTGCTACCGGTACGGTAAAGTCAACTGGCAATATTCCGGTTAAACTTTTGGTAACAATAATTGGTGAGGTTGGACAGTTTTCGAATTTTGGTGGCTCTTGATCGACACATGTTGGATATCCTCCATTGTAGCCGAGAAGTATGTCGTCTTTTTTATCTTCACATCCAAGCAATTCAAATTTGAAACAAGCATTGGTGTTGTAGGACACGATTCCCAAGATGATATGTCGTGCTACCACTGTTGATGGAAGATTCAAAACGGCAAGTTCACCATAATTTCCAGGTTCCCGATATGTAAGATTGAAGTTGGGGAAATAAACAACAAAATTTTCCGATTCTTTCACCTTGTAGAAGAAACGAAGTTCGTTCGGTCGTCCTACAATGTCATCGGTGACAACACCTTTGACGAGCAGTGCTTTGATTCGGTACACTTTGCCTAAATCGATTTGTAAATATGGGAATGCTTCCTTCTTTTTAGGATCAGCACACCAACCAGTGGCTGAATTAAGTCGAACTTTCCGTGATTCATAGTTGATTCTAAAACTTGAACTATTGATGGCATGATCAGGAATCAAACCAGATGAAATTCCAATCGGTTTGATGATTTTACAATCGGCATCCTTAGTACACGTTATTGGATCGTTTGAATATGGAACATAACCAGGTCTATCACAACTGAATCGGACTTGCGATCCATGTTCATAGCTTGTAGCCAATTGTTGACCATCCGGAGGATGACCAGGATCAACACAAACAGGACCTTCACACCGAAGATCGCCAAAATCCCAGAAGCCCTTTGAAGCACATCGTACAACATTGTCGCTTCGACTGGTCTTTCCGGCCAAACTAAAGGTATCTTCACAACCGAAATAAAAGTTAGATCTAACAAAAAATTAAAATTAAATTCAACATCAATTATCAAGAAACAATAATTCATACCGGAACAATGTATCGGCATGGTAACCATAACTGGATCCTGTTGTATTTGCTGGTCGACCACAATTAACCTTTGGACATGATGGTGAAGCACCCGACATCCAAAAATCTGGTTTCCCATCTCTAGGATCGTAGACACATTGTCGTTTATCAGCCAATGCAGTACCTCGATTTGGTCGTCCCATCTCTTGACATGTAACATTACTTCGACTCAAATATGGTACAAGATTGTTCTCCACTGATTCATATTCAAATTTCAATCCTTGTGATGGATCGTCAGGTAAGGTCAAACATTGAGCATAATGACATTCGGGTGCGGTTCCATTCCAAATGCCATTTGAACCGCAAAAAAGTGATCGTGAACCTTGCATAACATATCCGAAATCACAGTTGAATGTAACTGAATCACCATAATGATAACTATCTTGAATGCTTAACAATTTTCCATTATCGGGAGCTTGTATGTTGGGACATTGTTTCGGAACACACGTTTTGTTGATGCGATAAAGATCGCCATCGCGAAGTCCAGTTTCAGAGGCGGGAATGGTGAAACCAGCTGTTCCATTGGTTGTATACAATTCATAACCAACGTTACAATGACAAGTAGACCCGCCAGGCGAGTTGACACATCGTTGATCACATCCACCGTTGCGATGTGAACATTCATTCACATCGATACAATCTTGTCTGGTGCATCCCATCATCTCAAAACGCATGCATGGTGCAGCCACATATTCGATTAGTACAATACGAACATAACGTGCTTCTAATGGGATAGGTAGGTTTACAATCGACAATCCGGAACCACCGTTTGGACTAAGACGAAATTGTACTGGTCGACCAGTAACGTCCGAATAATCACGGAATAAATCGGTTAAATCATCAGCATATTGTAAACGAATGGTTAACGGGAATGCTTGTGTTCCATTTGAACGTTGAACCGATTGAATTCGTAGACCACGTATGATGATTGGTGCCTTCAAATCGATTTGAACCCAATTTTCACCCGGTCGTTGACTGGCACCACACCATCCATTGCTCATAATTGTACGTTGTGATGTATCCAAACGAATATCAGATTTCTTATAACCATTTTCGGTTCCTGATACACGAATCGATGAATCTGGAATTGCTCCCGTACTCAAACCAAGATCTGATACAGGGCGACAATGAAGGTTTGGTTCAAATCCTTCTTTACACTTGCAAAAGAATCCTCCGTCAGTGTTTGTACATTTGGTCGATGCAAGATCACATGCTGGATTTCCCGGTGCACACTCGTCTACATCCAAGCAGTTGGGTACGTTGGCAAATGATTGGTTGCTAGCACATTTGATGATTGATTGACCATCTAATTTGTAACCTCGATTACAGAAGACTCGCAATTCGTCGCCAAATCGAATATCTCGATCAACATCGTTTGGTGGAATGAAACCGTTCTTGATCTCAGGCAATGTTGGACATTTGGCACGTTCACATACAGGTGGTAGACCGGACCATTGTCCAACTGATGTGCACACTATGACCGGAACGCCACGTCGATGGTAGCCTGGTTCACATTCAAATCGTACAATAGTTCCGTAGCTACGGTTTCGAGAGCCGGCCATAATGTTTTGAATGGCATGTGGTGTTTCCGGCAACGGTGGACAAGATGAGGCAAGGCAGATTGGCAGCTTTTCCCATTTACCATCTTCACCGCATCGAATCGATTCAGTTCGGTAGTTGGAGGGAAATGCAAAACCTAAACGAGAGTACATGAATGAGAATTGAAAATGCAAATCCTATTTCAATAACATACCTGCATAACATTGGTAAGTAGCAACACCTCGATACGTAACATTTGTAGCACCAACGGCAAATCCATTGTCGATTTGTGGCACTGGACCACAATATCGTTCTTGACAATTTGGTATTGTATCTACCGACCATTTACCACCCATCAAACATTGGGTCTTTATTTTGGTAACTTCTGTACTAAATTCTTGACCAATTGGGCATGTGAATGTAACCTTTGAACCGAACGTTGAGCCACGAGCTGATGCAATTGCATTTCGACCAATTTTAAGTGGTGCACAATCGGCAGAGAAATTTGCCGACCAACCTCTTGCTGCCTTCAATGCATTTGTCTTGAACAAAAGTAACATCTTTCCAGAAGAAGCAGTAAGAGTCAAACCAACTGGTTTTGTTTTAGTACCAAAACCACGACTTGGATGCAAGGGAACGCCACTAGTTGTATCGGTATCATCATAGATTTGAAGTATATCTTCCATCGTAACATCAAATTCGTTAAATACGATCGAAAGTGATCCAGTACTACCAGCTTCACGACTGATTCGATACACACAATTTTGATTTGTTGGATAGTTGGCGACTCCAAAAGCAGGCGAGGTAACAACTCCTTTATCGGCGACCAACTCGATTTCACAACCAGCCTTATAACGGATGACAAAACCACGTCGAGAGTGGACACCAAAGTTTGAATGGAAATAGATGTAAAGACTGTTTCCAGTAGAGACAATATATCGTTCGTTTGATTGCGATAACGATGAAGTCATATTGCCAGAAAACTTAACCAACGGGGGATTTTTCGACGATGATCCATCACGGATTAATAAGAAATCTTTTTCTGGCTCTAAATCCAATTCGACCACCTCGAGGGTAATTGTCTTTCCTTGCGCAGCCGACACTACATAAACACATTCCAGTCCGCCGGGATAATGACCGGGATAATGTGGCGATGTCAACATTTGTGTTCCCATATTAGCATGAGCGAAGAATTCTCCCCCACACTTGAGTGGTTCAGTTTTCCACGAAGCTCGAAAGCCTCGTTTCTCAACGGCAGCGTCGGAACGAAATTTAACAATCATCAAATTGCTTCCGGTGGTGAATGTACGAGCCGAAATGTTCTGATGTCCAGAAAGTGTAGAAAGCGATACACTGGTTTCTTCGGTTCGTCCGCCAACCATTATTTGTACTTGATCGAAATTGTTTTCGGTATCGAATTCAGAAAATTGTAAAACCATTCCCGATCCAACTGGTCCCTCTAACGTCCACTTACAATCACTGTTCGGTTCATATTTGTTGGGATAGTTGGGCGAGACCACCTTATCGCCAGAACTTTGTAGATAATAGCTACACTTTCGTGGACAATCCATCTCATCGCTACGATCCTCACAATCGTCGGTTCCATCACATTTCCACGCATTGTTGATACATTTCCCATTACTACAATGATATGAGCCGGTTGGACACGTTTGCTTTTGACACACGAACGGGAGCAAATCTTCACATTCGGCTAATGACCATTCACTTTGTGGCGTACGACCATCGGGTCCATGTTCGCCCACCACCGATGCACGTACACATTGGCCATTGTTAACGTTCGGTTCTTCATACGCCCAAAAGCCGACATACTTACTCACAAATCGGCCACTAGCCGATTCGATCGTGTTTGTCGATAATTGTTCGATCGATTGAAATCCAATCCAAAATGAACCGATCTCTTCGCCGGCCTCACGAAGGCTCGCCTCCGCTAATGCGGCAGTGAAATTATTTTGCGTAAAATCGCTGATTAGAACCAATTCGCTGCCATATCTATGTTAGGTATCAATGGGAAAGAAAAGAGAACGAAAGAAAACGAAGTGTTATTCGTGAGAGTCGTGAACATATATATTGATGTGACATAAAACGAATTACTCATAGAATTATGAGAGATAAGATTAATAAATTGCTCGACCGGTCGAATTGGTTGGAATTGGATCAAAGACACCAATAGATAATATATGGCTGACCAAAACGAACGGACAAATGAAAGGATTAAAAGATAAATGATGTCGATGTGTGCCGAATGTAAAATAGTTAAAACTAAAAAAAAATATAAATAGCCACTAATTCGTGGTTGACTCTAATAAACGTTAATTAAAAATTTACCAATTAAGAAGTGTTACTATAGAATAAAATGTTTGGATACAATATATATAGATAAAAATACGGACACGATGTATGAGTACAGAAAACGGGACGCTCGAATCTATTTCTGGCAGCAGACAATCAGTTTGTGTTTAGCGAGTAACCTGGCAATCAACAAACAGACAAACAAACAAACAATGTCCCACAATTACCGATCCTAGCAATAAAATTAAATAAATAAAAAAAAAGTGGTCTTAAATTGGGGTTCATTGCCCATGTTAATAAAGATCCAATTGAGTTGTACAATAAGTTCCGGACTGACAATCAAGAAAGAGAGAGAGAGAGAGAGAGACCATATATGTGGGTGATGAACATGGCACGACATGACACTGTGGTCACATATATTGTCGCATAATCGTCCACCTCTTCATCTAATCAAACTAAAGGGAGAAATGAAGGGAGAAAGAGAGAGAAAGTAAGTATGAGAATATAAATCCAGGAGATCATCTTGCCAAGCGAAACAAACAAGAGTGAGGAGAGAGTGAATTTCAAGTCGAATTTAATATGATGGCGGTGTAAGGCGCAATCAACCACTTGTTATATCATGAAGGATATGGCCATTTACAAAAAAAAAATATTTGAATGCGTGCCATTTTGATTAATGCAACATGGTTGGCAGCACAAAAAAATTCACTATTCACTCAAAATATGTTTGCGCGCTCATTTTGTTCATTTAGAACTGATTCCAAAACAGTAAAGAAATGGAAATGAATCTAAAGTATGAATGGTGTATAATATAGCTATAGTGAAACACACAACCACGCGAACATTGATGTCATAAGTGAATTAATCATTGGATAGTGATGCAAATCAGTTTGGCATCATATTTGATTCGTTGACTATAGTCATCTCATTCCCCATATAAAAATGGTTATAAGGCCTACTGCCATTTGCCACATAAGATGGTGGTCACCTTACCTCTTTTTATTCATTTCTCCGTTGAGTGACAATTAACTTACTGTTCATTGATGTCGAGATGATGCATCGACATGTGTGTCCATGTTTGAATATTGCCTCTGTATGTATGTGTGTGTGTGTATTCAGGTGTGAACCAACCCGTTCATCCATCTATTGGCAACAAACATGGGCCACACCTAATGATTTACATTGGGAAAAGGTGCCAACTACCACATCTCCAAAATGAATGGATGAACGCATAGATAGATAGATAAATATTTTCTGAAACTATCTATTACTTAAACTCTATCTCCTCTCACTTTTTGATTGAATGCCACATGCACGACCCAGACAATTGTTTGCTATAGCTATTGGTTATAATTATATCGTGGTAGCACAAAACAATCTCAATCATCCCACATGGTGATCTTCTGATCGATCGATCGATCTAAATTCGTTGCCAAGCAAAAAAACTTTCCAATTCAATATGGTGGACGTAAAACGTGTCTTACAAGTGAAAGCGGCAAGACAACAAAACTGGATTGAATAAAATGGAAAATAAAACAATGGCTAACTATAAATTAAACAAAACCGTATGAGCGTATAATCGATTGAGTCTCGTATGTATAATAACTCAATGCCGTTCATTTGTACCATTGGATTAAGTGAAACTAAATGGCCATTGGCTATCAAGGTAACCAGCCAAAGAATGGGAGAAGAACAAGTGGAACAAGAATGAATGAAATATAAAAATACACTTGTGTACTCGACAATATAAAAGCATATTGGCCATTGATGAAACATAGAACGGCATAGAAAGGCCGTTCAAACCTCATCATCGACATAGATTGAGAATAACAACAAGAACCGAAAAATAACAGCAAAAAAAAAGTTCACGATCAAATGAATGGGATCGTCAAACCTTACGTAAGACAAGATAGTGTCAATCGTACGTTATATAAATGCCAAGGTACATATGGGAATGTATTGTGTCTCCAGTATACGGGAGTGAGAGATATTGGGAATGGCTCAAATGACTAACAAAAAAACATACACACAAAATTGTTCCAAGGATAAGAAACAATAAGGCGACGACATTACGATGGCATAATCGCAAATCATTGCCACATTTTCATTTAGTTCGATGCCGTCACTTTATGTGAACATGTTGATTTGATGCGACAAGATGGTTGAATGGACAAATGGACTCATATATAAGAGCAAATCGCGCGAGAAAGCAAACAAGAAAGTCCGTTCGAGAATGAATAATTGGAGCAACGGAACGGGTCTGGACTAGTGTGTGTGTGTGTGTGAGTCAACATATGGAAAGAGTGGATGATGGCCTCCAAACATATCAGTTGAATGGTCATGATCCATTAGCAGACATCCTTTTTGGTGGCACCGGCACGGAAAAAAAAGAGAGCTAGTCAGATAATCGATCGACGATTAAGGCGCATAGTGTGACTATAGCCCAGAAAAGTAAAAAAAAACTGGGAGAGGGAGATGAGATGCTATTGCCCGTCCAGCCAGTCAAGCATCCACTTGATGAGAATTGGTAGTGAACCTGTCTCTCGTACTGAACTTCTATAACGGTTGATGCAGTTGATGCTTAATTATGTACATTAGTATGTTTGTGTGTGCGCGTATATATATATAAATATAAATGTACTGTTGAATGCTTTCCGATGCGTCCGACATTCATCGAACTGAATGTGAAAAAAAAGGTGGCGAATGGGGATGCCGAAAATACATGCCCCTCTACGTAACGTCTCCCCTTGTATATATACGAATTCGGTGCCAAAGGACCTACACAAGCCAACAGGCATCAAAACGTCACTCCAATCACCACAAGCTATAAATGGCACTTGCACTACAAATATAGTGTACGAACGTCAATGTCCATTGCCGTTCGGTTATCGTTTGAACTTGTTGGTTGCTGCCGGCATCATTCCAAATGCAATGGGTAATCTTTGATTGACCTAATCAACAAGCAGCTCGAACTCTGATCGGACAATAACCAAATAGGCTTTTGTATATATATATATGTTCTACCATGATTGAATGTTCGAACCTCGAAGCCGTTCGCATTTGCATTTCCAATGTGATGATCATCTATTCGATTGATCCTATCATTTTTGGACGGGTTTGATCGAAAATAACATAATAACAAATGGTGCACATCGAATCGATTTCAATTCAATGTTTGCGTCCCGTTTGGAATCGGTTGCATTGCATTCAATTAGTCGATTGACCACT
The DNA here is from genome assembly GCA_029204025.1 of Blomia tropicalis. NCBI lineage: Eukaryota > Metazoa > Arthropoda > Arachnida > Sarcoptiformes > Echimyopodidae > Blomia > Blomia tropicalis. The sequence continues at coordinate 1,476,098 of CM055090.1, forward strand.
CATAACAACAACAACAACGTGCTCCGAGTAGAGACTAAAAACGATGATAAAAACAAAAAAGAATGGTGACCCCGATTACACAGAAAGTCCACGATTCGATTGCAACACTCAATAATGTGGCCATAATGTTGGTATATGGAATGTTTAGTTATCAAATATAGGTGTATATATTTATATATGTCAAGTTATTATAAATAGGCATTGTGTGAACAGGTCAAATCGACGACAATTGAACATAATTAAAACACAAAGGATGAATATAAACAATTCGATATCTATTGAATAAGGTTGAAACAAAAAACAATAAACAAATCAAAGGATTATCCCATGACAAGTGTCATCATTCATTGCCCAACAATTCATCGGCACAATACATCACGACAATCATCAAACATGTATGATGATTCGTCAGATTGTTTATTACAGCCTCATTCTCTCATTGAATTGTGGAATAATTCAATCGTGCAAAAAAATGTATTGTTTGTTTAGTAGATACTTTGGTCGATTTAACTAATTTACATAATCACAAACATTACAATCAAACTCAATTGAATCGTGTTCGTTCAATATTCTAAACATAAATAATAATTCACAAATAATAATTGAAGCTGACATACCTCCTACAAATTTCGGCTGCTCTTCTCCACGAGTGGCGAATATTGAAGAACCGATAACAGTAGATGCCTTCACGTCTCCAGTCTAATCGGGAAATGTAAGTAAGCTCGTTAAGTTTATGATCATTGAACGGTACAAGAATGAGAGTGAGGGTCCGACTACTTACCTTCAGGACAGTGAAGAAGATTGTCCGAATTGGTCAATTGTGCCTGTATGGGGAAAGAGGGAAATCAGAAAGAAAGAAAGAAAAAAGATGATGTTAATAATCGAGTAAAAGGTCAAGTGTGATGTTTGATCATTTTGCGACTTTACATTGCCGTTTGATTCGCAATAGACATCGGATAAAAACGATTGGCAACCACCGTCATCAAGATCATTAGGTTGTCACACGAACACGGATAGTGGTCATAAACAAGAATAGTGGCGGTCCAATCAAGCCACCATCCATATATGACGGTTCCATTGGTACATTATGACAATCGACATGGGTGGAATGATTTGTGCCATTTTTTAACCATCCCACATTTCATATGGCTACATCAAATGTAGAATTGAATGGCAATTGTTGTTCAAATGTTTTCGTCTATCGATGGATGCTTGCTTGTCACACACACATTCACATATGCACAACCTTTCTTCGCATTTATCTCTCCCCCCTTTAGTTGCGTACGAGCATTATTGACATAATCGATGCCAGTTTGTTTCATTCACTATTATTTATATACATAACTGACCACTACCGTTTTCTATATTTGCATAAAACTTACTGAATGAACATCTTCTTCAGCACATTATGAAAATGGACATTAACTTGTATTAGTGGCTCGATCAAATATAAACATTGAATACGAGTGAAAGAGAGTGAGGAAACGAGACGAAGACAATGTAACTCGCTCGTTTTGACGATCATATTTAATGATATCAAACGACCACGAAGCCATGAATGGGGGCAAACAATTGGATGAACGCCATTGAAGGACACCAAAACTGGACAAAATTGTGTCAAAACTATCGTCATTGTAGGCTAAATTCTTCGACATATATATATTTATTGTGTTTGTATATATGGAATATATACATAATCGTCAAAGATGGTCAAAGTCATCACGAGAGGAAGGAAGTGATAAATAGAGGTAAGTCAGGCAAAAGAGCAAGAAACAATGAATCAACATAATATTTGGTTTTTCTTAGATTTTAGGTGGAGATTTAAAGAAAGAAAGAAAAATTCAAAAAAGCGCCGGTAGTTGCGTGTGACGGCAACGGTAAATTTTGTTGTGTACCATAAATGGTACAAAGAAGCGAGAAAAACGATTTATTCACTTTAATACAATTGTGTTAACGATACACAAAGGCGTCACACTATTGATGACCAAACTTAAATAAATTGTTTGCCGTCGGAAAATATTTTTCGTTGTTTGCATTTGGGAGTATTGATTAAATGAAATAAGAAACAAACGAAAAACTGCCCACTATATTACCATATTCAAGTTTTCCCATTCTATAATAACAACATATATGCAATCTTAATACTTAAATAAAGTAAGGGAGAGCAATGAAGATCAATTTGTACGGATAATGTCATCATTTGTGAAAGAGAAGGTCGAGAATTATAGTGAGAAATGAGACCACAAATTAATCGGTTAACATCATAACCTTTTATGCATCTCGTACATACAACTCGATAAGGGGATTCGAACATTCAATATACACCAAGAACGAACGAACATCATCGAGACAACGAAATGTCTGAACACGGCCGATGACATTGGAATGGATGACGACAATGGACGACACTATTGCAATATACATATAAGTATAACGTGCGCCGTTCTCATAAACACATTTTTACTCAATAATCGTCCACTTGTTTTCTCTGAAATAAATGAAACTTGAGCCATTGAGTGAATTATATTATGAACGAACGGGTGAACACACAATCTACCGGGTCTATACATTTGGAGTCGTTGTCTCGTAACCGATGCTCGATTGCAATGATGCTTGATGCCTCGATCTCCCACCATTAGAGTAACGAACAACAGTGGTGGCCATATACATTGAAGCGAAACATTCCCATGTGAGCGAACTTTGTCACTTTTTACCTTGCCATAAGGTAGTGGTAATTTTCTTCTTCTATTTCTTCTTCATCATCAACATCAACGTTTTGCAAATAAACAAAATAATAATCAAAAGCAACATAAAAAAAATGGTTGAAAAGAATTCGAACATATGTCCTATGTTTAGGTTGAGTTCAAGTGATTCGCATTAAAAGTCCCTTTGGGTATGGTACAAGTTTATAGCGATAATCAGCCGATCCATCAAAATGGCAATGGCAATCGGGCGACGAGCTCAGCACCACGACGATGACGATTGGTAATGACCGGATCAACAAGTAAATCGACTAAGACCGAATAGACTGATCAACGATACCATCGGGAGATAGATCGTCATCATCATCATCATCAAATGAATGTGTTGTGGTATGGATGGATGGTCATTGATGCCATGGACATGGTCAAACAAACAACAAAAAAAGTGGTAAAGCCACCTAACAGTAAGACAATGATTTTGTGATTGGTCATCAAGTGTTTGGTGACACATGTTAGATTCACAAAATTATGCTTACCACAAGTGTATAAAGAGAAAATCTGATATGACATGTCATTGACATATGTCAGCGAATATAAACTATATAACTAAGTAATCCAATGTGCCAATTGACAATTGTGTGTACATGAACGAGATAAAAATGATCGAATCAATAGATATCAATAAATATTAAATGTGTTCCACAATGGAATAAAATCGAATTGCGGATAATGAGTATCGAGTCAATGTTTGAAAAGACATTGCCACGACCATGGCCACCATCGATGGCGGCTGCGGGAGCCAGATGCAAATGAAATTGTACAATGGGATGCTAATGGATCGAACGGCTAGGTTTAATGGTACATATATGTGGTATGTAGTAGTTCAACCTATAGTCAAGCTCAAGCTCAATTCACATCAGCGAGTGTCTCTCCCATTCTCATTGTGTGTCCGTGTGTGTGTGTGATCTCAAACAATCGAGTGCAGCCGCACAAAAAGCAATATGTTGCCAAGTAAATCTGTTTATAATGGATGTCACACACGGGACACAATAAGTTGCTAATTAATAAGAACGTACGTAGTGGGAATACAACATCTGTATAATCATGGATGCTGTCTTGTCAACTGTTGCTGTTGGCATCGTTCATCGTTCCATGCAACTTACATACACACTCGCCCGTTCATTCAGTGAGTCAAAATTCATGCAGTAAACTTCATCACATCACATTTCTCATCATCTGTTTCGACTCAATCTGTGTATATATATATTTCCATGCATATATGATGCGCCGATAATCATCGTCTAATTTGGCTAGAACGAACTCGCGAAAAAAAAGAATTACACTTTTTCCATATGAAAAACGAGTATATGTCTATATGGCCTATAGATATATAGATACATTGTGGTCATCTTTTTGGCCTTCATCTCTGAAATGTTTCATCTGTTCAACGGCGGCGGCGGCGGCGTTGACAATTGCAATGGTAGTTAATTGTAAATTTGAGTGCAATTAACATTAGTACATGCACACATTAAAACAACAACAACAACAACAACAGTAAAAAGGAAACAATTCCTCATTGGTTCATCATCAACTATGGTCGGGTGTGTCGAGACAAATATATATATATTAAAAAGATAATCGAATTTGAGTTGAGTTGGCAATCAAATGAGCCACCGGTTCATGCCACCGTTACATTTAACAATGTCCGTAAATTACATCACCGATTCGAATCTTATTGTGGTCATAGAAAAATTGTGGGCAAATAAGGAACAATGGCTATTTCATATAATTGGTATATTGGTACTGTAAAATTCCAGTAGTCGTCATTTGTGTATATATGATGCTTGCTTGCTTGCATCGTCAAATAGTCATTTGCCCATCATTTCCGAGACCGGTGAACGAACGAACGAACGAGCGGACGAACGAACAAAGTGAATGGATTCATTAGGGTACAGGTGTATTTGGGCATGTGTTCGAAACAAAGTGTCAATCAATTGGTAGCCGTAAATGTATGTTGTACTAATAATAGATCAATGTAGGTGGGAGAATGAAGCTTTCGCCGGGAAAAAGTCTCAACCCAACTGGCGATGGACATTCTCGCACATTCGTTCATTTAGATTGGCATCGGCCGCCGCATCGAGACAACAAAAGTGTTTGCGAATAGTTTGCATGTCAAGTCGTTGATGATAACAACAACGATGATGATGATGACGATGACGATGTGTGTGTACTCATTCCATTGCCATTCGGTTAATGTATACAGAAGGGACAAGTCACGGAAGAGAAAGACCGACGAAGATGACGATGGCCGGCAACGATGAACACGAGATCGAGTTCAATTTTGGTGTCGTGCCATTCGCCAAGCATCGGCTTTGATTAGAGGCAAGATCGATTACGGAAGGTAGGCGAATAGCAACAACTCATTTACTCCCGATTTTTTTAATTTTTTTTTTGGTTGAGAGGAAACGAGTTGATGAACTGAGGGTTGGTTCTATACACATTGCACCTACGTGCTACTACAACTACCACTTTTCAAATACTTAAAATTGTGAACATATCAAAAAAGATATTTGTTGCAATGTGGCACAAATTGTGAACGATGATATATTCAAGTGTGTGTGTGTGTGTGTCTTATCCAAATATTGAACAAAAATTTTCTAAACCGATCATTTTGCGATTAGGTATGCATACCATAATTGGTAACTGTGTGTACAGATTGAATGGCAATTGATGGAAGTAAGTAAGTAATTCAGATGTTTGGTGGGGTAATATATAGGACGTTAAATGTGTGTTGTGTGTGTGTGTGTGTGTCTTGATGCGAGATTATGATGTTCAAAATAGGAATTTACTAAAGAAGACATACATGAAAAAGAGATAGAGAAGGGGGACAAATATGAGTGCACATCACACACACATATGGCGCGCCTGTATAAATCTAAAATATATAATGTACAACCATCAGCAGAAGCAGAAGTCTCATCACCTAAGGCACTCTCAATGGGTGAAGAACGGTCAATCACCGAAATAAAGATGGTGACGATGTTCCGCCACTCGTCGACTAATGACACCACCGTTTCGACTCGTTGCTCATTCCACCTTGTTTGCGTTAATTAATTTAAGTTAGCGACTTAACCTGACGCGTCAACCACAACGGCACAATTCATTGAGTACTGTTTACTGTTTGTCTTCATTTTTATTTTAAATAAGTAGTTGGCAAAACGAAACGAGATGATCGAACGAACCAACAAGTTGGTGTAGTCGCGCGCGCACACACACACACACGCGAAAAACGGCAAATTATAATGGACTATACATGTTATCATGTCTAATCTAAATGGTTGGGTAGCCTCACCATTCGCAATTCGTATGACGCCAGTGGCATTTATTTCTTTTTTTTCTTAGCAATCCCATCGACGGCTACAATCTTGAAATGAAGTAAATGTCATCATTCTTACTTATGGTTACCATAATATAAGATAACCTCGAATTTTGATATACTGAGGGATATATTAAACTAACCATTACAACATTACAAGAAAAAGGGGAAAATGAGTCAAGTTGAATGATCCATTTGTAACCTACAACTCGACCAGGACCAACAAGTAGGGAGAAGATGATCGGTTGAAGTGAACAAACGGGTCATCTTCATAACGTAAAATGGTTCAAATGTCGGACAATGTTGGTGGTTGCCACTTGTGGCGCCCAAATGTTGCTTGGGTAAATCTAATATGTCGGTACAAGACAATGCTATTAATAGACAATGAGTTTGAATGAAAGAGAGGAAGAGAAGGGGAGAGAGAGAGAGAGGTAAATTCATTCACGGTATTTCACGATCGACCGACCGACCGACCAAAATGGCCGACCAAATGATGGTGTCCACTACCAACCAATACGATATGGTCATCATTCGTCGTTCGACATACACACACAAATATACTTTCCCATTAACATTGTCCGATCGTTCTTATTTCACCTATTTCGGACGAAGGACATCAAACATTGTTCTTGCTTTCGTTGTTCTTATGTCGAACAACCAAACTAAGAAACTATAGATTAGAAATCCACAAATGGAAGGACTTTCATTTATGGGACGTCTATCTTTTATTACCGCACTCACACACACACACACAAACTCCATAAATATGAATGGAAACAATTCTTTACGGCTAAGCATTGACTCAAATCGAATGATGAGTGAATGAATGGATATAAAATGAATAAATGATTGAGACATACGAGTTGGTAATCCTTCACAACAGGCTGAATTAGTCATAAATGTATGTCAGCCATTCTACGTTGATGATGGTGGTGCAAACTAGTGATCGGTTAAATCAATGAACAAATCAAATCTTATTCAACATAATTAATTGCCTATATACAATGGTATATACAACGAATCATGCTCGGGAAATGGCTGACTCGTACATAGAACATAAGAAAAATTAGAAGAAGAAGAAGAAGAAGAAAAAACGTCCAAAAGACATATAAGGAAGTGGAACGGACTTTGAATTGTAATGGACATAACGGACAACGGCAACGATAATACACAATCATTGTATGCAATATATATAGTGCACATGTGTGTGTGTGTGTGCGTGTGTGCAAGGTGAATCATGGCACATTCGCTGACAGATCAAACTGAAGAGTCCAAAAAGAACAATTGATTGGTGAGCGACCTGTTCCAATTAACAGCGGACAACTAACAATCACACCGTGCACACATTTCAAGTCAATTATGGAAGCCACAATAAACTGGGGGGAAGACGACATCAAAAGGCAACAAGGTGCATTTCAATGTATCCATGTTTCCCCCCACAAAAATATGATTGTGTATCAATCTCCGAAAAAAATATAAATGATCATTAGATCCACATGCATGGATAGATGGATGGAAGACGAAAACGAATGCCACCCGTTCATACATGTATATGTTTAATTGAAATGGATTATTACCTGAACGGATAAGGCATTTGGTCGAATGGTGTCGATGGTGAATGCAATAAATAAGAGTTTAAGTATTAGTAATAAGAATGGATGCAACGACAATTGATATGATGTGAATCGACGACTTCGATGATGATGACGATGATGATGATGATTATGATATCGTGAATGTTGTTGATGAAGATGAGGATGTTGATATCGATGGTATGGTTGTTGTAGTTGCGGTTGCCGCTGATGTGAAGGTAATTCGGACATCACATTTGGTTGCAACTTATATCGATCACATGATACGATGGTGTCGGAATTGATGGTCCACTTTCCATGATGATACGATGATTTGGTCCGCGATACATTCGACTTTTGTCGACGATCGTGGGTGGAATCACGGGAAAACATGGCACGAGTACTGCCACCACATGGCAGTCGAATTTGGGTAGACATGACGTTGAATTTGTGTGCGTGTGTGTGTGTGTGTATATATTGGCTACTTGTTACCGTGGCGATTGATCGACGGTCGACGACACTTGATGCCACATGGACATGGATATATGGTAAACACCATACACACAAACATATAAATGAAAACAAATACACCCGGCACAGACACACTTGATTAAGCACTTGTCGTTTCCCAAAACGATTATTATTGATCCATTAGTCGATTATTCAAATATGATGATGATGATGTTTTACATTATCCTAAATTATGGCTAATGATCAATACAAATTATAAATGCATGAATTAGTTGGTAAAATAAGGAAAAAGAAGAAAAAGAAACAACAAACCTTTTTTATTTATTTATTTTTTCTTGGTTCAGATTAGACGGAAGTCTTGACATTTGAATGAGGACATAAGCATTCAATAAAAATCAAATTGTTGGCACAAATTGTTGGATGATAAGTTTGATGAGAAAGTGTAGGTCCCGTAAATAGATTCAACAATAACAACGAGGATAACAACAACGACGACGACGGCGAGTAGATCCACAACACACCGGTCGGTCGAATGGTTAGTTTCGTTGTGTGGACATTGCAAACAAAACGGCGACGAACAATGATGATGATGATGATGTTGGTACGGGCATGGTGAACTAAGAAAAGAGAGAGAGAGAGAGAGAGAGAGAGAGAGAACTCTTTTTTTCGTTCTGTCTACGACACGCAATGAGGCAACGATCGGTGGGATGCTACCGACACATCAACTAAGAAGAGACCGAGAAAAAAGTTCATCCATTGAAGGTAAGAAGCGACATCGTCCGAATATGTTTGTGTATGCCAATGCTCGGACTTGTGGTCGTTGATCGTGTGTTCCATACACACACACACAACATAGCATAGCATAGCATAAACCTGTCTTCGTTCTTTTCTACTTGCCGATCTGAGTTTGAGTTTGCCGGGTCTTGACGATGATTATACGAAAGGCAGAAAGTGGAATGGTGTGTGGGGGGAGACCAAAAACGAGACAAGCTAGTCAACTATAGTATTGATAGTGTCTAGGTGTGCGTGTGTATGTCTATGCCCGTCAAACATCGTTCAACTATACCATCCAGGTGAGAGGTTAGAGGTATAGAGAGAAGAGGCCAATGATATGTTCGGACACCATGTCTAGGTTTTCGTATGGAAGAGGCTCTACTATCATATCGATAAATGGCGGGTAAATTCTTCCACACTATATGGATGGATGGATGGATGGATAGTTGGGGAATGCCGACACTTGTTGCCACCACCACTCAATGAATGTTTCCAATGTTCAATAACAGGAAAGTGTAGTTCGATTAGAGTCATTCGAATTCAATCGAGACGAACGAACGAGCGAACGGCATTATACATTCAACAAACAAAATAGTGGTATGGACAGGTGGGCAAGTGTACTCAATGTCCGATACTGCAATGAACTTCTCTCACTGTGTGCACACACTCTTCTAATCGGTTTATATAACATTGATCTTTGCTGCTAAGACAACGTCAATTGAACTAAACAACACACTGTGTTTTGCTTCACTCCCTCTTTCATCATATTATTGAGGAATGATTCACTTCGTTTTGAAAGAAGAATGTACTATTAATGGTAACTTGCTGTTTAAGGTAAACCTGTTCCCTACGGAAGATAATATTGGTGATGAATGCAATACACAAACTAAATGAATTCCGAAATTTGAAGATGATATACTGATGACTGGTATCTAATAGTATATACCACCACCACCACCATCGCCACCTCCATCTTATGTGATGATTCTCGGTGATAACCTTAAGGTTTTCAATTTCTCGTTCCTTTCATCTTGTTGTGTGATTTAAGGATATAATACTGATTGTATTATAATCCAAGTGTTGAATGGTTTCCGGTAAATAGTTAACGGTGTGTGTGTGTGTGAGTAATTTAGTGAATAGATAGATTAAATGAAATGAAATAATGCTCGACAATTGTAGAAAACGATAAAGTGGAAAAAAGTTGAACATTTATTGTTGATAACTGGAATGATGATGATGATTATTATTATTATTATTATGAAAACAATCATTCATGCAAATGAGACATGGAATTATAATTAAGATACTTAAAAATAACAAAAAATAAATCAAATTTACAGGTATTTCTTCCACCTTTCCCTTCGTTCGAAAGCAACAGCTTTCAGATAGGTAACATAATCATTGAAGCATTAAATGTCATTTTTTTACCGTTTTTAAAGTGATTAGATATGAGAAAAAAATTTAAATGAGAGAGAATTTATTAATAATAGGAAAAAAGGTGGGAGACAAAAGAAGAAGAAGTAAAATGAGTAGTCGTTTCAATGGTGCTCGATCATGGTCAATTAGTTCGTTGTTTGGCCTATCGGACATCAGTCAATTCGAACTTTTTTGTTTTGTCGAGAATAACACAGGACATAATGTATGTCACGGTGGATTCACGGTAAACATTCCGGTTTACAAAAGGGGTGCTATAGTAGACACACACATACACACAATGATCGGGCGGTCAAAGCCGATCCCAAAAATGGAGTTGGCGCAACATCGAGCCGATAGCGAATTGTCCATTGGCGATCATAAAACTTGTACCAAAGATGAACGAGTTCGATTCAGTGGCACCGTCCCATGATCAACGTAATTGCCTCGATAATGTTAATTGAAGTCCAATGATCACATACACACACACAGACACAGACACAAATACAAGATCAACCTATCGTCAATTAGTGGCCGTTAAACACGGTTTACTTACCGTTAGACATGTTTCATCGTCATTAGGGATCTTCGATCCAATTTGTTGATCATCATCATAGCTATAATCGTACTTGAATCTTTTCTCTTTCTCTCTCTCCCCTTGTTTCCGTTCGACCTTTTTGTCTATTAATTTCCAATGTATCTCGATAAATGAATTGGCAATTGCGTTCAACGAACCGATAGGACAAGCTTGAACAGGCTAATAGGCAGTGCAATTCGTAAATAGTGATGTTTGACAACAACATGATGTCGTAAACACCTTTTTATTTTGTTGTTGTTGTTGTTGGAGACTATTCAATCATGGCACCACTCTCGAACGGTATTTGCCATCATTCACAACTGCAGACTCACCATCGACATTGAAAGCAATGCCGACGAATGCTGCTGTCTGCAAAAAAAAAATGTGGCCCATTTCCGACAAGCTGCCATTCGTCCTATATTTGCATATATATTTTTATATATTTTATAAATATATACAGAAAAAAATATTGCATTTCACTATTGCATCGATTTGATGGTAATACATGCTCGACACTGATACCACATATGACTGCATTCCATCGACACCTTGCACACAATCGCACATTGACGACGATGATGATGATGATGTGAAATGGTCATTGACCAACAAAAAAAAACATTGATAAAGATTCATCAATCGTGTCCAATGCGAATCGATCTAACCGATTGATTTGTACATTTAATTTAGCTCTCACACTCCAAAAAAAGAGATTCGATAGGCCTTAATAAGGTGGATTAATGTCTAATTTAGTGTCTGTAGGGTTTGATACAACCAATGCCGTGGGCAGCGAAAGGACCATTGATGATCATAATCGATCTGACCATAGATTATGTTTATGATTACTTTGCTCGTTGGCCTGATTGTTTCGCATATTATTGCGCCATCGGCCGTGTCAGTCTTTTCAGTTAGGTAAAATGGGAATGTTCATAATAATTGAACCAATGATGATGATGATGATGATGATGATTAGTGTCCAATCAAACAATTTTTGTCACTTCATACCTTCACTCAAACTGAAAAAATGTTAACAGCAATTCATTTGAACGAAATATGTGTGAATGGTGAATTGGTGGTGGACAACATAACATATAACTCATAAATGGAGAACATTTCACCAAAATGTCAATGATTGACATAGAAATGAATTCAACGAACGAATACAATGAATGAACATGTAGGATATGATGATCAGTACCAGTTTCGATTGAAGTAAACATGCATTCATACATAACGAATTGATCGAGCAAATTCGCATTGCTACGCCAACTACATAATGACCGGTCTCGTGTATTTCAGCTTTATTTGAACTGATAGTTCATAGTCGAGAGTCGATCGACGTCGAACCCGTAATAGATGATCGACCCGTCTGGTCGAATTTACTCTATTAATTAATGGGATATAGTGAATCAACCTTATAGCCGTGATGAGCGTAAGTCGTCGTCATCATCATATTTCGGCACCGGCTTACTACCTTGGTGGTGGTTGTCCATAAATTATCCTCATTTCTGTATTGGTAACCCCATTTGTTCACGATCAGCATGCAACGAATGGATGAATGGACACACATTGACCGCATACATGCCATGCCATGACAGTCAAACGGTGCCGTTTTATTAGAGGTCAAACCATAGTAAACGAATGAGTATATAAGCAAACAGAGATATAAGCTCCAATGAGGATCACCTCCAGCATCGAAAGCCTTAAGGCGCCAGTCGGTGGACATTCCAGGCACCAACGATCATCATCCTCATTTTCAAATGGCCACCACCATCCACTTTTGCCCATTTACCTCCCCATATCATCGATGACTTACATTTTCCCTTTTTTTTCCAATACCACCGGGCAAATTACTATATATTCCATCGGCTCATCATCAGGCGCCAATGATTTCGATAATAGGTATAAACTTGAATATCCAATCATAGGTATACGGCATCATCCAATTCACAACAAATATAGCCCAAATTTTCCATTGATTGGATTAACTTATCCGACCGACCTCAAACTATATAGCCAGATTACCCCCATTTGAGCGCTGACACACTCCCACAGGCTGTTTGTTCCCGATTTTTATGCTAAATGATTTCGATGGCAAATTGATGATCATGATGTTTATTGCATTTTATATGGTAGCAATCTTTATTATAGATAATAAATTAGATTGATTAGAATATAATAATAAAAATTGGACAATATCGATAAAGATGTCGATGTGTGTGTGTGTATGGTAGCGATTATGACAGTAATGTGATTATAATTAAAAAAAATGACATTAGGTGTGTATGTGAATTAAGGAATTTGTGTGTAAGTATTTCATTCGATATGCTTACACCTGCGGTTGATCATCTTCTACGAAATCTTGAGCTTCTTCTTTACATACCACTTCAATATGACTCACCTAGATTAGTTTATTGTCAAAAAGAAAAGCAATATTAATTAAAGTTGTTGTGTAAAATAATGTAAAATAACATACCCTGTTTCGAAATTTAACTCCATAAAATTTGTCTGCTTTCTCTAACAACTCCGGTCGGAAAGTTGTCGTAATGAATTGTGCGTCATTTCCAAGTTCGTGAATCATTTCTATATTGAATAAACAAAAATGACAAGTTAATACCATCTTGTAAAAGTAGTGCATAACAGGATTAACATACCTGCTACAGCTTTTCTGTGTTGTGGATCTAAAGCTTGATCGATTTCATCGAAAAGATAGAATGGTGCTGGATCGCACTTTTGGATAGCAAATATGAAAGCTAATGCGACCAACGACTTTTGACCTCCACTTAGTTGTTGCATATCCTTCATCTCAGCATTCGAACCGGTGAATGATACTCTTATCGTTACACCAGTGAAATTATCGATCCTGGATCCACCATCGTCATTCGTCGAATCATCAGTCTTCATTTCAAGAGATGCTCGACCATTCGGAACCAATTTTTTGAACACTTCAGTAAAATAGGTCGACACTTGCCGGAATGTAAATTGAATTGCTTCGTATTTACGTTGTTCTAGTACCGTCATCAAATCTACAATCGAACGATGAGCTTGATCTTGATCGGCTTTACGCTGTAATAATCGTTCCTTCTTTTCACTAAAATCTAAATATTGGTCCAATGCTTTCTTATTGACGTGAGAATATTTTTGCAATTCCTTGTTACATGATTCCAACTTTTTGTATAACTGTTTTAATGATAAATTGTTATACTTCATCTCAGCATCGGCTGGCAATGTTCCCAACTCTCGAATCTTTCGCATCGAATCTTCAATCTTTTTCTGAAGCACTGAATTTTTCGATGTAATCTTATCCAAATCTTTCGAGTCTTCATTAATTCGTTCGATTGTTTCACGTTCTTCACTTTTCTTTCGTTCAATTTCAGTTTGTAATTCTTTTTGTTTTTTAGCCATCTTTTCGATATTGTCATCAAGCGCTCGCATCTGTTCTAGAACGGTATCAATTCGTGATGAGATGAAATTCATTTCTTGACTTTCACTATCCAATTTTTGACGCCGATCTTCAACTGAAATCTCTTGAAGTGCAGCTTCAAGTTCATCTCTTCTCCGGCAAAGATTATTGTTTAATAAATTTTCCAATTTATTCTTTTGTGCTTCTAATTGCATTCGCTTGCTAAATGCTTCCTTATTCTTTTGAGTAAGCTGCCGAATTTCATCATTCAATCTATCGACTTCTTGTTGATCGGAAATCGATAATTGAGTTAGCAGATCTTGTTGCAATTCGCTTTTCAACGATTCTTGCAATGATTCCATTGAACTGAGACTCGACTCATGACTAACCAATGAACGTTCTTTTGGTTGTCGATTTCGTTCGATGGTTGCCAATTCATCCTTCAGCAGACGAATGTCTGTCTTCATCTTATCGAATGTATCCTTGTTCTTACTATTTCTCGTTTCCGCTCGTTGCATCTCGCTTACAATTTGATTGATTTGCTGTTCAACAGAACTCAACTTCTCATGAAGTGCATCGAGCTTATCTTTCTCATTGTTAATCTCTTTCATTAATGCTGAATGCGATTTATGTAATTCTAAACGGGATCGCCGTGTATCGAAATAGCCACCGGTAAGCGAACCTTTGTGCGAAACTTGGTCACCATCCAACGTGATACAATCAAGATGAGAGCTGCGAGCAAGGGTAGTAGCCACTTCCAATGATCGACATATTAATGTTTTACCAAAGATAAACTTCATTACAGTATCGTGCTTCTTATCAAACTTTAATCGAGATATCATCGTTATAGCATCCTATCATAAACATAAAAAATAAATGACCAAAATTCAAAATAATCCAAAATTTAAACATACCCCAGTTTGTGGATATACGAGATCTCGAGCATAAAGTCGATTGATTGGCATGAATGTCACTTCACCGGCGAGTTTCATCTTATTCATCTCTTGTAGAATACGGGTTCCAACCTTGTCATTCTCAACGATATGGTGAAAAAGTTTGTTACCAGCGGTCATTTCAATGGCTGTATAATAGTCCTTTTCACATTCAAAATTTTCAATCAACATTCCATAATAGTTTTTAGCAATTTGTTCATACGCTCCACCACGTTCATTGAATGTTTCCAAAACTTTATTGACAGAATCTCGTCCATTGAGAACCGTTTTGCCCACCATCGACCGTAGTAATTGATCCTTTTTAGACTTCTCTTCAATCAACATATTGTATTTTTGTTGAAGCCCATTCTCTTCTCGCCACAGATCACTTTAATGAAATAAATAAATGTAAATTTTGACATTCAAAAACAAAATCGTGTTTACTTACTTTCGTTCGCCTTGCAAAGCATCTTTCTTTTTCTTCATATCATAATATGACTTATTTTGGTTATCAATACAACCACGATTGTTTTCCAATTCTTTTGTCAATTCCTATAATTATCAACATTATTAATAATTATTCAATAAACAAACATAAAATTCAACATTACATCGCATTTTGCTTCTAGTTCTTCGCTTCGTTTGCTATCTCGTTTGGTTTCTTCACGTAGCCTTTCGATTTGAGTTCGTTTATCAAGAATATTTCGATGCAAAGAATTTAATTCGACTTTAATCCATTTATCTCTTTCAGTTTTTGATGAAAATTGGCTTCCACGACCTTGCTTGGCATACAATTCAGAACGTTTCTGTTCTTTAATCGTTAATTGTCTTGTACAATCCTCTTCCATTTGCTTCATATCTTCGTATTCGGGCTTAATTTGATTTAATTCTGATTGTTTCTCTTGAATTTTTTCTTTTAAATTTATTAATTCTTTTTCGGCACGTTGTTTTGAACTGGCATCACCTTCCACCTCATCTCGTAAATCTCGAATATGAAGTTCTAATCTTGTTTTATCTTTCAAAAAGGAACCATGCTCATGTTGAAGAGCTTCTTTTTCGTCCTTGTAGGTTTGTAGCTTAGTTTTGACTTCTCGAAGATCTCGGCTTAAATCCTTCAGTCTTTCTGTGGAAACTTGTAATTGTTCACGAAGTTTTTCGGTTACAATGCTACTAGTTTCACGACGATTTTCTAGTTCCTTTTGTCGTTTTCGCGCCTCTTCCAATTCATTATTATAGATGGTATACTCCAATGCTCGTCTCATTTTGTCCCATTTTTGATACTCCTTCAACTCTTCCTTTTCTCCTTCTAAAGTTTGCAATTTTTCTTCAATATATTTAATAAGATCGATGATTTTTTCCAATCTATTTTCCGTTTCTCTAAGAACTACCCTAGACTCTTCCTTTCGCTCGTCATAGATTCTAGTTCCGGCGACTTCTCGAAGAATCTTTAAACGTTGTGGATCGGGTGCCGTAGCCATCTGGTTGATTTTACCTTGTTTCACAATATAATATGGATTACTTCGTGAGAAGCCGGCACTCTCCAACACGTTCATGACATCGGCTCGGGTAACAATCTTCTTATTTAAATAGTATTGATCTTTTTTTAAACCAATTTGTCGGCGTAAAGTAACTACCGATTCATCAATCGGTAAACGATTATCAGAATTGTCAAAAATGATTTCCACATATGCAATCATCGTTCGTTGACCCGGTCCTTCATGTAATAGTTGCTGCCTTTGATCAGGCCTTAGATGGGAAAATTCGTCACTTAAGACGAATTGAATTGCGTAGAAAAAGTTTGATTTGCCAGATCCATTCCGCCCAACGATAACATTGTGGCGAGGGCTGAATGGTTCAACCACGGTTTGTTCCCTATAGGAACGGAAACCGTTGATGATGATCTTTGAAAAAAATAAAATTAAAGAGTAATTAAACAAAATTTGATCTGAAAACATCAAAATCATACCTGTTTGATGTACATCGGTGATGATTGAATGTAAATGTTGGTGTGTTGACACTTAGAAAAGCGGGAACTTTGCGATCGATGCCTTTGTGAGCGAGTACGATCCATCAGGAGCGGCACATCGTTACAGTAATGTCCGCACAAACATGGAGATTATACGATTGTACCGGGGGTAGAATATGTGGCTTCCATCCAATGTTGCTTCGCCAACGGACCAACCACAACTTCACCACAACATCATCACCATCAATACACAATTCCGATATTCCTAAGACCTTATGAATTCCTTAAATGTTTAACCAATAGGTTCAAATATTGCCTTGTTAATTTTTTCATTATTTGTTCAAATCAATGTTAATTTGATCTTTTAATTGAAATTATTTTATATCAATTAAAAGTGGTTAACAAATCAACTAAGCAGGAATTGTAGTGGGAAATTTCTCTTTAATCATAACTGAGTAATGTTTCAGAATTTTGGCAGCTGTTCGGCAAAATGATTTAGCAAAATATACATATTTACGTATAGACACACGCATACACAAAGTGAAGATCATTCACGTTGAATCGGTGTTTGTCATTTTGTCTATCATTTTATTTACCTGGATCTAAACTTCAATTTTAATATTTGATACATTTTTTTCGATTATAACCAATTCGACAAAGACAACAACAATGGGTGACGATATCTTTACCGATGGTGGCAAGCTTATTAAGATGGAAGTTGATTACAGTGCAACTGTAACTGAAAAGCTTCCAATTTGTGAAAAACTTGCAAAAGTATGTCGAATGAAATGTTAATGATTTTTTATAATAAAGTTTTTGATAATAGGAAGGAAAACTGGATGCTGCTTTAGAGATACTAAATTCATTGGAAAAGTCAACTCGAACCGTATGTTTATTTTCTTTTTAGTTGGTTTAAACTTCCAAACATAATCTGATTCGTTTGTTAAGGGTTCTGACACACATTCAAATAGCCGAATTTTAGTTTCGATCGTTAAGCTTTGTTTCGAAGCAAATAATTTCAATTTGTTAAACGAACAAATTGTTACATTGACCAAACGTCGATCGCAAATCAAACAATCAATTACAAAAATGATACAAGAGTGTTGTACCTATGTTGATTTGATTAAAGACAAAGAAGTTCAATTAAAGTACATCGAAACATTGCGTACTGTTACAGCTGGAAAGATCTATGTTGAAGTGGAAAGAGCTCGACTTACCTTGAAATTGGCACACATGAAGGAAGCTGAAGGTAAGACTGAAGAAGCAGCAAACATACTTCAGGAACTTCAAGTTGAAACTTTTGGTTCGATGGATAAGAAGGAAAAGGTGGAATTAATCTTAGAACAGATGCGTTTGTGTCTTGCCAAAAAGGATTTCGTTCGTACACAGATCATCAGCAAGAAGATTCAAACCAAGTATTTCGATGACAAAGATGTTGAAGAGGCTAAGTTTAAATATTACAATTTAATGATTGAATTGGATCATAATGAGGATGCTTATCTTAACATTTGCAAATATTATATGGCAATCTACAGTTCACAATCAGTAAAGGATGATGTTAAAAAGCGAAGTTCTGTTCTCAAAAACTGTGTTGCTTACATTATTCTCGCACCATTCGATAATGAACAATCTGATTTAATCAATCGCCTAAAGGTAGACAAAACAATGAGTGAAATTCCTCATTATCTGGAATTATTGGAAAAATTCACCACTTGGGAATTAATCTATTGGAACGTTTGGGAGAAAAACATTTGCAGTTTGTTACGAGATGGTAATAAAACGATCGAAACTGAAGCCGAACCTACTGGCGTCTTCGCCCATTCGGAAATTGGTAATAAACGTTGGAAAGATTTGAGAAGTCGTGTTGTCGAACATGTAAGAATGCAAACATATTCAATGATTTCAATTTTAATAAATTTTTATTTTAGAATATTCGTGTAATGGCCAAATACTATAGCAAGATCACTATTAAACGAATGTCTAACCTTTTAGGTCTTAGCATTCAGGTAAGAATTCTAATATTTTTCATTTTATTTTTTGTTCTTATATTATGTTATACATTCCTACAGGAAACTGAAGAAGCCTTAAGTTCTCTTGTCGTATCTAAAACTATTTGGGCAAAGATTGATCGTTCGGTTGGTGTGATTAATTTCTCAATGTCCAAAGATCCAAATGAAGTTCTCAACGATTGGTCACAAAGTATTGATCAATTGATGCATTTGGTTGGTAAAATTAACCATTTGATCAATAAGGAAGAAATGATTAATCAAAACTATGTCCCACCGATGCAAACCTCTTAAAATTCATTGATGAAAGTAACATGGATTGTAATGCTATTCTTTCAAATTTTAAATTTTTATTATCATTATACTGAATGTACTATGTATTTGCAATTAATATACATATGTATATATAATAAAAAAAACTATTCAATATTTTGCTTATCATTTCGACATAATTCCGATGAAGATGAAATGCCAATGATCTTTTGGTACGCGCCCTAAAACGACACTTGTGACCATTGTAATTGGCTGCCATCTACCGACCAATGTGTGAGTATGTATTGTCTGAGCAGCTCTCTTATTCACTGCAGTGTTTGCTGAGTTTTGCAATAATGCCTGCCTGGCTGACGACGAATGCAATTGGAAGGGAGACGTTAAAGATTGCTGCTGCATGCATTAAGACAATAGTAGTCTACCTTGTAGCAAGCTCATTTTTACGAAGCGAGGAGTTATATCAACCATTGGCTTTCCCTCACTTGATCATCGGCACACACTCACATACACACACACACACACACCAACACATTTATAAGCATCGGTGATTGTTTGTCTATTTGACCATTTCTGGGAACCAAGCACCGCCAAATTCACCGACCGAATCGTTATTACTGTTTAGGTATGTTCAGCCTTTTCCTTTCCATATCACTCGATGTACAATGTGCTTTGTCTCAATTGCATATCCTTATCGATGCACATGCACACGCATGGCACAAAGCAACGATTGTGCACACATTGAAAATTTAATCAATTACATTCAATATCCTTAATTTTTTTTTCACTTCTCTCTTCCCCTATTTAGATCAATTTTCACACATCTATGATTTTTTAGATGGCGGAAATTCAATCAAGTTTACTGCTTCGCAAACAACTAAATGGTTTGTAATGTGAAAATCAAAATAATGGATTCTGATTCTAATGTTTTGCAAATTATATTTCATTTATAGATTTAAAGAAAAATCCAGTAGAAGGTTTTTCGGCCGGTCTTTGCGATGACAGTGATATCTATAATTGGGAAGTTCTTATCATTGGTCCACCAGATACTTTATAGTAAGTACTTTCATTATCACTAAAGGATTATCCATATTTTTACTTTCTTTTTTATTACGTTTATTACGTTTGTTTACCATTGAAACACGACAGTGAGGGAGGATTTTTCAAAGCTCATCTCACATTTCCCAAAGAGTATCCGTTAAAACCACCCAAAATGCGTTTTCTTACTGAAATTTGGCATCCAAATAGTATGTATCTTAATTCCATTTATAGCAATCATGTTTATTTAACCTTTTCTTTTTTATAGTTGATAAAAATGGGAATGTATGTATTTCGATCTTGCATGAACCAGGCGATGATCGATTCGGTTATGAGAAAGCATCTGAACGATGGCTGCCCGTTCATACAGTTGAGACAATTCTCATTTCAGTTATCTCCATGCTTGCCGATCCCAATGATGAGTCTCCAGCAAATGTCGATGCTGCGGTAAGTAACAAAATTTACAAGTGTCTTGAAGATTTATTTGTTTTTAATTTTTATGAATATTACATCCTACAGAAAGAGTGGCGACAGAATTATCAAAATTTTAAACGAAGAGTTGCTCAATGTGTTCGGAAAAGTCAAGAGATGGATTAAGATGAATGATGATTTAAATAATAACTCTCCCCCTCCAATTCCCATTTCCTTTACCATTCTTTCTTTGACCCAATACACTCAAACACTCGATAAAAACATAGCATATAGAATTTTATTATTATCTATTGTCTAAATATTAAGCAAGTTTACTTTTATGTTAAATTTGATTCTGCCGAATTGACAGTCAAAATTTGGAATCGATAATCATCCAGATCAGAAGAATCAAAAATCAAAAAATTGTCATTACAAACATCAAGTACACATAAAAGCGTGACCGATCAATTTTCGGAAAAAGAAAATGTGTAAAGTTAAATTTCATCTTTTTTATAAATAATTCACACTATATTCCAATTTTATTATTGTACAATGACTTACAAGCCTTCAAACGAACATCAGAATCGTTCACGTTCGAATGTTGTATGCATACAAAAAAAATTGTCTGTACAGTAGGCCTTTTACAATTATTATAATCTTATGAAATGGTGGATGTCAATAAAGCAAATCAATTTCCCAAAAACTCTGTTCCATTACATATGAATCCAACCAATAGTTCGTATTCAAATTTTCGTCTATTTCGACCTTGATTGTTGTACGTCGTCTGCGCTATGATACAAGGCGCCACTGAAACGTTTTCATTGTGTGTGTGTGTGAGAGTGAGTTGATGTTTGGTTTGAGCAAAGAAAAGAGAGAGAGAGAGAGAGAGAGAGAGAATGTATGAGTGTGCGAGTGTTGCCGTCCATCGAGTACGAGCTTGGAATGCCTCGTCGCGATCAATGCGGAGACAGTGTCTGGCAGCAGCCTTCGTTTTGTGCACTGACTGGGCCGATTAGGCCGATTGCCTCATTGCCTGCTGTTCTCCCCGCTTCGTCCCACTCGCTCCTTTGTTTCCTCCTTGGCCTACATCATTTTACCTCGAGCGTACGACCCAAGAGTGTGGTCCATCATATTGTATAAACAATATCTTCAATCCTATTTTCATCCTTGAATCGATCTCACAACGTAATAGCACTTTTATTTTGCCATCACCATAACCACCACCTTGCATCGTGTTGTGGTTTGGTCACACGGTTACCCATTGTTTTGATCGTACTAAAGTACCAATTTTGAAACGTATGCAACCATAATCTCTGATTAATATCACAACAATTCGACCTCAATCTTCCACAATTTGCTTTGTTTACTATTGTAGACAAACGATATCTCAAATGTAAGTTCGTTTGTTTTGTTTTGTTTTCATTTCCCGTTGTCGTTGACCACCATTATCATTGTTTTACTTTGTTTCCTCTTAGGGTTGGCTATTGCTTTTGTGTTTAGGTTCGAACCAACAAAACTTTCAATGTGTTCTTTAAGCAAAAAAGGTAATGTAACCATGTTTATTTTAAGATGTTCAACTCATAATTTTTTTTTGGTATTGCAGAACCTATAATCGATATTGATGCTGTAAGCAAACGAAAAAGATCAAATGAATCGGCAGCGGAAGAGGATTCACCTCACTTAAAGTTCAAAATGTCCAACAGTGAATGCAATAATAATGAATTTATATTCAATAATACTGATAATGCTACACAATTGCTTCATTCCAACAAAAAGACGCCTAAAAGGCTCGAGGAGTGGTTAGATATATTTTCCCATTGGTCACATAGTGAACGAATTACAGCGTTGGATTGTTTGGTTTCCAATGATGTATGCGAAGTTCAACAAATGCGACACCTACTCTCGTTGATCGAGCCTCAACTTCAACGGGATTTTATCTCACATCTACCAAAAGAATTGTCTTTATATGTTCTCTCATTTTTGGACCCATGTGACATTCTGAATGCAGCTAAAACTTGTCGATATTGGCGTATCCTTTGTGAAGATAATATCTTATGGAGAGAGAAATGTCGCGAAGAAGGTCTTTTAGATGATCAAGATTCATTTCCTAAATTATTTCGACGAAGGCTTCCCACATCTACAAGCTCGTGTATCAATCATAGCACTCCTACTCCTCCAATGAATGAGAGCCCACCTCACCAAACATCAGTACCTTTATCAAGTTTAAATTTTTTCTATTCGTCTGACTATAAGCTCACATATTTGCGTCACAAATCGATTGAATTCAATTGGCGTTATGGAAAATTAGATTACAATACAAATAATAACCAAAACTCGTTGGTACCGAGTGATAATCCACCATTACCAGAAAACAACAACAATAATAATAATAATAACAATAACAATAATAATAATAATAATAATAATGCACAATCTTCCACATCAACAAATGGAAACAACAATACTAATAACAAAAATCGTAAAGATGAATGGAGTTTTTTGTCTACCCAAAAACCAAGAAGATTAAGGAGTATTCTTCATTTAAAAGGCCATGAAGATCATGTTATTACGTGCCTACAGTTCAATCCAAATTCGAACATTATTATAAGCGGTAGTGACGACAATACGTTGAAAGTATGGTCCAGTCTTACTGGACGTTGTTTACGCACACTTAATGGTCACACCGGCGGTGTTTGGTCGTCTCAATTATCACCTCAGAATATTATCATTTCTGGATCAACAGATCGAACACTACGAGTATGGAATGCACTCAATGGCCAATGTCTTCACGTATTGTACGGACATACATCAACCGTACGGTGTATGGCACTTCATGGGAGTTATGTAGTATCTGGAAGTCGCGATGCAACATTACGTGTATGGAACATTGAAACCGGCCATTGCGATCATGTTCTCGTTGGCCATTTAGCCGCTGTCCGTTGCGTACAATTCAATGGGAAATTATGCGTTTCCGGTGCTTACGACTTTTTAGTGAAAGTC
This sequence comes from Blomia tropicalis, assembly GCA_029204025.1. Classification (NCBI taxonomy): domain Eukaryota; kingdom Metazoa; phylum Arthropoda; class Arachnida; order Sarcoptiformes; family Echimyopodidae; genus Blomia; species Blomia tropicalis. Next base: position 1,500,005 of record CM055090.1, read on the forward strand.
TGGGATCATACCACTGAAACTTGTCTTCACACATTGGATGGACACACCAATCGAGTTTATTCGTTACAGTTCGATGGCATTCATATTGTTTCTGGCTCATTGGATACCTCAATTCGTGTATGGTCTGCTGATGATGGAAAATTGAAGCATACATTAATGGGTCACCAATCATTGACGTCCGGAATGCAGTTACGAAACAATATATTGGTTTCAGGCAATGCTGATTCGACGGTGAAGGTGTGGGACATCAATACGGGCCAATGTTTACAAACCCTATCGGGTAGTAATAAGCATCAATCGGCAGTAACCTGTTTACAGTTCAACTCAAAATTTGTCATTACCTCAAGCGACGATGGAACGGTCAAATTATGGGATCTTAAAACTGGCGAATTCATTCGTAATCTAATCAGTCTACCGTCTGGCGGTTCCGGTGGCGTTGTATGGAGGATACGGGCTTCTCAAACGAAATTAGTTTGTGCTGTTGGTTCGCGTAATGGAACAGAAGAGACCAAACTGTTAGTTCTCAACTTTGAAACTCCATATTCAAGTTTGGAGTATGACAAGCATCCAAGCTTATCATCATCGTCATCTTTATCATCATCATGTGACTTTTTCAATGGATCGACGGCCACTAAATTCCACGACAATGATTTACCGCCGGGTAGATCTTCTCCATACAAGGTGGCCGAATTTGATGAATTTGAACAATTTACCATGATGGCACAAAGTATTGGCCTCAAAGGTCGACCAATACCAGTATTGGTCTCTGGTTCCGTACAAACGAGCAACTCAGCTACATCATCGGCAACATCATCGTATGCTTCGACACCACAACCTGGTTTCGTTCCAACATTTGGCCAGGATGGTCAAATTGGTCAGGAAGGCCAGTTTTCGTCGATGCAACCGATATCATCCAGTTCTTCCACTAGTTTTGTTTCTGCCAATCCGAATGAAAATTTGAAATCGGCCAATGTCAACAAAGATTCGGTCAAGATTGAATCACCAATCAGGAATCTCACCGACGACGAAACTGAAACCGAGACCGACCCAGAGGATCAGCCCATGCAACCAGATAGTTGACTGCAATATTTAAATCGCCAATGTGTTCCCTTTGTGCCACTCAATTTCTCATGAAAACCTTGCCAAGTTGTAAGGCTGCTTACCCGTCCTATAGAGTTACCCTCAACTTAAGATTGTTTCAATTCAATTATATTTGTTAAATCGTGCATTTTCATCAAATCATGTCAGCAACAGTCAATATATAAATATACGAAACAACAAAAATATTCCCAATCCTTGGAAATTCGCTTGAACATATTTTATTTAATCTTTATTTATTTTACTAATATCATTTTTTATTTTATACATATACAACTCATTCATGAATCAACTGATTGAAACAGAAACCGTTTCGTACCAATCAATTCGTGTTACCATCATCTTCTATATATATAAATGTACCTGCCCATTGGAATAGTTTATATTTTACAATTGAATCACTTGTTCACCTCTATTTATTACAATTAGTTTCTAATAAATGTTTGTTGAATTCAAAAAATCCATTTGTTATTATGAATAGGAATATACTCGTGCGAATGATAAAATAAGTCCACATCTCGGCAAATGGTTGGTCACACGCATATCTCAATGTAAATTAGCATCAGTTTTGAGTTTGTTGAACGAGTGAACTTGATCATATTATGAACTTGATCAAACTTGAGACCATCTCTTCCGCAATCTTCACCTCTCCCTCGCTCGGACAATGTGGTTAAACCATCGGGAATGGCACCAACACCAATTTGTATGTCTTTGCACGATGAGTGACCGACCATGGGTCGAGTGAAAGAACTTTCACCCTTTTGCTATTGATGCCGATCATGAAGGCAATGAACTTGAACATTGCCACTCTATAATCCTTACTTACATTGGAAATCATTCATCCATCTATACATCCATCCATTTCTTGGTTTGGTGCGCGCTGCAATTATCGCGTCGACATTGATCGCTATCCACTCCACCACCTCCACTTACATTCGATCATTACAATGGCAACGTCGTAAGTTAACCCGTTCGGTTTCCTATTCTTATTATTGGTCCGTTCATTTTAGCTGACTAACTGGCCAGCTTGGTTAAATCATCTAATTTATGGCTCGAAGCTATTCCGAATCCGTGTGTGAGTGTGTGTTTGGTCAGCTCAGTTCAATTCAGTTCAGTTCAGTTTGGCATAATCAGTCGGCTCGTCGACGGCTTGTCTCCCATAGACGGCAAATACAATTAGTAGACGATCGTTCCGGCATTATTGGCTTCAATCATGCAATCGGTTTCATTCTCAAACCACCGGAACGATCGGAATTGTGATCAAGTTCGCGCGCGCGCGTGAGCTCATTGACTAATGGAAAATGTTCGATTACTATGTAATTAGAATGAAATGTAAGCAACTGTTGTTTAACATCATAAAAAACATAGTCTTCAATTGCTACCATTGATCAATGATCTTTCATTTGTATACAATTGAGTTAAGTGTCATTACCGATTGGTAAATGATCACATCAATAGATTGAATCGAATCGAATTGAATTGAAATAACGTTTTTATTTTTTTCAGTCAATAAGGCCATCGATTCTTGTCCCATTGTTTAAGAGTTGTTTTATTAGCTCAGTTGATATGAGAATGCAAACAATCAAATAAATGTACAATGAATACAATGCAAACACATATAAATGCACCTTACTTTTTTTGATGGTAAGTGCCCGTTTACCATGAACAATGTTTTTAAGTGGATTGACACTGAACATCTTGATAGGTGACCCTTTACGTACCGATCAAACATGGCGGTCATCCCGTACAAATGTTTTCGTCATTAATGCTACCGAAAAAGGAAACACATTGATGATTATCGTATTGAATTTACCTCACTTCCGTCCACATTTAATTAATTCATTTTTGCATTTGTATTACTCATCCAAATCGATTCCATTGATGTATTGGTAATTAAATTTATTGTTAAGATTACAAATATGCAATCAATATTGTTTTACACCCATTGCAACCACTTTATGATAACAATCGATCAAACGATCGATTCGTCTGCACGAGCATTTATTAGATGTGCACACACAAACACACACAAACATGAACATCTTCGTACGTCAATGTGATCGATTGCAACGATTCAATGTGAATGTGAATCTATGTATATGTGCTTGACACTGAACATATTAGTATATGATCAATGTTTAATCATGACATTGCTACCTACAATAGTTTACATGATTTGACAGGTAAACATTTTGATCGGCATGTGCCACCAATGAGCAAACGATGAGCAAACGATCAATTTGACTTGACACAGGTGTGTGGTGACATCAATATCTATTTGGTCAACCATCACCACTTATTGAGTTATCTTACATTCGTTCTCATTGTCTTGTTAATTTTTGGTAGATTTGCAAAACATACGATTTGATTATCTTTAGACACCTTAATATTAAACAATGTCCAACCGATTCGATGCAGAGTATAACATCTACATACTATATATGTTCACGATCTTAACTATATTGTTCTTAGAATCATTATCCAAATTGTGTTTGCCGCATTGTCGTGCCGTGCCGAACACACACAACAAAATGAGTGGAAGCAGCACTTTCCCTTTGAAATTATAATTTAGAGACAAGTCGAATTAATTGAGTGGCTTAGACCCTTCTTTATTATTTTTTTCTTAATAAATAATATATCTTGAAGTGTATGGGAAAGTGTATATTATGGGCAAGTGCAATATTGATAGCGTAGTGGTCGTCCATTCGTCGATGGTGCGATGATTTACGCTGCTGTCAATCGTGTTTCGAATGGATTCGTCATCACATTAACGTACGATGACGAACCAAGTTTCCGTTTTTTTTATTATTATTATGCGTCTTGCCGATATATCGGCATATGCCACCCTAACCTTACCACATTACAGCATAATCTGCCACATTAAGCCGTTTTTTTTGTCGATTAGACATTGCCGTTTTGATGGTCAACAAATGTCAATATTGCCCCCTTCTCTCTTTATCTCTCTCTCCCAAAATGTTTATAGCCTACAATTCATTCCAAGTCTCATGAAAGCTTGCATATTGCCATCTTTATGCCCATCTTCATACATATCTTTCATTCATTCTTAAATGATTAATAATATTGATATGACAACACGGCAACAATTGGATAGGTGCACACACCACGTACAAATGCTACCATGTTAAGCTATCTCATATATTTTAAACGTGTCGTCTTCCATTTATTTAAATGATTGACCATTTCCAATAACAAACATCACGTTTGCAATTAGCTCACACATAATTCGCACCCAAACGTTCCCTCATTGAACATTCCACTCACAAAATGTGTGAGATTGAGATGATCATTGTATATGTGTGTGTATGAGTGTGTGTGTGAATGTGATCGATTGATCGGCAGATAAGCCAATTAGGCAAATATTAAATTCACTATAAAAAACAGTCATTGTTGTCATTGTTCGTTTTCTTAACAAGATTCCGTGAAGATTGTGTTAAGCTTATTTTCGTTTTGTTGTTATCTTTTCTAGTTACTATTGACAATGAAGTTGGAATATGAAGATGCTGCCATTCAGTGATTTATTCCCCAATCATTTTTGTTCATTTTGACCATGTCCGGCCATTATTGTTAATATGACTGACATCGGCAATCAACACGTTTGATCTTTACAACAATCGATTTCGATCGAATTGCATTGGTTATGTGCAAGGAAAGGATGAACCTTCCTGTAATTCAATCTTACCAAAATATGATTGCCAACCGATTGGTCATGGCTCAATTAAATTATTTGTTTGGTTACATACACATCGACATCGATTGTGTGTGTATGTTCGATGGCCCCCTGCTTTTACATACTAATTAGTATGGAAATGCATATGATTGATAATGTCCGATTGTCAGCGTCTGCATTGGATACCATTGTGACACAAACTCTCTCACACACACATCAATTGAACGTTCACCATTGACCATGACATGAATCAACTTTCACAGTTGATGACAACGACGACCATAGCTACAAACAACAAAAAAAATGTGGCTTTTCATTACATCTTTTTTCCTTCTTCGTTTTCGACACAAATTATCCCGACAATAAATGATTGTTAGCAGTAACAAGTGTTTTAACCTGGTCCTAATGCTAACCGTTGGCGGTCGTCGCCATCCAGTTTTATCCCATATTTTTTTTACGAATACACTCTCCTTTTCTTTAGGCGACAATCAATCACCAAAGATCAAGTGCACCGAGTGCACTTCAAATAAAATCATCCGTGGGTTGTTGTCTTGTTGAATCATTTGACGATTTCTTTCTTGATGCGGCACTGTGCACTATGTGGGTAAATTGCCTTTTTACCAATTACTCTCTAATTGGTCTACAACTCTACGGGATACCATTCGGAATGGAAGAATCTGAGGAAAGGTGCGATTGAAATGTGCCATTGAGAGATGATGGCAAATGATTTTGCTACGACAAATCAATTCTATACTCTCCCTTATTTGTGTGTGTGTCGGGAGTATTGACTCACTTCGACGCAACAACATAACGAATCGTGAAACGATGAAAGTCGACAAAAAAAGTCCTTTTTCAGTGATGTTCGTTCGTTCTTGTCGTCGTTTGTTCTTTTTCGAATGGTTAGATCAAAGACAATCGTTTGCCTGGACACGACAAAGAACATACATAGATACACACACACACACAAACGAACATTCACATGAACAATTTCAATTTCAAGGTCTCATTTGGCGAGGTTGAAGTTTATAGCACGAGACACCTCACTATGGGAATCTACATGCACCAAGGAGAGAAAGACATAGATTGTATGAGTAAAATTTTATGTGTGTTGAATGAATCTTTCCACTGATCTATACATCGATATATTTGAATGAAAGATTGGGACAATTCCGTTATGAGGTTGACAGAAATACTCTTTCGTTTTTCCATTTTTTGTTTTGTTTTGTTTCTTTCGATTGATTGATTTCATATGAAATAAAAATAAATTTTGATGGGTACCTGTCCACCGCAACACACACACAATCATAGACAATTATTAAGTGGGTTATTTTTGTGTGTGTGTGCATTTTAATTTGTATTTAAAAAGCTTCCTGCCTGAAGCAAACAATTATCTCCTAATTAACGTGCTTATTAATTGCCCATTTTATATATATTGTGACTTTTATACTCTTATTTAGTATGATGTTGTTGAAACGCCTTTATAGAAGTTCTCTTATCTTCCATTTTTTCTGTTGTTGTTGTTGTTGTTGTTACTTCCTTCCATTCATCTTCATTTTGTCGATCGGTTTGTCCTCGGCCGTATATACTCTATTCATACACACAATGAACACGATGGACAACGTTATTTTGTTTTCATTCTTTCTTTCTTTTTTTTTGCATAACACCAACAACGAACAGGTGACATGCCGTTCATTGTGTCCATTCATTGTGTCGTCGATTGGATTCGAGTTCATAAACTTTCGATTCGCAACCAGACCATCTCATACATAGAATTGATTCTATTTCACGCATCATGCAAAGATACAATCGATCCGATTGGTGGCAAGGATGATGAGAATATGTTGAAGATGATTATTATTATTCAATCTTCAATCAACAATCATTCTTGTGGTTGAAGGAGGCTCTTAAGCTGTTTCTTATAAATATTCGACCCTACCAACCATAAGGTTGCAATTATTGAACACGAACTATGAACTCTCTTTCTTAGTACACACACATTCACTCTCTTGATCTAAACTTATAATTTGTATCAAATCTAAAAAAGCGAAAGGAATGTTTATCCGAGCGAGACGAGTCGTATTAAAAAAAAAATTGAGAGAATCATTCGAATCAATTTGTATGGAATGAAAAAGGGAGGCTTATGACACATTCAGATGGTGTGCGCGCACATCACATCACATTGCATCGTGTGTTTTCAATGCATCAAAAGTGCGAACATAGTGTGTGGCTAATGATTACTAAACGAACGAACGAAAGTTGTCCTTTCATTGAGTCTCATCATGTATCGTTAATGATCGCGTCTTGTGTCATTACAATCACGCCCGAACCAATTGAAACACATGTCCACGGTTGCATGTTTGTATGTTTGCCGTCTGCTATTATTCTCTTTATATACGCCGGGTTCAACCATTGGTTGGCGATCGGCTGCCGGCATATTATATTATTATAACCAATATATATAAGACAATGACACTTTAAGATCAATTGAATAAATAAATTTGTTTCGCTATTGTGAAACTTTGTTTATGCAATTGTTGGTTTATTTTTTTTTTTTGTATGTTTAGGGATACAATTCAGATTGGTAATGTTGATGAATTGAAATGCTCAATTGAAATGCTTGGACCCGAACATGTTCTCCCTACAATGAAATATTATCAATCAATCAAGTTTTACGTCGATCAAACTTGTACCTCCTCCTCTTCCTCCTATTGCTACTACTTTGTTCCTTGTCTTTTATCTTTATCTGCAATTGTGTGGATCGTATTGGCCAACAACGACGACGACGTTGATTATCCACCAATGGTCTATTCTAACCATTTGATTGCATTCGGTTCGGCATGGTTGCCATGTTTGGATTTTTCCGATTACGTACACGTTGAGAAAGGAAAGATGAGTTTGCAACACGAGAGGAAGTGTTACTGCTGAATAAGCCGGTGGCTGACAAGCATTTTCGAGAATAATCATAAACGATCAAAGATGCAATCGAGTTCCGATCGGGCGGACACGATCAGCTCGCATCAATCGTCTAATCAAAATGGACGAAACTATATCTGGTTCTATCGTCTTATATTTTGTTCATCAAACCATTCTCTTGCGTACCCTTTTCAACCCTTCATTGAAGTTGAGAGGACAACATGATTGAAAATTAAAATCGATACATCAAAACGTTAGGTTCAATCGTTCAATGAGTGACAGGCGATATCATCGATCGGTTCTTTAAGTATAATTAACCTTTAATCAATCCTTAAACGTTTCTGTTAGAGGTTGATTATAATAGAGTTGAACTTGTACTTGTGGCATTATAAACGATAGAAGAAAAAAAATTCAAGGAAAAAAAACGAAACAAAACAACAAACACGAGGGTTACTCTTCTGTCACTTTTTTTACATCCGTGACCTGAAGATGTTCAACCGTTCGTTATGATGTTCACATTACGTACCAACCCGGTACGGTGCGAAGTGTGAAATAAGCAATTGAACATTGCAAAATGGTTCCCCAATTCAATGTTTACCAGACGGTCAACAACTATATATATAGTTGACGATTGGTCGATTATTGTTTGTGGTCGGTTGTTCTCGTTCACCAATGCGAACAAATATTGATGCACTCGCACTCGTTCACTATGTTAGCTTCCTTTTTTGTTTTTAGGGTCCAAAGTGAACAAGTGTGATGTAATCAAATTGAACCCATCTATTGGAGATCTATTCGGTTCCTATATGCAATGTTTGCCATTGTGTATCCCAATCACTAGATCACAACTTGCCACCAAATAAGACAATCGATGTTCGATCTATTTGTTTTAGCTCTTGTCTCGACAAAATTCCTTTGCTCGACATTTACATCGTTTCGTTCATTGAATCGATCAATCGACCCATCATTTCCTTATTAGCAGACAGAGTGAGAGAGAGAGAGAGAGAGAGAGAGAGAGAGAGAGAGAGAGAGAGAGAGAGTGGAAGAGACATAACGATATGATGAAGAAGACAACGACGGCGACTAGTGATCGCCGGGAGAGGGAGAAAAGATTGACGCGATTTATTGGGTTCTCCATCTCAATCGAATTGTAGAAATAAATATTCAAACATTTAAATAAAGAAGAAATGAATGTGAGAAGGCATATTTCGGTTTAGTGATCAATTTGATGATGAAGAGCAATGCCGATAGGTCTAACTACCCTCCCCTCCTCCTCCCCCTAAAGCCACATTCATCCAGGTGTGGATGCCACATCCGAATTGGGACTGTGCCCCCATTGTGCATGTTTTGAAGACCCATTTATGCACTTGTTGCTTCTCGTTCGTCTTCTTATTCATCATCAACTTTTTTTCTTGTTCTTGTTCTTCTTGAACCAATTAGTGTCTCCCGCAGCCAATCTAATCGTTTGCGTTCACAGAAAAACCTTGCAAGTCATTTATGGTTCAAAGCATTCAATTGCGGCCCATTCCGCAACGTCCGGCCTTTATTTTCCCAATGATCATAGTGATGATGATGGTTGGGTCGCAATCAGAATGTGGCCTAACATTCAATTCAACTTTCTAGCTGGACAACTTTCGCTTTCTATACTTCGTTTCTCTTGAACTGAATTGCCAATCATTCAACTCAAATAAGTTTGTGTTTATATTTAAGAAGAAATAGTTGAATTATTGATCGATTGACAAAATCGATGGTCAATGTCAATTCGATTGTGGTTAACCATTGATCGGATTAGATCGACCATTCATATTCACATTTTTTTTCTGTTGATTGCAACAGGTTGAAGATGTAACCGAATTGAATGAATGATGCCATCATCAACGAGGGAGTGAGTTAGTAAAGTGAATAGAAGAAAGGTTGAAACTATTTTATGTTGCCAGATTGATTTCTAATTAAGAGGAAACGTTTAATCAAAGATGGAGCTTCAGGCACATTGTCGTCGTATGGAAGCACCTGTGTCAGGTATTGTTCGAACGACTATCATAAGGTTACGCCAAGCATGCATTCCCATTTGAAGTATCCAATAGGCTAACAACGTTAACAAGCTCATTGGCGATCGTACTCGGCCACTGTTCTCTATTGACAATTACAATGTCATCGAAAACATTGTAACATTTGATTCATCTGATCTTAACCTCATATAGTCATATCATATATATGTATAGGAGACAATCGTCGTCTCGGGACGAATGGGCACATCCATCCATTGGAAGCCATCTTCATTGTCAGTGTCAAATCTATCAAAAATCAAAAAATATGAGTGAATCCATACATTGGCTCAATAAAAAACTCTCTTTTTCATTCATTTTCATTTTATTCACTCTCTTTTCATTCTTGTGGAAATTATTGGAAAAGATGATGATGAAGACGGTGGTAGCTAGTATGTAGCCCTTGCTCCAAACCGAGGTGTTCATCCCATCTCATCACACACACACACGCACACACACGCACAGGCAACAGGTGTCAGTCTCAGTTGAGCACAGCACTAGCACCACGTTGGCCACCACCACCACTATTCGACAATATTCTTCATCTCACTTCTCAGCCCTAATCATCATGATCGACCGCATCTTCATCATATATGTTCATCTTATGTTATAGCCATTTGGTGTGGTGGCATCCTCCTGACCATTGCCAGAAGCAGACTGACACATAGATGTAAGCACATACATACAAGCACTAAGGGAGCAAGTGGCATCTCGTTCACGGCACGGTCGCTTCCTCTAAAAAAACACCGTCGTGCAATTGCATTCGACATTAGACTGGCTGACCGATGATTGCCACTACAGCGACGCCATAGTTCAGTACACCTAAGAGTACTACGAGTGTGTGTCGTCTCACTGACCACCACCATCACCAACATCATCATCACCATGATCACATAAAGTGACGGGCGGAATCGAACGATGCAACATTAGTGGCGCGCACGCTTTCATACCAATCCGTTATCTACCCTTCGACAACTGTTTCACTGCTCATCACCCGAATATGATCATTCGACCGGCAGGCTGCCGAATGTTCACTTCATCATCCTATCTCGCGCCCAATATTCAATATATTCCAATACGATTCGTTATCAATTTGTGAACAATCATAATCAATCACTCTCACCAATTTGACTTATATCACCAAATCAAACATTGACATTTAAACCTTGGTGTTTTTATCATAAAGTTTATTTTTCCACTTTAACCTATCAACACCAACCAATTGTTTTTGAACAATTGAATCTTCAAACTTGTTTGATTGAATCCTTTCTTTTTTTATTTTGATAAATTAAAATTTGTCATCACAAATAAGTGTGTTTTTGTGTGTCCTCATTGTTCCATGCTCATTTAAAAACAACAATTGTCTCGTGTTCTGGAATCAACTATAAATTATATGTGCACATCGTTTGGTCCCAAGTCAACCTTCAGGTAATGTACACACCTGTCCCTTCTTGAACACGTTGTATCATTTGCAGAATTTGCATTTTACATATATGTGCAGACATTTAAATACATCGCTTCATGTCACCTGTGTGTATGTATGTTTCGGGAAATGTTGTCGACGACGATCGATCAATCGATGTTTTTTTGTGTGTGTGTGAATTAAGCACCTGAGAAAGAGAGAGAGAGAGAGAGAGAGAGTCGTCGAGAGTTGTTCGCATCTCGTCCCAACAATCTTGAATGCGCGCTCGCGTCTTAGATGCATCATCATCATCATCATGCAGGTGAAGTCATCTGACCGAAGTCGTGCATTCAACAGAATAATGTTCTATTCACTTTTTGTTGTTGTTGTCGATTAATACAATTCGCAATGGCGACAATGGTGACGCACCAAGGGAGGTACATGATTGTTGTATTCGCTCTCTTGGACACGAATTTTAATTAACTTTGAATGAGATCACACACAAACACATTTATATGAATTTTGATTTGAATCTGACCACCACCCATTACCACAAATTGGTAAGGTTTAAATACATATATTGTTGTCAGATCGACCTTAACCTTGCAATCAGAAATCCTGAATATTTCGCTTTCATCATTTCATTTCACTTTCCCGCATTTACATTTTCTAGGTCTATGTTCTCCGCCGGTTTTGTTGTTCACATTAAGAGTGAAATGAAAGTGAACGCCAATCAGTGGGATACACACAATGTTTGAAGATGCATGAGAGACATCCGTCTCACGGGTCTCTCCCGAAAACATTTTATTACTTCTCAATACCATTTTCTTTCCTTTCTTCCATTCCAATTTGAGATGCATGATGGGCATGGATGGCAGCAGAGCGTCAGCAGCAAAGTGTCCCGTCATAGTTATTATCATAAATTGTCCGTAATGGTAATCAACCTTCAAACGGCATCCTTATACATTCACACACACACAGACACTGAGAGAAGAAACAGATTGCAGTATAGTGTTAATCTATTAATCTATGCTTTTTAGTAAATAATTTAGAATCAAAAAAAAAATTTAAACCAGACTAATAAATTGAGTCAACACGAATAGTAACATAGAAAAAGAATATAGAAAGAGGGAAAGGCTTGACCCCAACTAATTATTATATTGCATAATGTGTGGTGTACAATATTTTATCCGGAAATAATCGATATCTTATGTGTGTGATGATGAAATTGCATTCCCTGTCAGTGTTATGAAGGGAAAGTCCTCGATACTAAATTTATAAGAAGGTGACCCACTCCTGATTGCATATTGTATTTGACAAGGCTGCCTGTCTTGTATTATTGGTCAAAATCACCGTCAATCGTTTCATATGGTTGGCGTAACCCTTGGCACAATCTATACCACAACATACATTCGATGAAGAGCATCACATTCACACACACGAATTACTGACAATAGTTGTTTGATCAATGTTGGATTCATCCGTCTGCATAGTTTATATCTGCATAGGTATTGCACATTGGACATCAATTCATTCATTCATTCATAAATTCGCTTTCATATGTCTGTGTATTGGTGTGTATCTATACGTTTGCCATCGGCAATTGCTATTTCCGATCATCATCATCATCATCATCATCGACCTGTTCTCTATATGTTCGCCTTGACGTGCAATATTTATTCAATATATATGTGAGTGTAATAATATAAATATTTTAAATGAATATATTCGTGAATAGCCATTATCCGATGATTTGATTATCCTTACCCCCCTCTTCCCTCCCATTGATGATTGGTCAATTTATATGCATACACGCGTTCGTGCGATATACTGGTCGGTAGACATGAACGTGTCTCGTCTAATATCATGTCTAAACATGATATTACTCGCTACCACCAAAAACTTGTCCTAATCCAATGTAATTAATCTTCCCACAAAACTATTCATTATGAAGATAGAATAATCGATTGAAAGGGTGGATCAATTCGAACATATCGTGGCAATGGTAGAAATTGATTTGTCAATTTTTATATATATATGGATTTACAATTGAATTCTAAAACTTTCCAATACCGACAATTAGTGAAAATGTGAATTTATTAAAGTTTCGATATATAATCATTATAACCACTTCATGACAATTGGAATCACCATCATCTAGCATTGATCAATTCGGCAAACTATTATTGGAAAATATCGAACGATTGGCAATAGATAGGACATGAAATTTGTTTGAAATTTCATTTGAAAAATGTTTGTATGAATTTATTTATTTATCTATCTATCTTTTTTATTCATCACATATGCCATCATAATCGTATTGACCACAATCATTGTCGGATGTGGCCAATTTAGAAGCAATTTACCATTGCTCAATGTCATTATCACGGAAACATACACATAAACATAGATACGAGTTGGATGCTATCAAAAGATGCGCCACGATTTTTATTATTTTTGATGTGCACCTTCACAGACACAGACGTTCATTGCATTCGTCACCGAATGCAATGACGATAAGAATGGTTCCACGATGTGTGCCATCAAATAGACACACACACACACAAATCTTATTCACATTCGTACAAATATATATATATTGCGTCGCTTTCACACCAAATGATGACCTTATCCATTGTATATTGCATTGTACATTCTGTATGTTTATACATTCATCCATTCATTCATCTATCCATCCATTGAATTGCGGATGTTCATCTCTCTCGTAATTGGCTTGCTCAAAATGAAATAAAAACCTATTCATTTTGTTTTGAGAACAAATCTGTCACTAATGAAATGACAATAAATAATTGGACATGATGGATAATGTTTGTTACTATAGTAAAAAAAGACAAAAAATAGAATTTATTAAAATAACATAAAGTAAATGTAATCCATTCTATATAGCAGATCGGCAACTTGTTGACTAATATAATTATTTTTTATTAATGATTCTTTTTCATTATTTTATGTTTTGTTTTGTTGTACTCACCGTTCTCTAATTTCATTATGTTCAAAAAATAGTCGTGCATATTTTTGTGCAAATGATAAATAGTGTTGGTCAAACAATGGATCATAGTATATAGTTGAAGAAAACATTTTTTTTCAAAAAAAAACAATGCCCATCTCATCTGAATTGCTTCGTTTTCACTTGAAAGATGAGGGAAATTGGAAATTGTACATTTCAACTAATTAATATTAATACGCATAAATATGGCGGCGATCGAATCGGCAAACTCCTCAACCCCCTCTTCTCGAATATGAAATCGATTGGTCAGCTTAGCATAATGATGGTTTTTGTTGTTTGTTGTTGATGATTGGCAACAAATCATTTAATGATCTGTAATGGAATCTTTTCCAAATTGTATCTCAATGATGATAATCCTTCTATCCATAATAATAATGATCGTCCACCTCTCGTTTTTGTGTACTACTACTTGCCTACTTTTGTGTTTCATCTTCTTAATTTTTTTGTTTGTTTGCTTGTACTATAGTTGTTTGAGGGTCGCCATCCATTCTGGTCTTCAAATAGAGTGCGGAAATGAACATACAACAATTCAATGTTTACTATCAATACTTGATCAGGTTTTTTCAATGACATTGCAAATGGGTTAAATATATATATATAAGTGGATTGACAAGACAACCATACATATTTTAGTTACCGTTCAATTGCATCAAACGTTTGAACACGATCAAATATTAAATTATTATCTAATTTAATTATAAATATTAACATTTTATCATGTACCGATAAGGAAATACTTCAATTTTATTAAGAAAAATCATTTACAAATGCCTTATTACTAATCCGCTTGGATTGATGGCAAACTACAACAACAAGTTTAATTGATTCATCTTGGTTATACAATTCTATTATAAAACATGTTTAAAGAGAGGATGAAGTTCATTGAGTTTGTACAGTTGTAACGGTCGAAGACACCACTGACAATGACCGAAATGAAAGTTTAAATTATCGAATACAGTTGAGTCTGAACTAGGTGCACATCAATTAGGAGCCGTCCGGTAGGCAGTGAAATCAATGCCAATGTCGAAAAGACCATTATGGTGACGAGACGAAATGATGCAAAGGCGGCAGCGGCGGCGGCAATTGATCCTTTCATTCTCAATTAATATGTAATAGTGACCATGATATCGATTGCATGTCAGTGATTAATGGGAAAATAATTCTTCTCCACAAATAATGGTCGAATGATAATTGTGTGTTATGATCGAATGAACGGACAAAGTAGGCACACAACACCAAATAAAGGGTTTAAATGGAATATAGTTTTAAATGTAAATGAAATTCAACTCTTTTTTTTTGCTAGAGGGTGTGCTAACTTTTAAATTGACACTCTATATATGAACGTTGACAAAGAACCATCAATTTATGATAAAGTTCAAAAGATGAATGCGGAAATGATATTAATGTGAATGTGAAATTAACTTAACGAAAGCAATAATTATTGACACTATTTATACTATACAACAAAATAATCAAAAACAAATTTTTAATTTATGATAGACCGATGCCGATGGTAATTTCTAGGTTCATCTGGTCCGCCGATGTTCGAGCATACATCAATAAGAACAAGTAGAAGACGAAGAATGGATATCAGCGGCGATCAAAGTGATCGTTCCGATCCATTCGACGGGACAAGGCCGGAAACGGTCGTACGGCAATGTTCAACATTCAAGTCTAAACATAAATATTTCAATACATCAAAATGTAAATTGCAAACATTAGTGACATTTGGTATGTACTAATAATTAATGTGAAACATATTCATTCAATCATTTAAAAAATTTATTCTTTCAGGTCCTGCGATATCAAATTTTCGATGGTATCCACATTCAACGATAACAAAGTTACTATTTCTGGTCATAATTCTTGTGCCTATCATTCATTCAGGTTAGTTGATTAAATCATTTGCTTGTATAGTGAATCACGTGGTAAACAAATATTCAAACAGTTCTGCTTAAAATCGAAATTGTGATACAAAATAAATTATTTTTAATTAAATTACAGCACCATTCCACTCATATGGAAGATTCCGTTCACCCAAAGATAAAGGTAATGATTTATGTTTATGAATGAATGAAAATGATTTATACTAATTTCCTTTACACTTCTCTTAATTGAAGGATGCTATTATTTATTGAAACATTATAATAACGGTGAACAGGTGACGACGAATGAACCATGTCTTAATTGTACCTGTACAAACAGTATGTTAATGTGCTATCTACGTGTGTGCCCATTTGTTAAACCATTGGGCGAAAAGTGTATCATTGAAAAGGATGATGGCGAATGTTGTCCCAGGATAACATGTCCTGATGGTAAGTTCTTGATGGTATAATCAAACATTATGATCATACAGAAAATCTAATAGCATTCCCAGAACCTGAAACGACAACCACCGAAATGCCAACGACAACAACGACAACGACTACGTTGGCACCATTACCACCAGAAGAAGGTTAGTATCAATAGAAACATTGAACAAAAACTAATAATTAAAAACCATCATCAATATAGGAGGATGCGTTTTGGATGGAAAATTTTATGAGGAAGGTGCACAAATACCATCCGATCCGGACAAACCATGTGAACTATGCTATTGCATACAGAATCGTTCAACATGTGCATTACAAGAGTGCCAATTGAAAGGTGTAACTGGGTGTGAGCCCATCTATCAACCAAATACGTGTTGTCCAGTCAAATATAATTGCTGTAAGTAGTATTTTGATTTATCATCATATATATTTAAATAATTAATATTGATTGATATACCGTTATGATAAAAAAGCAACCGATGATGCTAAATCTGCAGCACCAACCACCAAACGTCCAATGACATTGACAAGTTTAATGGACGGAAATTCACCGGGATGTCAGCATGAAGCAAAGTTTTACAATGATGGTGAACAAGTACCATCAAAAGACAAGTGCGAACATTGTTATTGTATGAGAGATGAGATCGTGTGCGCAATACAAGAGTGTCGACCACCATGCGATGGATGTTTGCCAATATGGGGAGATGCCGATACTTGTTGCCCGGAAAAGTACGAATGTTGTAAGTATTATTCGATATTCATTCACATTCGATCATTATGATGATGTTGTTGACACTATTGTTCAATATTAATAGATCCCGATAAACATAGTGTAAATCTAACAAGGCCGGCGGATACAATTCAACGCACAAAGATTCCAATTGTTTCCAAGTCAAAGACGCCACAAGCCAAAATTGATGATACTATGGAAAAGGAATGGAAAGAAATGGAAGATATAAGCATTACAAAGTCTAGACCTAAACTAAAGACAACGGATACTACAGGTAAATGAATTTAATTTAATTTAATTTAAATGATTATCATTACAATATTATATATAGGAAATAAAACATTGGTTAAACTTGTGGTTCAAGGCGATAAAGTAACGGCAAAACCAACCATGAAAAGGCCAAAAATAAAACAAGGACTCATTCCTGGAGAAGGTAAAAATAGAACAATTTTATTAATACAATTATTATTAACATAACTTTGTTTTTATTCTTAATTAAAGGTGTTTGTCGTTATGAAAAGAAAATTTATCAAAATGGTCAAGAAGTTAAATCAAGAAATCCATGTAGAGAATATTGTATGTGCATAAACAGTGTTGTATATTGTGATGAGGTGAATTGCAAAATTGAACCAGAAAAGGAAACTGATAAAAGATGCAAGAAAACCAAAAATGAAAGTGAATGTTGTCCTACATATGTGTGTGAAGAAGATGAACCATTAGTGCAAAAACCGATTGAAGATTCGACTCAACCTTCCTCTACATCTACAATGAAAACAACGGAACAAAACACCGAAATACCGGTTAAAGAATTTACAAAACCGGAATCAACTAAAACAACAATTGAATCATTGGAAACGACAACAAAGACAACCATCACTTATCAAACAACTGAAAAACCAGATTCAATTACTAGTGCAACAAAATCATTTACTATTCCAAGCGTTAAACAAGGTTTTGTTTTTACGGATAAAACCATCGATAATTTTACAACACAAAGTTCGGTAGAAGAGGCCACAACAAGTGAAACTACTACAAGAAGGATAGATCTAACAACCGTGGTTCCTAGTGAACCAAATCGCACATCGTCTTCAATTTTTGATACTTCTATACTTACTACACAAACGCCAATAGACCAATTTGAAAATTTTACCCATTCAATTTCAGAAGCTATTTCTCCCAGTGAAAAAGAATTACAATCTACAGTAGAGGTTACAACGATTAAACCTGTTGAATCAACCAAACCAATAGAATTAGTGACTAAACCAGAAGTATTAGAATCGACAACTATAGTTTCTAAAGAATTTACAACAAAACCAGTTGCTCCTGTTACTGAACCTGAATTGAAGGAGATTACAACTCTTGCTCCTAAAGAATCTACAATTAAGCCACTTGAACCAATAACAGAACCAGAAATAAGAGAGGCTACAACTGTGATTTCCAAAGAATTTACAGCAAAACCAGTTGAATCAACAACGGAACCAGAATCCAAATATGTTACAACTATGGTAACTCAAGAACCGACAATAGAACCAATTGAACGTGTTACTGAACCAGGATTAAGAGATGTCACTACTGTTGCTCCGGAAGAATTTACAACGAAACAAATTGAACGTATTACTGAAGCCGAAATGAAAAAAGTTATTACTGTGGTACCCGGAGAAACTACAACTAAACCAATTGAACCAATAACGGAACCAGAAATGCAGGAAGTCACAACCACAGCTCCTAAAGAATCAACAATCAAACCAATTGAACCAATTACTGAACCAGAAATGAGAGGGGTCACAACCATGATTTCTAAAGAATCTACAATTAAATTAGTTGAACCTTTAACAGAACCAGAAATGAGAGAGGTCACAACCACAGCTCCTAAAGAATCTACAACCAAATTAATTGAACCTTTTACTGAACCAATAATGAAAGAAGTTACAACTGAATTTTACAAAGAATCGACAACAAAACCAGTTGAACGTGTTACTGAACCAATAATAAAAGAAACTACAACAGTTGTTCCTAGGGAAACTACAACAAAACCAATTGAACCATTTACTGAACCAGAAATGAGTGAGGTCACAACCATGGCACCAATAGAAGCAACAACCAAACTAATTGAACTAATTACGGAACCAGAATTAAAAGAGGTTTCAACTATGGTTCCTATAAAATCAACAACACCAGTTGAACTTGTTACAGAACCAGAATTGAGGGAGATTACAACTGTAGTTTCCATAGAGTCTACAACTAAACCAATTGCACCAATTATTGAACCAGTAATGAAAGATATTACCACAGTGGCTCCGAGAGAATCTACAACAAAACCAATTGAACCGATCACAGAACCAGAAACGAGAGAGACCACAACTGTATCTTCTAAAGAATTTACAACAAAATTAGTTGAACCAATTACGGAACCAGAATTGAGGGAGATTACAACTGTAGTTTCTATAGAGTCTACAACTAAACCAACTGCACCAATTATTGAACCAGTAATGAAAGATATTACTACAGTGGCTTCAAGAGAATCTATAACAAAACCAATTGAACCGATCACAGAACCAGAAACGAGAGAGACCACAACTGTATCTTCTAAAGAGTTTACAACAAAATTAGTTGAACCAATCACGGAACCAGAATTGAGGAGATTACAACTGTAGTTTCTATAGAGTCTACAACTGAACCAATTATTGAACCAGTAATGAAAGATATTACCACAGTCGCTCCAAAAGAATATACAACCAAACCAATTGAAACGACCACGGAACCAGGAATAAGAGCTCCTGTAGAATCTTCAACCAAATTAGTTGAACCATTTACAGAACCAGAAATGAAAGAGGTTACAACCGTAACTTCTGTAGAATCAACAACATTACCAGTAGAACGTGTTACAGAACCAGACTTGAGAGAGACTACAACAACTCATTTAGAACCATCAACATCAGTTAAAAGTATTACTGAACCAGAATTAAGAGAGGTCACCACCATAGTTCCTGAAGAGTCTTCTTCCAAACCAGTTGAATCAATTACAGAACCAGAATTGAGTGAGACTACAACTGTATCTTCTAAGGAAGCTACAACAAAATTAGTTGAAGTAACCACGGAACCAGAAATGAGAGATATTACAACTATGGTTTCTCAAGAAACTTCAACAAAACCAATTGAACGTTTTACTGAACAATTGTTGAAAGACCTTACAACTGTGGCTCCTAAAGAAACTACAACCAAACCAATTGAAGCAACTACAGAAACTAAAATGAAAGATGTTACAACTATGGTTCCTGAAGAATTTACAACCAAACTAGTTGAAGTTACTACCGAGCCCAAAATGAAAGAGGCTACTACCATGACTTCTAAAGAATTCACAACAAAACTCACTGAAAGTGTTACTGAACCAGAATTGAGAGAAGTCACAACCGTAGCTCCCGAAGAATCTACAAGCAAACCTGTTGAACATGTAACTGAATCAGAATTAAGAGAAGTCACAACAATCGTACCTGAAAAATCTACAGCTTCAACTGAACCAATCACGGAACCAGAATTAAGAGAAATCACAACAATGGTTCCTGAAAAATCTACAACTTCAGTTGAATCAATCACGGAACCAGAATTAAAAGAAGTCTCAACCATAACTCCTGTAGAATCTACAACAAAACCAATTGAATCAATCACAGAACCAGAAATGAAAGAAATTAAAACTGTGTCTCCGGCAAAACCTACAACAACACCAGTTCAACCAATCACGGAACCAGAATTGAAAGAAGTCACAACCATAACTTCTGTAGAATCTACAACAAAACCATTCGAATCGATCACAGAACCAGAATTGAGAGAGACTACAACTGAATCTCACCTAAAATCAACAACAAAACCAATTGAACCTATTACTGAACCTGAAACGAAAGATGTCACTACAATTGCTTCAAGAGAATTTACAACAAAACCAATCGAAACCATAACTGAACCAGGAATGAAAGAAGTTACAACAGTAACTCCTAGTGAATCTACATTCAAACCTATTACGGAACCTGAATTAAAAGATGTCAAAATCATTGCTCCTATGGAATCTACAACAATTCGAGTTGAACCATTTACAGAAATAGGATTGAAAGAAGTCACAACTATAGTTTCTGGTGAATCTATTTTATTACTTTGTCAGTTTTGAGAGAAACCACAACAATGGTTCCTGAAAAATCTACATCAATGAAGTCTATTACTGAACCGAAAATAGAAGAAGTTACAACTGAATCTCCTTTAGAATCAACAACAAAATCAGTTAAACCAATCACGGAACCAGAATTAAGTGAAATTACAACATTAACTTCTGAAGATATTACAACTAAACCAATTGACCTTATTACCAAGTCAGAAATTCAAAAGGTCACGACCATAATTCCTGAACTAATTACCGAACCTGAAATTAGAGATACCACAACCATGGCTCCTAAAGAATCAACAACAATACGAATTTCACCAATTACAGAGCCAGAAATGAGAGAAGTTACAACAGTGACTTTTAGTGAATCTACAACCAAACCAATTGAATCAATTACCGAACCAAAAATGAAAGAAGCAACAACTATTGTTCCAATAGAATTTACAACCACACCGGTTGAATCCATAACTGAACTTGAAATGAGAGAGTCACAACCACAGTTTCCCAAGAAACTACAACAAAATCAATAGAAAATGTTACTGAACCTCAATTAAGAGAATTTACAAGTAAACCAACTGAATCAACTATTGAACCAAAACCAACATTGTCTCCTGAAGAATCACCTTCAACATCTATATTTGATACAATTATCAGTACAATTAAATCAATCATCACAACACCAAATCCAATTGAAGAATCGACAATTTTGCCTAGTGATGAGTTTGAGAACTTTACTCATACAATTTCCGAAACAATACTTCCAAGTGAAAAAGGTCTACAAGCGATAACAACAATAAAACCTGTAGAATCTACAACAAAACCAAAAGAAATAGTACTAGAACCTGAAGTGAGAGAGTTAACAACACTAGGCCCTAAAGAAACAACCACCACCAAACTAGAAACAGAACCAGAAATTTTTGAAAGCACTACCTTGTCTTCTATAAAATCTACAACCAAATCAATTGAATCAGTTACTGAACCAAAAATAAAAGATACTACAACTATGGATTCAACTAAATTTACAACCTTGGTTCCCGAAGAAACTTCAACAAAACCAATCGAACCAGAGTTAAAGGAAGTTACAACCATGGTTCCAATTGAAACAACAACCAAATCAATTCAACCAATTACGGAACCGGAAATGAAAGAAGCTATAACAGTGGTTTCTGTAGAATCAACAACAACATCAATTGAAAATGTTACTAAACCAGAATTAAGAGAAGTCACAACAATGTTCTCTAATAAATCTACTACAATACCAATTACTGAACCAGGAGTGGGTGAAGCTACAACCATGCCCTTTGGAGAATTTACAACCAAACAAATTGAACGTTTCACTGATGGCGAAATGAGAGAAGTTACCACAGTGGTTTCTGAAGAGACTTCAACAAAACAAGTTGAACCTATTACAGAACCAGATTTAATAAAGGACACAACTATGGTACCTGTAAAATCAACAACAACACCAGTTGAACGTGTTACGGAATTAGAATTGGGAGAAGTCACAACTGTGCATCCTGTAGATTCTACAACTAAACCAATTGGGTCAACTACTGAACCAGAATTGAGAGAAGTTACCACCATGGCCCCTGACGAATCTACAACAAAATTAGATGAATTAATTACAAAACCAGAAATGAAAGAGGTCACAACTATGGCTCCTGTAAAATCAACGACAACACCAATTGAACGTATTACTGAACCAGAATTGAGGGAAGTCACAACTGTGCTTTCTGTAGATTCTACAACTAAACTAATTGAGTCAATTACTGAACCAGAATTTAAAGAGGTCACCACCAGTGCTTCTCCAGAGCTTACAACCAAAGCAGTTGACAATGTTACTGAACCAAAAATAAAAGAGGTAACCACAATGGTTCCTGAAGAAACTTCAACCAAACCAGTTGAACCTATTACGGAACCAGAATTAAGAGAGCTCACAACCATGTTTACTGTAGAACCAACAACTTTACCAGTAGAACGTGTTACAGAAGCTCAATTGAAAGAAATTACTACTATGGTTTCTGAAGAGTCTACAACTAAATTAGTTAAACCAATTACAGAACCCGAAATAGGAGAGTCTACAACAATGGCTCCAAGGGTATCTACAACAAAACCCGTTGAATTAATTACCGAGCCAGAAATAAAAGAAGTTACAACTGTGGCTCCAATTGAGTCAACTATGGAACCTGAATTGAGAGAAGTTACAACTGTGACTTCTAAAGAATTGGCAACCAAACCAGGTGAACATTTTACCGAACCAGAATTGGGAGAGGTCACCACCATGGTTTCTCAAAAATCTACAACGACACTAGTTGAAGGTATTACCGAACCAGAATTAAGAGAAGTCACAACTGTAGCTCCTGAAGAATTTACAACTAAACCAGTTAAACCAATCACGAAACCGGAATTGAGTGAGAAGACTACTGTGGCTTCTGACGAATCTACAACAAAATCAATTGAGCCAATCACAGAACCAGAATTGAGAGAAACTACAACTGAATTTTACAAAGAATCTACAACAAAACCAGTTGAACCCATAACCGAAAAAGAAATTAGAGAATCTACAACTGTGCTTCCTGTACAATCAACAACACCAATTGAACTTATTACTGAACCAGAAATGAAAGAGTTCACAACCATGGCTTCTCAAGAATCCACAACAAAACTAGTTCAACTAATTACCGAACCAGAATTTAGAGATGTCACAACCGTACCAGTAATTGAACCTAAAATGAAAGAAGTCACAACCTTTGCTCCCATAGAACTAACAACCAAACCAAGTCAACCAATTACTGAGCCTGAATTGAGAGAAGTCACAACCATGGCTCCTGGAGAATCTTCTACCAAACCAGATGAATATGTTACAGAACCAGAATTATCAAGGGTCACAACCATGGTTCCAATAGAATCTACAACAAAATCCGTTGAACCAATTACCGAACCAGAAGTGAAAGAAACGACAACAGTTGTTCCTGGTGAATCAACATTCAAACCAAGTCAACTAATAACTGAACCAGAAATGAAAGAGTTCACAACCATAGCTTCTCAAGAACCTACAACAAAACTAGATCAACCAATTACCAAACCTGAATTGAAAGATGTCACAACAATGGTTCCTATAGAATCAACAACACCACCAATTGAGCCTATTACCGAACTAGAAATGAAAGAGGTCACAACCATAGCTCCTGGAGAATCTTCAACCAAACCAGTTGAACCAATAACGGAACCAGAAATAATAGAGTCGTCAACCATAGTTTCAATAAAATCTACAACTAAACCCGTTGAACTCACAACTGAACTAGAAATGAGGGAAACTACAACAATGGTTCCTGGTGAATTCACAACTAAACCAGTAGAACGTGTTACGGAACCAGAATTAAGAGATGTCACCACTGTGGCTTCGAGAGAATCTACCACAAAACCGGTTGAACCAATAACCGAACTAAAAATGGAAGATGTTACAACTGCGACTCGTGAAGAAATGACAACGAAACCAATTACTGAACCAGGATTGGAAGAGGTCACAACTTTTGCTCCTAAGGAATCTACAACAGAGCCAGTTGAAAGTGTTACTGAAATAGAATTGAAACAAGTCACTACTATGGCTCCAAGAGAGTCAACTGCAACACCAGTTGAACCAATAACCGAACCAGAAACAAAAGAATCGGCAACAACTATAGTTCCTGGAATATCTACAATCAAACCAATAGAACATGTAACTGAATCAGAATTAAGAGAAATCACAACAATGGTTCCTGAAAAATCTACAACTTCAGTTGAATCAATCACGGAACCAGAATTGAAAGAAGTCACCACCATGGCTTCAAGAGAGTCAACTGCAACACCAGTTGAACCAATAACCGAACCAGAAACAAAAGAATCGACAACAACTATAGTTCCTGGAATATCTACAATCAAACCAATAGAACATTCCACTGAGCCAGAAATGAGAGAATTCACCACCTTGCCTTCTATAGAAACTACGACTAAACAAATTGAATTAACTACCGAACCGGAATCAGAAGAGGACACAACAATGATTTTTAAAGAGAAACACTTTGATATTGAACCTGTCAAGAAAGGATTCACTTTTCCAACATTAAATGAATCAACTACCGAACCAACAAGCATAATAATGGAAACAACAAAATCTATAGAATTTGTTACTGAACCAGATATAAAGGAGCTCACCACGTTAGGTACCCAGAAATTAACTGAATCAACAACAAAACAAATATTATCTACATCAGTTTTAGAAACAACAACACTTGAACCAATTGACGCCAAAACATCAACAATTAAATCAACTTTCTCAACTTCAACTCCAATTACAGAAGAGACAACAACTTCAATTTTCGATACAATTATTAGCACAGTTAAATCTATCATTACATTAAGTCCAATAGAAGAAACAACAATTCAACCAGTTGATCAATTTGAGAACTTTACACATTCCATTTCTGAATCAGTATCACCAAGTGAAAAGGAATTAAAATCAACACAAGAAATAACTACAATTACACCTGTTGAATTAACGACTTTGCCGAAATTAGAAACAAACAAAACTATTTCGCCTAAAGAATTTACAACAAAACAAATTGAGCTTACTACGGAACCAGAATTGAGAGAAGTCACAACAGTGTTTGCTGAAGAATCTACAACAAAATCAATTGAACATGTTACAGAACAAGAATTAATAAATGTAACTACTGTGGTTCCTGAAGAGGTGACTACTAAAGAATCTACCACAAAACCAATTGAACCAATAACTGAACCAGAAGTGAAAGAAGTCACAACTTTGGCTCCAGGAATATCTACAACAAAACTATTTGAAGGTGTTACCGAACCAGAATTTAGAGAGGTCACAACTGTAGCTTCTAAAGAATTTACAACAAAAGCAGTTGAACCAATCACCGAACCAGAATTGGAAAAGGTCACAACTGTAATTCCTACACAATCTACAATGAAATCAGTTGAACGTGTTATTGAACCAGAATTGAGAGAGGTTACTACCGTGGTTCCTACAGAACCAGAAATGAAAGAGGTCACCACTATGGCTCCTGTAGAGTCAACTACAAAATCAGTTGAGTTTGCTACTGAACAAGAGTTAAGAGAGGTTTCTACTATGGCTTCGGAAGAATCTACAATTAAACCAGTTGAACCAATAACTGAACCAGAAATGAAAGAAACCACAACCGTAGCTTCTGTAGTGCCTACAACAAAATTAGTTACAACTACCGAATCAGAATTGAAAGAAGTTACAACTGTAACCTCTATAGAATCTACAACCAAACCAGTTGAAGATGTAACAGAACTAGAATTGAGAGAAGTCACAACAATTGCTTCTGAAAAATCTACAACAAAACCAGTTGAACCAATAACGGAACTTGGATTGAGAGAAGTTACAACGACTCCCCCTATAGAATCTACTACTAAACCAATTGAAGCTATTACTGAACCCGAAATAAGAGATGGTACAACAGTGGCTGCTACAGAATTTACAACCAAATCAGATGAACCAATTACGGAACCAGAGTTAAAAGATGTTAGCGCAATAGCTCCTGGAGAAACAACATTAAAACCAATTACTGAACCGGAATTAATAGAAGTCACAACAATACCACCTAGAGAGTCTACAACAAAACTAGTTGAACCGATTACTGAACCAGAAATGAGAGATATAACCACATTGGGTTCTGATTCATTTACAACCCAATCAACTGAACTTATTACTGAACCTGAAATAAGAGAAGTCACAACCATTTCTACTCAAAAACCTACAATAAAACCAATTGAACTAATTACAGAACCTGGTTTGAGAGAAACTACAACAATGGCTACTGTAGAAACAACATCAACACCAATTGAACGTGTTACGGAATCAAAATTAAAAGAGGCTACAACAATGGTTTCTGTCGAATCAACAACATCAACTGAACCATTTACCAAACCAGAAATGAAAGAGGTTACAACCGTAGCTTCTGTAGAATCAACAACATTACCAGTAGAACGTGTTACAGAACCAGAATTGAGAGAGGTTACAACCGTAACTCCTGAAGAGTTTTCAACCAAACCAGTTGAACCAATTATGACCAGAAATTAAAGAGGTCACAACCGTAGCTCCTGAAGAATCAACAACAACACCAGTTGGACGTGTTACCGAACCTGAATTAAAAGATCATACTACAATGGCTTCTAAAGAATTTACAACAAAATTAGTTGAACTAACTACAGAACCAGAATTAAATGAGACTACAACAATAATTTCTGTAGAATCAACAACAGTTGAAAGTGTTACAGAAGCCGACAAGAAAGAAGCTACTACTGTGGTTCCCGAAGAAAGTTCAACAAAACCAATCGAACCAGAGTTAAAGGAGGTTACAACCATGGTTCCAATTGAAACAACAACCGAATCAATTCAACCAATTACGGAACCAAAAATGAAAGAAGCTATAACAGTGGTTTCTGTAGAATCAACAACAACATCAGTTGAAAATGCCACTAAACCAGAATTAAGAGAAGTCACAACAATGTTCTCTGTTAAATCTACCACAATACCAATTACTGAACCAGGAGTGGGTGAAGCTACAACCATGCCCTCTGGAGAATTTACAACCAAACAAATTGAACGTGTTACTGATGGTGAAATGAAAGATGTTACCACAGTGGTTTCTGAAGAAACTTCAACAAAACAAGTTGAACCTATTACAGAACCAGAATTAAGAGAGGAAACAACTATGGTTTCTGTAAAATCAACAACAACACCAGTTGAACGTGTTACGGAACCAGACTTGAGGGAAGTCACAACTCTATTTTCTGTAGATTCTACAACAAAAATAATTGAACCAATTACCGAACCAGGAATGAGTGAAGCTACAACCATGCTTTCTGAAGAATTTACAACTAAACCAACTGAACGTGTTAGTCAACCTGAAATGAAAGAGTTTACAACTGTGGCTTCTGTAGAATCTATAACAACGCCAGTTAAAAGTGTTACCGAAGCGAAAATGAGAGATGTTACCACAGTGGCTCCTGAAGAAATTTCAACAAAAATGGTTGAACCTATTACAAAACCAGAATTAAAAGAAGTTCCAACTGTTGCTTCTGTAGAATCTACAACTTTAGTTGAACGTGTCACTGAACCAGAATTAAAAGAGGACACAACTGTGGCTCCTGGAGAATCTACAACAAAACCAATTGAACCAATTATAAAACCAGTAATGAAAGAAGCCACAACTATTGTTCCTAGTGAATCAATTACGGAACCAGAGATGAGAGAGGTCACAACTGTTGTTCCAGAATTATCTACAATCAAATCGGTTGAACCAATTACTGAACCAGGAATGAAAGAGGTCACAACCATGGCTCTTGGCGAATCAACAACAAAACCAATTGAACGTGTCACTGAACCAGAATTGAAAGAAATCACAACCATTGTTCCTAGTGAATCAACAACTAAAACATTTGAATCAATTACGGAACCAGAAATGAGAGAAGTCACAACTGTTGTACCAGAAGTATCCACAATCAAACCGGTTGAACCAATTACCGAACCAGAAATGAAAGAGGCCACAACCATGGCTCTTGGCGAATCAACAACAAAACCAATTGAACGTGTCACTGAACCAGAATTGAAAGAAATCACAACCATTGTTCCTAGTGAATCAACAACTAAAACATTTGAATCAATTACGGAACCAGAAATGAGAGAGGTCACAACTGTTTTTCCAGAAGTATCCACAATCAAGCCGGTTGAACCAATTACAGAACCAGAAATGAAAGAGGTCACCACCATGGCTCTTGGCGAATCAACAACAAAACCAATTGAACGTGTCACTGAACCAGAATTGAAAGAAATCACAACCATTGTTCCTAGTGAGTCAACAACCAAAACATTTGAACCAATTACGGAACCAGAAATGAGAGAGGTTTCAACCATTGCTTCTCACGAGACTACGACAAAATCAGCTGAATCAACTACGGAACCAGAAATGAGAGAAGGTACAACTATAGCTTTCATTGAATCAACAACAAAGCCTGATGAACCAATTATAAAACCAGTAATGAAAGAAACTACAACCATTGCTCCTAGTGAATCAACAACTAAATCATTTGAACCAACTACTGAGCTAGAAATGAAAGAGGATTCAACTGTTGTTCCAAGTGTGTCTACTATCAAACCAGGTGATCTAACTACAGAACCAGCAATGAAAGAGCTCACAACAATGACTCCAGAAGAACCTACAACCAAACAACTTGAACCAATTACCGAAGCTGGATTTAGAGATGATACTACTGTTGTTCCAGATTTATCTACAATCAAACCAATTGAACCAATTACAGAACCAAAAATGAAAGAGTTTACAACCATTGTTTCTAGTGAATCAACAACTGAAACTTTTGAACCAATTACCGAACCTGGACTACGAGAGGTTACAACAATTGCTTCTCATGAAACTACGACAAAATCAGCTGCACCAACTACTGAACCAGAAATGAGAGATATTACTACATCGGTTCCTACAACCACACCAGTTGAAACTATTACCGAACCCAAAATGAAAGAGGTCACAACAGTAGCTTCTAAAGAAACAACAACCGAATTTGTTGAACCAACTACGGAACCAGAAATGAGAGACATTACTACATTGGCTCCAGAAGAATTTACAACCAAGCCAATTGAAATTGTTACTGAACCCGAATTGAAGGAGGTTACAACCGTAATTTCTACAACTAAACCAATTACACCAATTATTGAACCAGTTATGAAAGATTTTACCACTGTGGCTTCAAAAGAATTTACAACAAAACTTATTGAACCGACCACGGAACCAGAAATGAGAGAGACTACAACTGAAGCTTCTATTGAGTCTACAACTAAACCAATTACACCAATTATTGAACCAGTAATGAAAGATATTACTACAGTGGCACCAAGTGAATCTACCACAAAACCCATTGAACCGACCACGGAACCAGAAATGAGAGAAACTACAACTGAAGTTTCTATTGAGTCTACCACTAAACCAATTACACCAATTATTGAACCAATAATGAAAGATATTACTACAGTGGCACCGATTGAATCTACAACAAAACCCATTGAACCGATCACGGAACCCGAAATGAGAGAAGTCACAACCATGGTTCCTAAAGAGTCTTCTATCAAACCCGATGAACCAATCTTAGAACCAAAATTGAGTGAGACTACAACTTTATCTTTTAAAGAATCTACAACAAAATTAATTGAAACGACTACGGAACCAGAAATGAGAGATATTACAACTATGGTTTCTCAAGAACTTTCAACAAGACCAATTGAACGTGTTACTGAACCAGTATTTAAAGAGGTTACAACTGTGACTCCTAAAGAAACTACAACCAAACCATTTGAGCCAATTACAGAACCAGAATTTAAAGAAACTTCAACTGTATTTTCTAAAGAATTCACTACCACAAAATTAGTTGAACCAATCACGGAACCAGAAATGGGAGAAACTACCACTGTATCGTTTAAAGAATTTACCACAAAATTAGTTGAACCAATCACGGAACCAGAAATGAGAGAAACTACAACCAAACCAATTGAACCAATTACCGAACCTAAATTGAAAGATCTCACAACAATGGCTCCTCGTGAATCTACAACAAAATTAGTTGAACTAATTACGGAACCAGAAATGAATGAGACTACAACAGTCATCTATGAAGAATCGACAACAAAACCAATTCAACATGTTACCGAACCATCATTGAGAGAATTGACAACTTTGGGTCTTGATTCCACTACAAAACCATCTGATCTCGGTATTGAATCTGTTGAAAAGAAACTTACTACACCAATACCAAAACCAACTGAATTTGTTACCGAACCAGAATTAATACAAATCACAACAATTGCTTCCAAAGAAATTACAACAAAACCAATTGAACCTGAAGTGACAACTATTGTTCCTAAAGAATCTACTACAAAACTATTTGATCTCGATATTGAGCCTGTAAAGAAGAAATTTACTACACCATTTGAACCGGTCACTGAACCAGACACAACCAAATCTTCTAAAGACTCTTTACTTCCAATCACTACTCCTCCTTCTCAATCAACTACAAAACCGTCTGACTTATTTGGTGAAAATATTACTGAAATCTATTCTACATCGGTTCCATTGAGTCATTTTGAAAATTTCACACATTCTATAATTGATGTTACCCCACCAGATGAGAAAGAAATGCGTGTTGAAACTGTAACCAGTGTTCCATTGTTCTTGACCACAACAAACTTACCAATTGAATCAACTACAAAAACTCCAAAAGAGCTTTTTACTGAAACCGATCGTTTTGAATCTACCACTAGCATATCAACTGAAAAGTTTCTTGAATCAAATGCAACAACAACAACTACTTCAATTTCCGATTATCTTACCACTACTTTTACGACACAATCTCCTCCGATTACATCATCATCATTATCATCATCATCTCCATCGATTGATACAATGCCATCATCAACAATATCATACTCTGACATTGAAGAAGGAGGTAATCATTTGTTTTGTCAATTTTATTGATTATATATCATTTTATTTTATTTTATTTTAATTTATATCTCATATATTTATTTTATTAGCCTGTGTTTACGATGGAAAGATATTCCAATCGGCTGAACAAATTCCTCGTCCTCATCCATGTGACTTTTGTTTCTGTTTCCGTGGCGATATCATTTGCCTTCAACAAACTTGCCCGCCTCCAGTCAAACATTGCCGCGAAACTCATATCGATGGCTTCTGTTGTCCTCGTTTCGAATGTCGTATGTGTTTTATTATTCATTGTTGAATATTAATCCATATTCATTTAATCATATTTATATCTATTTTGTTTAGCTGTTCAATCGATGACTCAGAACACCACAATTGTAAATCCTCGTATGGCTCGTTCTACAACGACTAGTACGACCACCCGTCTCCCACCATATTCGATCTCGGTTATCGAAAAGAAAGGTTGCCGCGTAAATGGACGATTCTATGAAGTTGGTCAACGTATCAAGAGTTCCAGTAATGCTTGCCTAGACTGCCGTTGTGATCACACTGGCCTAATGCAATGCAATCCATTGGTATGTTTGAATTCTAATTTTTTGAATTTAATTTTTCTAATATTTCATTATATCGAAATAGGATTGTTCATCTAAAGCTCCACTTTTGTTGCGAATGAATCGTCGTTTCTTTAACAAATAAACGTTTGTCAAAGTGCCATATCATCAAGCTGCACTATCGTCGTAGGATATATTTATTCACTCTTAACCATTGTGATATTTTCCGCCTCATTTTTTTTCTGTCTGTCTGTCTGTTTGTACAATATATATGTCCTAACTTTTCCATGTTTCCTTGTCACTAACGTTTGAACTGTATAACCATAAGGAGTATTACAAGTTTTCAATTTAGAGACAATGACACTTTTATTTTACATCTATTTATTCTTTTAAAATAAATTGATTTTTTTTTGTGAAAGTGTATTCGTCTATGCAACAATGTAATTAGGATGATCTGATATTGAAATAATAAATTTTATATTTACAAATATGTACAAAAACCAAATAGAACCTGCTCGGTTCTGTTCGTACACATGAATTTAATTCAAAAGCGTACACTATTGTGCAATTGTCGGCCAAAGTTGTAGAATTGTGTATATGATTCACGATGATTTTTGTACTTTCCCCACACTGCTAGTGGTGCCACCTGAAAATGTGTAAAAACATTTTTATGTAAATAATAAATTGAAAACAAAAATTGAATCATTTGTTTCTTTCATACCATTGCAGTAGCATTGTCATCACATGAATAATGTAATGCTTGATCAGTTAAGAACTTGGCTGCCTCATCTGGATGATCACAACTTTGTACGGCATTGATGATTTCACGATCATTCATCACGTCACTAATTCCATCGGTAACTAATACAAGAAAGGCATCTCTTCCATGTTTGATCTATATAAATATAATAATAATAATAAAATAAAAATATTTTTCCTAATAGTTCATACTTCAAATGTTCGAGTATCGGGCATTGCTATTACACCATATGGTTTCAAATCGAGATCACCCAAACTTCGTGTCATAGCCAATCGACCATTGACAAGTCCTCGACCCAAACTATCATATTTGATAAATCCATTTGAATTGACAATTCGAGCCTGTATAAAATGAAGTATTCATTCGTGTCATCATTTCATCATCATAATGTTTGTCCTTTAATCTGACCTTTTCTGTTTTAAGTGTGGCCGTATGATCATGGGTCAACTTTTTGGCTGCACCATCACGACATATCAGTGCTCTACTATCGCCGACATGAGCCACCACCAACTTTGTACTATCTTTAAGAAGGCATACAGTTGCAGTCGTACCCGAACTTATCGTATCATCTTCACCTATATCATATCAATTTTTCACATTTTATTTTATCTCTTTTCACGTTTATCTGAACATACCTTGTTTAGAGTATGTGATATATCGGGCAAACGCGTTGTTCACATCGGTGAATGCATTTTGAAGCACAATCTCGAGATCATGCTCATTTCTTTCTAACCAATAATTTATACATTTTGGTAAATTTTCATTACAGAATCGTGCACACAAATCACCACCATGACCATCGAACACGGAAAAGTACAATATATTCGGCTTCAATTCAATCGTTCTGTTTGTAAGTAAGTGAAATATAAAATGGAAATGTTCTTTGGTCAGCTGATCATCGATTTCTGTTATTTTTTAATAATTTTTTTGTTTGTTGGTAATCTTACTGATAAAAGTCTTCGTTATATGTACGTCGACCAAGGACACTGGCGACACCAACATTGTTAAGATCAATCTTTGGAATAGGTTTGCCATGTTTGATACTTTGCTGCAACAATAATGCAAAATCGATTCGATTATCCCTAATTTTAACAAAATTATCAATTCAGGTTAGAACAAAATATCAAATCACAATGCAATTTTATTATTCTTACCAAGTACCCAATGTATCAAAGTTGACGTGTCGCTGTTGTGATCCTTTATTCTCCGGATCGGATAACATTCGCGCAAATCCTCGCCGAATGTAACCGAACGGATATCTTGATTGTGATCGAATGCACTGACGTATGGTAATAGTCACATTGGACATTAGTTTCATGTTGAACGAAAACTATGAGGTTCCAAATTATGAGTTTAACACAAACTGATATAAAAATGGGGTAGTTT
Organism: Blomia tropicalis; assembly: GCA_029204025.1. Lineage (NCBI taxonomy): Eukaryota > Metazoa > Arthropoda > Arachnida > Sarcoptiformes > Echimyopodidae > Blomia > Blomia tropicalis. Next base: position 1,534,603 of record CM055090.1, read on the forward strand.
AATTAATGTTTGTAAGATGAATGAAAAAAAAAAAAATTTCAGAGAGACAAAATTCAAATAAATTGTAACGATTAGTTACGGCATCTGTGTCCACAGACCAATTGAACAAGTGTGCTCGTATTCGTCCGTACACACGCCAAAACGTCTTTACTTCAACCACGATTATCGTATTTCAATTATCATTCCTCTAATGTTAAATATTTAATATACACTTGCCGTACACACACACTTGCCATAACCTTCGTTCTCATTGAAGAAGAGGATGACATGTCTGCCGATATGTTGAACATATCAGCATTGAGATGTGCCATCTTTACTCATATTGACTGATGAAATCATCGATTTAACTTGCTAGAATAAGAAAAAAGAGAGAGAGAGAGCGAAAGAGACAGAGTGAGAGACTTAAGCAAGCACGATATTGATGTGGATGATTATATTTGTTGCCAACGAGTGTGTCAACTTGTTGATGATGGAAGCAAAAGAGAGGGGAGGGGGACACGACTCGTCTTTGGGAAAACACCTTTCGGCAGAAACTGAAGATCCATATCATCGAACTATGTCGAAGTACTGGTGTCTCCACACATTACACTTGATTTTATTCGGCCAACTTGGCTTTTCAACTAGTCATCGGAAGCTGTGCGTGTGTGTGATGATAACTAGTTACAGAGGAACGTCACATCTCAAGGTTATTCGAATATGTGTGTGTGTTTTACTTGTTTTTGTGGTTTTTAGCCGAATTTATGTCCTATTACATTTATCGGTTCTGGCAATGTTCCTAGTAGAAGATCGCAGCACAATATCATTGTTGATTGAAAACGATTCAATTCGTACATCAACTCAATGATCGGACGTGTTTGTGGCAATCATTGAATGTGTTTTTCACATAAAACTTACCCCATGATTTCAATGATAAGAGGCGACACTTTGTTGTACATCACAAACATTAATTAAAGAAAAATATGTGCGTTTGATAATTATATTAGAAAAATAAAAATAATCATAAGATTATTTTGACTGATGCAACCATTGAAACAAATAGTAACACTTGCATTATGTATTTCAATATTTTTTCAAATGATTTCTCAAAATCTTATAATAATTAATTATCATTTAATTGACTGTCATAGATTTGAATTATGATCTTATTTCTGTTCTTTCGTTAAAGGTTACCATTGATTTTCGTCGAACCGAACTTTGTTCAGAAAAGTTTAAGATGTCAGGATTTGGTACTGATAGAATTGGAAATGATTCTACACGTGGTGGCTTCAACGATGATTTTCGAGGAAGATTAACCGGAACTGGTAATTGTAGATTATCCGATTCGAATGAACCATTCTCTGCTTTGTTTTCCAAACCGTTCTGATGAATTCGTTTTAAACTATATATTCAAATCATAAACCATTCCATTAATCAATGATGATATATTCGTTAAACATATACCAATTTACCGTTCAAGATCAGATGGACTTATGGCGGTGGATGATGTCCTCTCACGTGGCGGAATAGACGATGATTTGTTAAACCAAACCGAAATTTTATGAAAACATGAATGTCGTTTGTGACGAAGAATGATTAAACTGATGACGAATGCAGCAAACAATAGAAAACTGATACAGGAAAGAATGGCTACTATAATGGAACAATGACCGGATGAACTTTCAGGACAATTTCGAAATTCTCCATTGACACCAATGGTATATTCAGGAGTATCGATACTAAATTTGAATTTATTGATCGATTGAATATTTGTCTTGTCAATTGACACCTCATAAACAGATGATTGTGCAAGATGAATATGGAACACGTTAGGTGTTGGCTCTGTACAAAAGCAACAACAACAAAAAAAAAGAAGAATCAAATGATGGATGATTAATAATTAATGTATGTAGGACACGCGACTGTGATAAGGATTTGACAATTGACATTGAAATCATAAGTGCAGTGTGGAAGAGGAACACGTGTTGAATCAAGTTGATATTTGGAACATGTACAAATGGATGTCAACCTACCTTCCAAGCTCAACTTGGGTTTCTTATTCTGTGAAAGTTGAAAACGGTATATGATTTCACTTGGATCGCATCGATACAAGACTAAATAATGTGAATAGGTAAAAATTTTCGTCATATTAGATCGTGTTGGAATAATAATAGCAAGAAGAATGATGCAACAATAGACTAGAAACAATTGACGAAATGTGATCAACATCTTTATCAAGAACGAGAATTTAAATTCAGACGATCGAAAAAAAATCAATTACATGATTTTGAAAACTGGAAAATAATTCGATTTAAACAGTTTATGGATTGATTTTTTTAATAATGTTTTGATTGTTTCTGGTATGATGGCTGAAAACACATGAAAACATTTTCATTTCAATCGATGTTTGAGCAGTGTTTGTTAGGAACATAATTAATTAATATTTGAGAGTCGACAGTATAATATATAATCACCCTCGATGCCGATAATAGAGTTGATCATCATCGATGAAGTGTCACTGTTGCAGTATGTAACGGTATGGCCATGGCAGTGCACTACCATACACCTTTGTTTGCATCGATCTTTTGGTGATGAGTGATGAGTACCTGCATATACATGCTTTTGGAGATCGTGATCGAGATCGAGAGTTTGTGCACCGTTCGATTGATGATAGTGATACTAAAGTTGTTGTCCATGGTCACGAAAGCTACTGTTCATCGATCATTTTATTATGCATTATATCGCATTAAATCGCATTCAATGTATTTATGGATTCGATGCTACATTTAATGTTGTAAGTAAACGAATAGAGCAACCATAAACTCAAGGTTCAACATTCGTTGGTCGTACTGTATACTTATATATATATGATTTCTTACATGTTCACATCGCAATGATTGTTCATTAACTAATTGATCAATGATCATTGCACTCTTCAAAAAAAGGTATCATTGTTAAACAGTTTGAACCGAGGGTGAGGTCGACGCCGCCTCAATTGTCTTTTTATTGTGATATATTACCTTGTACGCATTTGTAGGATAAAAATTAATCCTATTTATTAATAGGACAAGATATAATTAAAAGCTTAGTACTATTCCATTTATATATATACGCATTCAATGTAACAACTAGTATATTGGATTTTCTGATTCATTATGAATGAATTATAGGATTTTATAGGATAGGGTAACGATTTACAAGACAACATAACTGTTTGATGAAATTAGGTAAATAATGTTTATAATGATGTCATTTAAAAAAAGTATTCATTTAATCTGCATATATACCTTATATTATGTTATCATTTTTCATTTCATATTAAAAATTTAATATTATATTATCATTATGGAACAAGAGAGGGCACCACCATTCAATTGTGTTGGGCGCAGCTGCTGTTGTACATGGAAAGTTGGTTGGTGCGACAATTGGTGAGAGCTTTCCTGTATTAGTGAGAGGGAAAGAACGAGCGAGAGGACACCGACTATTGGCACCTCGTAGGGTTATACCAAGAGTGGCGTTTATACCCCACATCGATGACAACACAAGACGGGACTCGCTTCTTTCGCCCCAAATCATTCACCTATCGATGCTCAAGTCTAGTACGTCTTCCATTGTGTACAATTGGGCGTCTCCATTTTCGTTTCGTGCACCCAAACAATTTTTATTTTTATTAGTCATTCAATATATGTTTGTCCCATGTGGTCCATTCCATGATCAACGTCAGTGGTAAATGTGTGTGTGTGTGTTTATTAGTGGCGGCCTCAGTCGCCGACCACTTTTGACCACCACCGCCAATGGTCACACATCTAATCGTACAACAGCAACATAATCTCATATCTGTCATTGGTAGTTGGATAAACCAATGTCCAATCATTTATCCGTACGAAGAAGGCAATGAGTTGCACCCACACTGGCCAATAGTTCAACAATAATCACCATCATCATTGATGTTGCAAAATAGAAACCAACGGCTGCTCAAGTCACATGCTATTCAATCGATTGATGACTATCATCCATTGTATGTGTTCGTAATTCATCTGATAATAGATTAATTTTCATCACATTGTATCAACTATTCCTATCTACAATTTTTTATTGCTCACTTTATTGCGAAAATGTATTTTGTAATCGTCTCAGTACTCGATATTTATGGATCGATTATTTACATTGTGAGCAAAACAATTGCATGAGTATTTGCATATATAAAACTCTATATATCGACCATTCCATCGTTTTACATTTAACAACAAACACTTTTATTGTGATCTTATTGACCAACATCAAGAAATGAATCAAACATTCTTCAATGTTTTTCCATCATTTTTACAACTTTCTACAATTCATTTTTCATCGTTTATTTTTACTTTTGTGATTTATTATACTATTCCGTATTAGTTTGCTTATATTTATCCATATGTACAACAACGAATCAAAAATGTCCGAAGTAGCCTTAGATATTGGCAAACTGCCAACCGAAACAAGAGCAAAACTTGCCGAACTTGAATTGGAACTATCCGAAGGTGAGTACATTTTTATTACCCACTATTAAACTATTGTTAAAAATATATATATTCTTTCATAAATGATCTTGTTTTGGTTACTAAAACTAGACATTTTATTAGTTTTACTCATTTGGATCTAAATTTTCCCATATGTTATTTATTAACTAACATGGAATCGTTGTATCCATGTTCCTTTGAGAGTACAGTTGCTATGATTGACAGATGTTATATCAAAATCTAATGTTGTATCCCAATGACCTCCAACACTATCGATTGTCACTGTGATACTGGGTCCTTTTATTATTATTGCCATTTTGTTGTGTACCGTCGATCGGTGATGTTTAGCCTTGTTGGCCAACAAACACTTACTAGAAAAAAATAGAAACGAGGGAAATCTATTATTTTTCCTATTCTCTCACATACAATTCCATCTTATCCCACACCTACTTGATCATCGTGGTGGTGACTAAAAGGCAATTTGATAAGAGGCAAATATACAAACTCAAATCGTTTACATGTGGGTGACTCTTCATGTTTACGTATGTTTGCACTTCCTTATTCACTTCAATAGGCTTTTTGCTTGTCTATTTCGCACACAATCACAGTCTCTATGTCTCAACATCTCCGAGACGTTCATCATCAATCAATGGATTTTGTTGTCTTCGCATTGTAGTCGTCGTCCATGGTGGCCCATCATCATTTGTAATGTAATGTGATCTTTTGGCGTCAAACAAAATTACTTTAAACAATTTATTATTGTTAAAAATAGCAAATCCACTGGAATTTAGATGATTATAGTTTGTCGGTCGTTAATTGGTTTACATTTTTTTACTAAATAATGGACAAATGATACTAATTAGCAAATCATTTTATTTGATTGGTTTGTGAGTCCACAGTTTGCTTCCTTCCAGCTTGACCACAACATCGATTAGTTGATGATATCTCAAATGTAAACAATACTAAATGTGTGTCTGTTTCTCCAAAATGCTTAACATTTTCAAGTACTTTAGTTTGTTTTCAATTTGCCATCGATACTCGATATCTCTGACATTTATTCCATAGTTAGTGTACGAACGAACGGGCGAACCGTCAGTCACCAGTGCTGGTCGTTGCCATCAAACATTTCACATTTCCAATGTGTTCTGTCTTGCATCTATTTACACAGGCTCCTTGTCGTGATACTCGATCCTATTTGCCCTTCCACACTCTAAACATACCATTTGCCCTTCGTACGCGAACACTTTTCCCCTTTTTTGTCGTTCTTTTCTTTCGTTCCCCAATTATGGTTCGATTTATCTTCCTCGAATTAATATAGTTTGAATTGTGTATGTATGTTTGTTTGGAAAGAGAGCAAATTATAATTTGATTTCATTTGTCGAGGAAACCACACACACACACACACACACACATCAGGCAAAACCAGTTTGATAGACCATTATTCTTTTCAGGTTCATTTTGTGTGCAATGTTTATTTGTTCAGTTGGTGTATTCTCTATCACAACACGTCTTTTACACTTTCTATCTCTCAACTTCTGAACACTGTATCATTAATTGGTTTGCCATTTGTCTACTCTAATAAGGTACATGTCGCCATAAATAAATGATATATGGATGATTATCGTTAATTATGCACAATGGTTTCAATGAAGCTTCAATGAATTGTCCATTTTGTCATGTACATTGTACAATCATTTATGTTCGGTCCATTAAAGGCTTTTTTCCAATGACCAAATAACTCAATGATAGTTGAGGAAGTTTTACGATTCAATTAATTTGCTCGATTATATTGAACGTGATATTGAAAAACAAAAAGGTTGTACCAAATGGCCATTTATCCCGACCAACAATTCGGTTTTTGCCATGTATAACGCCAAAACGAATGTCGATTACAACTTCCAATTCAAAATCCCATTTGTCCATTTGAGAGACTTACAATTTACGTTGGACTGTTAACTTTCTTTCTTTTCTGATCAATCAATTTATTTATCCGCACATTGTTGGTGGAAAATAGAGTGAATCTTCAATTGGAAATATAAATAAATCATTTGTCCAATTACTATTCCATTGCACACATTGACAAGGCATTTGAACATTTGGTTTTTGGTTCAACATCTATCGGTTCAATGACACCCAAATTATATATTGTGGTGTCGCATTCAATAGATCATGCCTTTTCCATCTCACTCTCTATATATGTATGCGAGTGACAATTTCAATTGCAAACGACATTCTTCATCGTACAAACAAGTATGATGGTAGTGAACAGACGACGATACTCTTCCGTAATCCAATAAATCTTACGTCACAATTGTACACACAATTTTCCTTCATTTCCATTTTAAAAGCATAGTTTTCACGTATTGTCGTTGTTGAACTCACTCAACAAACCGTTTTTTTCCGGTATATTAAATAATTGTTTCGGTTAAAATTGTTACCATTTGAAGTTGAACTTGATCAACATAAATTGCTTTTGGCATCATAATAAAATTATGATGATGATGATGATGATGGTGTGTAGGTTGTAGGGCCTATTACAAAATCATTTCGTTTGTTTTGTACGTGTGGTGCTTTAGTGATGATGTGTCGGCTACACCACATTCATCAATGGAATACTCATTCGATGCTCATTACCGTTTTGTTTATGCCTGTCCCATGATGTGATGTGATGTGTCCCATACACACACACACACACACACACACACACACGCGTTGATTAATAGTACAATCCACTCGATGAAACTAACGTAATGTGCCATTGAGTTCACTGTCACAAATGGACGATCCATTTGAGATTCGTGCTGAGATGGCAATAAGCCGCCCACTCATCCAAACACGCACATTCACAAATACTTTTACTCTTCTTGAAAAGTCGGCATAATTTTTTTCTTCGTTGTCTTCGTCTTCTTCTTCTTTGGCCGTCTTGTGACAAGCAATCGTCGTATTGCACTATGCACTAGTTTGAACAGACATCATAGTCCTAATCGTCGATTCTATCCAGATTCCATTCTGGTGTAGTCTGTTTCCATGTTTCCAATACAAAGTTCATCGTTCTACAGAAGCTACGAAATACTGTTTATTGTAGGCGGTTTGTTTGTTCCATTCACATGTTCTTATGTGTGTCTTCTACTCTCTATCGTCATGGAACTTTACGCTTCTGTTGAATCGAGTTTAGTTTGACTTGGCTTATGGTCGTGATTGCCCGAATCGTCTTAGTGTATTTAACTTTGTCAGTATGGTCGATGATTGCCATTTGTTTCGGATATCTTCACATAACCGTTTGTCTTCATCGTCCGTTGTCTTCTTCTCCTTCTTTCCTCATCTATTTGCCCATTTGGTCAATTGTATTTAAATGCTTCCATTCCACTCATCTAATTAAGTCAAGCTGCTGACGGATGAGCATGTTTAAGCAAGTTTCTTCATTCATTGGAAATGTCTTTGGCGTGAAAAGCAGCGTCCATATGCCATTTGTTTCGATCGTCCATTCGATCATGGTCGTCTTTTTTTTCGAGTGTCATGAAAACATTTTCCAACATTGCCATAGTTCACGTTTCACTGGCAACAATATATAATCTCCAAAATACATTCAAAATCGTTCCATTTGACTCTTTTTGGTAGTATTGTGCTACAATACGATAGCCATATATTTGTGTTGATCACTTTATGATCCATCGGACACACATTTAAAAAATGACCACTCGTCACGAAGCCCGTTTCCCCAACATTCAACAAATCGTTCCAAGTGGACGACATCGAGCCATCATTGTTGATAATATTCCATTGTCAAACAATTATCATCATCATCATCGATTTTCCCATATTGACACTTCCTCCAATACATCATCATCTGGACAATCGATTGGATCTAAAATGGCAACCTTTTCCACCGAAATTCAATCGCCAGACGATGAAAATGCTCGAACATGTTATGTAAAGGACAATTTTGAATGTTGGTCATCATCGGATGCTACATTGAGACTAACACCGAACGTTATTCGGCAAACTCCTGCCGACCACTCATCAATAGAAGCAAAATTACGATTATCACCATCTTGTCGCATTTCATCGGCCAAAATTACACGGGTCAATTCATTTAGTAAGATTGTGCCAACTGATCATAATCGGAAGAAAAATGGCACACGACGAAACAACTCCCATGACGCTACACAACAACATCGTCAACATTATAATCAAAATCACCAACAACAACTGAGACGACAAGTTTCCAAGACGGCAAAGGTCGTACCATTGCAGTTGGATCCGTCGCGACGGACCAAACCACATGACGATGGTGAACATCTGGATTCCATATGGCAAGGCCACTTTTTGTCTGATCAGCCGCCACCACCACCACCACCGCCATTGCCTACTATTAATAGTATTGTAGATGAGATTAACATTGGCCAACAACATGACCACTTTACGAAAGCGTTCGAATTTGCCCAACTTACCCGGCAACGATTGTTTACGCCGAAAACCGACTCGTGGCTACGTGCCAGTCTATTCGTTGGAAATCACTTGATAAAATCATCATTCGATATGGTGGTCAATGACGATTTAAGCAATAGTAGTAGTACTAGTAGTAGTGATTCATCATTGACACGTGTCTCATCAGATCAATCAGAATCCGATTCCGATTCGGACACATTTAACGATATTGTAATCGATCAATATCATGACAATAATGGTAACAAGTTTATTGTTTGAAAACTGAACAGACTAAAATGTTTGGAAATTGTATTAGAGATAAATCATTTTCGGTCGATTTTTAATTTTTTTGTACCATATGTAATATTTTGTTTTATTTTTTTTTATTGTTAGGTGACATCACTCAAAAAGGTTATGAAAAGAAAAAGTTGCGATTGTTGGCTCCGTACATTACTCAAGCCCAACAACAATCCGGTATGTGTTTAATATATATAGATAATAGAATGCTTAAAGTATTTATATTCAAACGATTATTTGAAAATAGGCGCTGCTAGTCCATCCACTCGTGCCAAAAGACGTGCTACTCGACGTGTTACACGACATGAAAGTCGTTACCATTCCGGTAAGTCATTGCGATTGCCATTCTTGTGAATTAATCATCACTAATTGTTCTATCTCTAAATATATAACAGAGATTCGGCAAGAAGCGGTTCAACAAGCATTGGCAGCTATGCAACACAAACCGAAACCGTCAATGCCGATGCCATCGAAACGGACCTCGGTTATGGCCACATCGCCGAAACATAAGGATTCCAGATTCATGAGTGACTCATCATCCGATGATGATAGCATCTTGAATGAAAGTAGTAGTACGGCATCCGACCGTGAGCGTACAGGAATTCGTAATGTGCGCCGTCCATTTTCGATCGATAATTCGGTTCCGAATTCATCGGACACGTCCAACAATTCATCTCCAGCACATGAACGTAATTATCACTATCGAATACAACAACAGTCACAGCAACAGCCGGCATTGCCACCTCGAATCGTTAATCTTCATGAGCATGGTGTCAACTCACGAAATTCGAACAATACTCCCGATGTTGCTCGACCACATCATGGTCGAAAATCGATACAATCACAGCCATTACCGCAACCGCCGCCACCACCTCCGCCGAAGGTGTCAACACCGCAACCGAATCCGCCAACTCAATGTCAACTACTCAAACAGTATCAAATGAATCTTCCGTCACCGAACCGAGTCAATGGGTCACATTCAAATCAAATTCAACGACCCTCCACCGATTGTTTCAATGAATTACCTCCAGATCGACCCGAACGTGTCAGTTCAAAGTCGGCTGATAACAGTGTCAACCATTTGGCTGATGTATTGCAAAACTTGGCTCCAATCAATTCATTCAGTCCTCAACCAGACAATTCATCAAACGCGCAATCATTTAGTAGTCAACTTGATTTGCAGACCGGTAAGATGTTTTTAAATATTTACTTCAAAATGCGATGCTAATACCATTATTCTATATTTAAAGGAGATTTTGATAATTTTGACACCGATTCATTGACGTGTACCACCAAATGGAAAGTATCAACCAAGATTCAGCAACTTTTGAATACATTAAAAAGGCCAAAGAAACGACCATTACCAGAATTTTACATTGACGATGAAACTGATCTTGAAATTGCTGCCAATCAAGTTGATCCTTCAGCACCAAAACCTGAAGGTAATACTATGTTGCCATCAATTGGCGAGCAATTGATGGTTCCGGCAGGTTTGCCTAAAACGCTCGAAGCTGCATTACAACGTTATGGAACATCAACATTTAAAGCTCCAGCAGCTACGGTTTTGGACAATAACGGAAAGATTTGTCCCGTTTTGACATATGGAAAATTATTCAATCGTTCCAGAAAGATTGCATACAATTTGCTCAATAAGATTGGTCAGAAAGGTGAACTAAATATTCGCACCGGTGACCGAATTGCCATTGTGTTTCCCAACAATGATCCAATTGGTTTTATGTGTGCTTTCTATGGGTGCTTAACTGCAGGAGTTATTCCAGTACCGGTCGAAGTTCCAATGACGAGAAGAGATGCCGGTTCACAGCAGATTGGTTTTCTTCTCGGAAGTTGTAATGTTACCTATGCGCTAACATCAGAAGCATGTTTCAAAGGTCTACCAAAGACAACTACTGGAGAGATTCACACGTTCAAGGGTTGGCCGAAGATCAATTGGTTAATTACCGATAATCTAACTAAACCACCTAAAGAATGGCAACCTCCGTTAAGAATTTCGGAAGAGTCTCCAGCATATATCGAGTACACGTCCGATAAGGATGGTTCTGTCAAAGGTGTTAGTATTTCAAGAAACGCAATGATTTCCCATTGCCGAGCATTGACCGGGGCTTGCAATTATACTGAAGGCGAAATTATGGTTTGTGTATTGGATTTCAAACGTGAAGTCGGTTTGTGGCACGCTATACAAACAAGTGTACTCAATGGAATGCATGTCATCTTTATTCCATATGCATTGATGAAGATCAATCCTGCATTATGGATGCTTATGATTACGAAATTTAAAGCTTCGATTGCCGTGTGCAAGTCCAGAGATTTACATTGGGGATTGTTGGCTAGTAAGGATCATAAAGATATCAATCTTAGCTCATTACGAATGCTGCTGGTTGCCGATGGATCCAACCCTTGGTCATTATCTTCCTGTGATCAATTTTTCTCCGTGTTTCACAGTCGTGGCCTACGTGTTGAAGCAATGTGTCCATGTTCTACTTCACCAGAAGCTTTAACGATCTCAATTCGACGGTAAATATTATCAATTTGTTTATAGTCATTTTTTAATATACATTTTTTATTTTATGATTATAAAAAAAATAGGCCAGGAAGAACTGGTGTTGGTGCCACTGGACGAGGTGTTTTGTCAATGTCTGCATTGAGTTATGGTGTCATTCGAGTCGATTCGGAGAATAGTCTAACATCGTTGACGTTGCAAGATTGTGGCCATGTTCTACCAGGGAGTAAGTGTAACTCAACTTCTTTCGATTCGTTGATTTTCTAATTTTAATTCAATTCAATAACAGCAATTGCAGCCGTGGTAAAACTGAATGGTGCGCCTCACTTGTGCAAGACTGACGAAGTTGGCGAAATTTGTTTAAGCACATCCTCAGCTGGTAGCTGTTATTGGGGACTGAAAGGCTTAACAAACAACATCTTCCGTATGCAACCACTCAATTCTGATGGTAGACCATTTAGCGAGCAAACATTTGTTCGAACCGGATTACTCGGTTTTATGGGTCCTGGTGCATTGGTTTTCGTTTGTGGAACACGTGATGGTGTTATGCAAGTTAGCGGAAGAAAACATAACACCGATGATCTCATCGCCACCGTTTTAGCTGTTGAGCCAATGAAATTTGTTTATCGTGGTCGGATTGCAATCTTCTCGATCAAAGTGTTACGAGACGAACGTATCTGTGTGATCGCTGAACAACGACCTGATTGTACCGAGGACGAAAGTTTCCAATGGATGAGTCGAGTGATACAAGCAGTTGATAGTATCCATCAGATTGGTCTCTATTGTTTGGCATTGGTTCCACCGAATTGTCTACCGAAAACGCCATTAGGTGGAATCCATATGTCCGAAGTAAAGCGACGTTTCTCCGAAGGAAGTTTACATCCAGCCAATGTATTGATGTGTCCGCATACGTGTGTCACTAATTTGCCCAAACCAAGAGAGGTTCATTCAGATGTTGGTCCAGCCAGTGTTATGGTCGGCAACATCGTACAAGGTGTTCGTTTGGCTGTGGCACAAGGTCGCGATATGGGCGGATTCGAAGAGGATGGCGATTCTCGAAAGCTTCAATTCATAACGGAAATTCTCAAGTGGCGAGCAATCAATTCTCCTGATCATGTATTATACACGTTACTCAATTCAAAGAATATGGAAGTGGCAAATCTTTCCTGTTCACAACTGTTCAAAAAAGCGGAACGAATTGCATGTTTGCTGATGGAACGTGGCAAACCGAATACCGGTGATCATGTGGCATTGATCTATTCGCCTGGAATCGATTTGATATGCGCCTTTTATGGTTGTTTAATGGTCGGCGTTGTGCCCGTAACCATTCGGCCGCCTCATCCACAAAATCTTCAAACTACACTACCAACAGTTAGAATGATCGTAAACGTTTCAAAGTCTTCCTTCATTTTGTCAACGGGACCAGTCATCAAGTTGTTGAAATCGAAAGAAGCTAGCAATGTTGTCGAGATTAAGACATGGCCACCAACATTGGATACCGATGATCTTCCGAAGAAGAAGCTGAACAATGCATATCGAGCACCCACTCCTGAATTGATGGCCTATCTAGACTTTAGTGTTAGCACCACCGGAATGTTGGCCGGAATCAAGGTATCACACGCCGGACTCACATCCTTATGTAGGAGTATGAAGATTTCATGTGAATTGTATGCCTCACGACATATTGCCCTTTGTCTCGATCCATACTGTGGACTCGGTTTTGTGCTTTGGTGCATTAGCAGTGTTTATTCCGGTCATCATACGATTCTGATTCCACCATCAGAAGTGGAAGTCAATCCTGCAGTTTGGCTTACAGCTGTAAGTCATTTTAAAGTGCGAGATACTTTCTGTTCCTATGGTGTTATGGAACTATGTACAAAAGGCTTGGGTTCATCCATTCAACAACTCAAGGTAATTTTATTTATTACAACTATTTGTTATTTATTTATATATTTATCGTTAATCTAGCAACGAGGCATTAATTTGGGATGTGTTCGTACCTGTATTGTAGTTGCCGAAGAACGGCCTCGCGTTTCGTTAACAAACTCATTCGCAAAAGTGTTCCAAAGTCTCGGTCTTTCGTGTCGAGCGGTGAGCACCTCATTCGGTTGTCGAGTCAATATTGCACTCTGTTTGCAAGGTGCATCAAGTCCAGATCCAACCACTGTTTATGTCGATACACGAGCGCTTCGAAATGATCGAGTCACGTTGGTTGAACGAGGTGCTCCTCATAGTATTTGCTTAACCGAATCTGGAAAGTTGTTACCAGGAATTAAGGTTATCATTGCTAATCCGGAAACAAAAGGTCATTGTGGCGATTCAAATTTAGGAGAGGTGAGTTCTTTTACGAGTATTAATTTGTTCTGTTTCATAAACTTTTATCTAAAATTCATAATATAGATTTGGGTTCAATCACCGCACAATTCTAGTGGATTTTTTGCCGTCTTTGGCGATGAGAATGTGCACAATGAACACTTCAATGCTCGATTGAGCACGGGTGACATCTCACAAACGTATGCACGTACAGGTTACCTCGGTTTCCTTCGTCGAACTGAATCGGTTCAAGCTGATGGAGGTATGCAACCATTGATAACTATCTATATCCATATCTAATCATTGCTTTTATACGTAAAAAAAAGAATTACATGACGCCATCTTTGTCGTTGGATCTCTCGATGAAACCATCATGTTGCGTGGTTTGCGTTATCATCCCATTGATATTGAAAATAGCGTGATGCGATCGCACAAGAAAGTATCTGAATGGTAACGAATACTTTCTTTTTATTCCAAAATTTGTAATTGTTTTTTTTTTAAATTTTACTATCCATAGTGCGGTCTTTACCTGGTCAAATCTATTGGTTGTCGTCGTCGAACTTGATGGCAACGAGAACGAGGCATTAGACCTTGTGCCAATGGTAACGAATGTTGTGTTAGAGGAACATCACATCATTGTTGGAGTAGTGGTTGTCGTCGATCCTGGAGTGGTACCGATCAATTCGCGTGGTGAAAAGCAACGAATGCATCTACGAGATGGCTTCTTGGCAGATCAACTCGATCCGATCTATGTCGCTTACAACATGTGATCCGATCTGTTATTTCACATCGACCCAAGCCAGTTTTATATATATTTATAAAAAGTATATCTATTGATTTTTCATCATTTGTCTTTGTGTATACTTTGTGTCTAGCCTTTACATTCCATAAATGGCAAGTCTTAATTCGTTAATTATCAATTTTTCAATATCGTTGTATAGTATATGAAATAAGAATTAATTAAAGATTCATCTTTTTTAAAATATTCGTTAATGTAAAAAAACAATTGTTTTGGATTGAATTAAAACTGAACTAATGCAAAATGTTACTATTGTTACTAATTTTGTTGGTGTCGATCTACTATATCAACAACTAAAATTCTTTTATTATTTTCAAGTCAGTAAGTTTACACAAAATTGGTAATTGGGCATGTATGGAATGTGTGTTGTTCTACCGGCCTTTATCAATAAGTGGCCACTAAGTAGCGACGCCCTGTGGCAATGATGGTTTTGCAAAAAGATGGTATTGAATGTTTGTACTTGTCCAGTTGTAAATTTGCTTTGTTTTTTTTCGACTTTTCATATTGTTTTTTACGAATCTAATTTAATCTTTCCCTATTTACTATCTCAATCTAGATTATCAAAGTTTGCTCGCAAACGTGGTTTGATACGTTACACATAATTTTGCATTGACGAAATTTGCATAGTCAAGTTCAAATAGAATTCACCAAACACTCACAAAACTGTTCGCTATTCATTCGTACCAATGATGAAATCGTTGGCGCATGCCCCAAGTTTGCATGTGGCAGCACGTTGGTGGAGTGTTTCACGATAAAGTTGTAAAGAAAGCTTTTGATTGGCTGATCGGCTAGTGAATGCTGCCTCATTTTTCTCATATAAACTGTGCTCTCCTCTAATGTTCGTTATTGTTCTTTACTTTCTTCTGTTTATCAGTTTGTTGCTTTTGCCCAGTTTCTAAAAAAAATGCAAAATAATCGTAAGTTAACCCAATTTTTAAAATTCTTAATTAATTTTATCATTATCTCGAGTTTAGGTGGAGCCCGAGGCGGGTTTCGTGGTGGATTCAATGGCGCCCGTGGAGCAAGAAATGGCTCTTCAAGTTTTAGTGCTTTGCAAGTTAAAATGCCGGAAACTGCAAAGTTTAAATCGCTCCAATGTCAGCCTCACAACCAAGGCAAAGAAGGAAGAGCCATCGAATTGGTATCAAATTTTTATAAAATTGATTCTTCAAGCGTTGTAACGCTTCATTATGACATTCAAATTACGCCAGGAAAGGAATCGTCAGATCGTACGTCTTCGGATCATCCGTCCAACCCTTCAAGTTTATCGGATGAAGTTAGAAACGCTAACCTTGAACGGTTTATTAAAAAATTTGCTCCGAAGATATTTGAACTACTTACAGTTACAAAATCCGATTTGTTTAAAGACGTTACCTACTGCTACGATGGTTACAGAAATTTTTTCACTACAAAATTGTTGAATTTTAATGGCAAACAATCTTATAATGCAAAAGTACAAGTACAAATTGATAATCGACCAAAGGATTTTGACGTCAAACTTACCTTCGTTGATCGCATCAATATGCAAGAAGTCACCGACTTTTATAATGGTAAAGCTACGGAAATATCCGAACGGGTTATTTCTATATATGAAATTCTATTGCGTTCTATTATGAGCAAAGATTACGCCGTTTTTCAACGAAAATTTTACGACATGTCCACTTTACAAAATGGAAAAACCGATTTGGTTCAATTCGTAAATGGGTTTACAAGTGGTGTACAAATGGCAGAGGTTGGTCTTTGCCTTAATCTCCACCTCAAAACTTCTTGTGTCCTTCACGAAAATTTTCGTAAACTAGCCGATATTGCACAGAGAATTGGCATGAATAATTTGGATGAAATTAACCGATTGGTCCGACACTTGAAAATTTTTACCAATCATGGTAAACGCCAGTTGACTTACAGTATTGATTGCTTGATTCCGAAGACTCCGAACTCGGTTTTCATTAAGTCAAAGGATGGCCAAAGCATTTCTATTGCCGAATATTTCATGAAGGAGTATAAATTACGTGTACAAAACTGGCCATTGGTAAAAAGTACTGGCAAACAGGCAAGACTTTTGCCATTAGACTTGTGTTTCCTTGTGGAAAACCAGTTTCTATCATTGACCAAGATTAACCCACAAATTCAACGAGAACTTTTGGAAAAATCTACAAATGCACCTAATGTTTATTTTGACAAGTTGGATGGATATGTAAAGAAGATATCTTCTATCGACATAAATCTTCAAAAAGAATTTGGTGTTTCTATTGACACAAAACCCATTGCATTGCAAGGGCGTGTTTTGCAAGAGCCTCGTGTTATGAACGATCGTGCTGGATTTTTTCGAACCGGTGATGCACCTAAATCTTGGGCAATCGTTTGTTTGGATCATAACCAAAAAGACAATTTAATTAATTTCAAAAAACAACTGATTAGCTCTGCCCGAGCTTGTGGTATTGTCTTGCCCGAACCCAATCCATGTACTTATGTTGGAGTGAAGAGTATAGAAGAAATTGGTTACATATTTCAAAATATAACAAACAAAATGAAAATTAGCTTTATTTTTGTTGGAATACCATCATGTAAGAGTTTGAAAAACTTAATTTTCTTATATTTTAATATATTATTACTTTTCAGCTAAAATTGCTGGTGTTTCTTCCGCGGCAGTCTACGGACAAATAAAGTTTGCATGTGACCAAAAAGCTGGCGTCATGTCCCAATGCTTCAAGTCCGAATACATTAGCTCAACTCCGCGTGGTTATTTTGAAAATTTTTTTCTTAAAGTTAACGGCAAGCTCGGAGGTCAAAATGCTATTGTGGAAGCAAAATTCTTACAGTGTTTGCCGTTCAAAACTGACCGCACCATGTTTATCGGTGTAGATGTGAACCATCCTGCACAAACGGAAAAACTGTCGTTGTCAGTATCAGCTGCTGTCGGTTCAATGGATCCACTATTTTCTCGATACGTATCATCGATACGTGTTCAAAAAAAGGACAAAGACGAAATGGTGAAGCAATTGAATGAAATGGTGGGAGAACTTTTGGATGAGTATTTGAAGATAAATAAGTTTCTTCCAGAAAACTTAATTATGTTCCGTGATGGAGTATCCGATGGCGCTTTCTCTAAAGTTCTAAACACCGAAGTTCCACTGATTCAAGAGGCAATCAACAAATTCGGCAAGAAACTTCGAATCACTGTTATTGTTGTTCAAAAAAACCATAACACACGTTTCGCCTTAACTCAAGCAAACGAAAGTGGCCGACGGCCCACCTACAATGTTCCAAAGGGTACTGTTGTTGACAGTACAATTGTTAATCCAACATATAAGATGTTCTACCTGAATAGTCATTTCTCGGCATTGGTAAGTTTTATTGCAAACAACAGCTTCTGGTTTATCTAAATCATTTTGTCTACAGGGTACATCAAAACCATCAAAATATGTCATCTTGCGTGATGACTTAAATTTGACTGCCGACCAAATCCAAAAGATGTGTTTTATGGCGTGTTATAACAGTATCCGTACACGCAATGTAATTGCGATACCAACAATGGTTCGATATGCTGATCTATGCGCATATCGTTCTAAGCTTCATGTAGAAGCTCAACGAATGTTGGTTGAAGATTTCATTGGCCAAGATGACGACATAGCTATGATTGAAGAAAAAATAATTGAGAAAATTAATTCTGTTGTTCAAATTAATCAAAAAGTTTCAAACCGTTTATACTATTGTTAAGTATGCTAAGTAGAATAACCTTGTTTATCCTAATTTAATTTACTATTATTATTTTGTTTACCAGAATTTATCTTACTTGTAACCTTAATTTAAAATTATAAACTTGTATTTTGTTGTTTTGAAAAACAAATTTTATGTCAATGTTGTTATTGGGAATTTTAACAATTTTTCATTATTGTACATCAAATTTTATTAATCGCAAAACAATTTATTAAAACACATGGAATCATCTAGAGACACGCAAAATAATGCAAAATTGAAAAAAATTTGGGGAAACGTGTTGAGAAAAGAGTTTATGAATGACCCTACATTGTGTGTTTGTCTATGTTGAGAGACCAATGCTAACATGTTTTGAAAACAAAGTGTTATTTCAACAATTTTTATTGTAAGTTTTTAACTTTATTAACAAAAATTCTGCATATTTTACATAGGTCTACATTATTGGTTTATTATGTTCACTATGATATACTATTCATTCATGTGGAATACTTCTACTTTTATTTCATTGGAAACCTCATTGGATGTTAATTTGTACCCACAATCGTTGTTCGCTTGAAAATTCAAAAAAAGTTTCATTAATCGTAAGATTGGAACATCAAATATTGTTTACAAAACGTTTTCATAACATTCATTTCATTGATAGGATCATTTTATGCAAAAGTTTACAGAAAATATAATCTGCATATATATATAATATCTACCAATGTATATCATATTGATCATTCTTTCCATTTTCAGATTACGTAAAACCCAACCGAGATGTATGTTCCATTTGATCAATTGTCTTATCGATTCAAACAAAGTTTACATCAAACATGGCTTACATTCTCGAACATCTCATTTATAATTATGTTTTTCTCGTCTTATAGTTGCTGTACGATTACGAGAGTTGAAGTATTGTCTATTGGCACCGATAATAAATGTGTTGACTCTCGTTATGCAAATACCGAAGGCATACAATCGATGCATGTCATACAGTTATCATATATATATGCTATTCTGAATGAGGACAATTGATTTGTAACCACAATGATGGCAGTAACAGTGCATGGAATGGAAAAGCCGCAACCAAAGCATCGACTATTTATCCACATTGAATTAGTTGGTTTCCTTCATTTACTTTACAATTAATGGTTAGCCGCAACTCATTCTTCGATCAAGAAGATCAAGATTCATGTTCATGTCACAAAAACAAATTCATGTTTACTGTATGCCATGACGCGATGATGGAATGTTAGAACTAATTTATTGAAACTACTTTGAGATGGATTGAAATCGATTGAAGAACAGAAATTTATAACAGGAAACCGAGAATATATATAAAGACGTTTGCTTTGATCACCATTGGTCTTTAACAAGTTTTCTGGTTATCTTCTGGTAACTTCCCCGTTGCCGATTTATCATTTTCTTGTTTGGATTTTTGCCTAACATTCTATTGGCCATTTACCATCACCAAAAGCATTTTTGCTGTTAGTGATGCTTAGACTATTCTTTGTTGATCAATTTTACTGGTGCCTATTTTTTCGTCAATTATTTTGTTTGACAAATATCACTCGACTACTTTGGTTATTGACACTTTTCATCAAATTTAAGTATACTGGAAAACCTTATAACCTTGAACTCATTATTAATAATGTTTTTGTATTTACATATGCACTTTCATACTCCTTAAACCTTTGATGACTATCAAGATTAGGATGGTTATTCCTGTTTCCTGTATTGGCGATGGTCATTCCGGTTCCAGTACGGTCGTTGTTTGTCGTGGCATTCTTGGTTGTTGTTCGATCGACTTTATTTTAAATATGATTTTAAATCACCAACTACAATGTTCTATAAATGATATCAACCTACTTGTTACTTATTTCAATTTTCGTTTTAATCGGAAACATCTCAATCAATCATATCATTTATAAATTTGTTATATGATCTTTACATTGAATACTCTGTTGCAGTATTCTTGCTACAAATATGGTCAATATCACAAAAGAAGAATTGATCGATTGCGATATCAGTAATTTTTTTCCTACCATTTTTTTATAAGCTCATCAAGCTTATTGTAGTTTGTTTTGCTCATAGAGGGAGCTCTGGTTATGAATCAAGTCAACTATGAGTTTAATCAACTATGAGTCAAAATCAAACCATTAATGTTATTAGTTGCATGAACAAGCATAAATAGGCACATGTCCAATCATCACCGGATCATTTAGCTACCAGTTAACTTCGATTATTGTTTGTCCATTTACTGACTCAAACTTATCCTCAACGATGAAGGAATTGTAAGTTTTATTCATAATTGTAAGCCCTAATTTAACTGTAACCATTGTAACTGTTCATAATTGTACATTTATTGTTCATTATGTTACTGTCCTTTTCAACTTTGTTATTTTCAATCTCATACAAACAATCAAGGTATTAATAGAAAGGTTATTATCATTCTCTTTAATTCTAATGGAAAGGATTTTGGGAAATAGTTTTAAAAAGGGTTATAGTTTATGCATATGGGAAGTCAATATTTTTGCTTTTACAAACAAAATGATAATCTTTATTAGAAATCCTTTCTATTTGAATTATATATTGAATATAATTACCATTTTATTGGCACCTTGATTGTCAGTAGGGGAACAAAATGGCAAAACTGAAAAGGTTCAAAGTTCATACATATGATTAAATGTTTTTTTTTCTCTTTGAACAGGTCTTGGTATTATCGAACCAAATATTATGGATGGTCGGATGGCCGAATTTTAAATCATGATTTTAATTTTATATTAATTTGTAAACACACACACACACAAACACACCTGTGTTCTCTCTCGTTCTCTCTCTCTCTCCCTCTCTCTCCCGGAATCGAATTGTGTGTTTCAACTTTAACTAACTATTCTTTATTTTGTTTTTACAGTCCGACTGTCATTGGAGACACGGTGAAGACTAGTGGAAACACTAGCCCCGCTTGTTCGCATGGAGGAGCCTGGTTTATTCATGCCGTCCTGCCTCCATGCAACTAAACGAAGAAAGTGGAAAAATGGGTTGTCTGGGTCGAGCTGGCCTGAATCTTTTTACTTGATTCTGCCTGTGCCTACTTGACTTCTAAGACATAAAACACCCAAAACATGGCAGAATCGATGAGTTCGCTAGCAGGACCCTAGGTTCGTTCTTCCTGCCCACCTGCTAGCAACTTAAAGAAGTTACGGGCTTAATCGAATAGTCGATCGAATTGTGGTGTGCCTAGCTTGCATAACTGCGGGCCGCATCACTTTGGGTTTTTTGCTTTGCCTGCCTTTTTGCCCATTCGAGACTTTAAATTTTTAAAAACGGAACTTGGCGAAGATTTTTTTTAGCAAGGTAAGTTCAATTTTTAATGAGATGATGATGGAGGGAGAGAGAGAAGAGAGAGAACACATTTGAGAACACAATTAAAAACACAAAACATTTTATATTTTATTGTATATTAATAATAATAACTATTGAATTGTAATTGAAATACAAAATAATAAAAATTTTGAAAACTTTCGGGAACGGGGAAACTATTTGGGATCAGAATCTATGTTGTGTGTATGTAACGAGTGATATGAACGCGTTTAAGTTTCGATACTATCGTACATTCGTATACATCGTTCATCACTTCACCAGCTGCTTTTTGTTATGCATTGTTGTGGTATTATGTATCATTAGTCATTTTCAATTAAAATGTGTAAATTTTACAACTTCACTTCAAGAGAATTGTGTGGCAAAACAACGAAGATGAAGAAGTTTTTGTAAAGAAATATAGGAAGAATCTGGTTCCGTTTTGCATTGTTGGTTCGAACCGCCATTAACATTGTGGGAATTATGATCATTTGATATGGCTAATCTATTCTGAATCATCAGAATTATCATTGTCAAGAATCGAAGTTATATCGGTATGATTATATTTAAATTGTTTATTTTTATAATAATCTATTTTTCATTCACTTTATTGCAACATCGAAATATGGCAGCATCGTCAAATATTCATCAAGTTATCATATATTATTTATTTCAACAATGAAAAACTGTAGCAAAATTAGTTGTTTCAAAATCGACATTCTATTTCTGGTTACCACTTTATGTTTTCAAAGATCGATTATCATCGTAATCAGTCAACAATTCAATAATCAAAGTTATATTGGTTCGTTTTTATTATTATTTATATACTGTTTATATTTTGGTAATAATCTATTTTTCATTTACTGTAGATGAGGCTTATTTCCCAACAAACTTAATCCAAGAATCAAATTTTATAACATAGAACTAAAACAACATCGTCTAATATTTATCACAAGTTATCATATATTACTCATTTTGACAACAAAGAATTGTAACGAAATTGGTTGTTTGAACGTTGGTATTTAATCTCTGGTGACCATTATCGAGTGTTACTTATTTCAATTATAGTTTAAATCGGAAACATCTCAATCAATCAAAACATTGTATTATTTTCAAGTTAGAATTCAAGTACCCCTGTTCCTATGGTGTTCCATATTAGAATCAGAACCCAAGTGACTATGTTCCCATCCAATTGATTGATGCGCATGACCAAATTCTTGGCCGCCATTGTGCCCATTGACTCAAATGGAACATTTGCGCAGGATCAAGTAGAACAAAAGAACTCATCCTCATTCTCGTTTGGACTCTCCTCCTGAACGGACGCCTTCTCTCTCAAGTTGCGTCAACCGTTACCAGGTAAATGTGATTTCGATTTTGAATCATTTATTTATTTGTCTACATACTTGTATATTGGTTCATCATACTAACTTTTATTTTATTCATTTCATTCTAACAGATCGTTAAATGGGTGGCCGATTCAAATTCTGTAAGTTCAATTTTCATTTTTACAAATATTCTCTATCTCTCTCCCTCTATATCTCTCTGGTTCGATAATTACTTTTTGTGCCTACCATCGAGTGCTCTCGATTTCATTTTATTTCTAATCTATCATTATCCATCCTCATTCCCTTGAATATCGATCTGTTTCTCTGATTCGATATTGTCTTTTGTGACCATTATCGATTGGTCTTGAATTGAGTTTTATTTACACTTGATCATTGATTACTTTGGCACTCTTATATCGATATCTCTCCATTTGAATTCGGTATTTTCTATTGTGTCCTTTATCAAGTGTTCTCGATTTCAATCTTATTATTATTTAGGTTCGATCAGTATACTCATTTACCATTTCTTTTACCTCAATAAGATAGAACATTGTTAGGCAATTTTACCTATCCTTTTTCCAGAACATTCTTCTCCTCTCTCCACTAAGGCTGTGTTGTTCTCTCCATTGTTCTTTTTGGCACTCTT
Source organism: Blomia tropicalis (assembly GCA_029204025.1). Taxonomy (NCBI): domain Eukaryota; kingdom Metazoa; phylum Arthropoda; class Arachnida; order Sarcoptiformes; family Echimyopodidae; genus Blomia; species Blomia tropicalis. The sequence goes on from CM055090.1 coordinate 1,558,463, forward strand.
ATATCGATATCTCCCCATTTGAATTCGGTATTTTCTATAGTGTCCTTTATCGAGTTTTCTCGATTCCAATCTTATTAGTTAAGTTCGATCAGTATACTCATTTACCATTTCTTTTACCTCAATCAAATAGAACATTGTTAGAACTGTTCCAGAACATTCTTCTCCTCCCTCCTCTCAGCATAGCCACAAAACCGTTGGATTAATTCACACACACACACCATGATGTGCAAACCCACTTTTCGTGCGTAAATTGGTTTCTGCGCATCTCTCTCTCTCACACTTCGTACGACGTACGACAAATAGAACATCCTCACACAACCACCGCTAGCAACTTACCCCTCCGCCATTCACACACAAGCACGTTGTACGGCAGCTAATTCAATGTTTGACTTTCTTTCTAAATAGTTCGTTCTACTGTAGTTCGGTTTGCTTCATTTATCCTAATTTGGTTTGTTGAATGTTAAATTTTGTAATTTTTTGTTTCAATTATATTTATAACTTTGTCGCCTTTTGGCATGTGATTTTATATATTTTTCTATTATTCGATATTTTCTCTCGTGTTCACTATCGAGTTCTATCAATATTAATTTTAATTCGATTCGATCATCAACGACTTTTCTAACTATTCCCTCAGATCCGATAATGTTTTTGCTGTTCAATATTTAGTGTTACCCGTCCTAGTTTTTATTAGAATTATCATAAGTATCCAATTAATGTCCTGTATTATTTCAATATCTTAGCATTATTGTATATCACCTATTGCTATTCCTACTTAGCCTAGTTCTGGTGGAGATAGATGAATCATACCTCATCGTGCACGCTCACATGACACTACACACTCATTTTTTGTATTCTTTTGTTATATGGTCAACAAATAATTTTTCTTTTCATTCTAGATAAAATTCAATCTTTCTTTGGTGTTTTGTTATGAAATCTTCAAGTTGGATTCGTTTGATGAAAATTTGGAACGGCAATAAATTCAGGCAAGTTAACGTTAAATTTTATATCTGTTCACATACTAATTCCATCTTAATTCTCTAAGAAAATAAGTCTAAGTCTCATTCAATATAAAAATTTTATTGCATTCAAGTAATAATTAGACAATTTAAAATGGCAATTACTCCAGGTATGTTATTTCACTTTTAGATCGCATATTAATTCCATTCTTATTTCATTTCTTATTTGTTGCAACCGATAAATCTTGTATAACAGCATATAATCATTGAATTTGTTTACGAAATTTCTGGTATAATTTCCTTGAATTTACCTTCGAAAAATCAAACAATTGTTTCATTCGTTGAATCGTAGAATCAGAACCCAAGTGACTATGTTCCCATCCAATCGATTGATGCGCATGACCCAATTCTTGGCCGCCATTGTTCATTGACTCAAATGGAACATTTGCGCAGGATCAAGTAGAACAAAAGAACTCATCCTCATTCTCGTTTGGACTCTCCTCCTGAACGGACCCCTTCTCTCTCAAGTTGCGTCAACCGTTACCAGGTAAATGTGATTTCGATTTTGAATCATTTATTTATTTGTCTTCATACTTGTAACAGATATTGATGATGGTATTTACGATTCGGAAGATTTTCGATTATTATTCAATTCGATCGCAGCAACATGCAAAGCGGCAGAAAATGTAAGTTTGTATCAAACAAGCATGTGCGAGTCATCAGTCATTCAATCAATCAATCAATCGACGTTGTAGTAAATCATCATTAATTTGTACTCCAGGTAAGGTATTTCACTTTTTATTAGATCGCATATTAATTCAATCTTTTTTTATTATTTTATTGTTCAATTCTCGCCAAGGAGATGCTAATTATCGCAATTGAAAATTTATTTCCGATACTTGAATTGTGTGCTGTTTCGACTATTTTTCTACATCGTTTAAATGAAAAAATGGTTTTCTATTTATGGAACTATTGTCATAATGCCGTTTCAATTTCGCAAATGAAGAGTTGTTTTGCGATTGCAATTTTTTAATTTAATACTTCGATTTCATACCAAATTGGCTTGAATTTATACTGGTTTTCATCAACTTTATTTATTTTCTCTCGAACAATCTTCGTTTTGTTTTTATTCTTATCAATCAATCATCCACATTTTACTTGTGTATTCTGCCTCTCACTTCTGATATATCCAGATTGTTCTCCAGATTTGTTATTGGTTTTTATTTATACTGGCTTACACCAACAATCATTTAAGATAAGTTATTTTATTTCTTATTATTTGTTCACTAATTAATTTTATCTTTTTTTAGACTTTCAATATCAATTCATCAATATCACCAAAATGTTTTGCCACTTTCACCACTAGTCATCGAAAATGTTTATATCATTCAACATCAACGACAACATTTAATTCATTTATTCTTATGCTAAACAATAACATTCATTCATCAATATCAACTGCAATACCAATCAACATTTCTACCAACATTTTCGTGTGCCAGTTTCAAGTAATCAAATCATTTGCTACTTCCTTCTAATTTTACTTGGTGTTCAGTGATTGGATTACGATTCAATATCATTTATATGAAACTTGTTTTATTTTATATTTAGTGTCATTTTTGTGCTACCATTCAATTGATCGACAAACAATATTTGGAATATTGATTTCCATTTCATACAACTTCGGCACATATATCAAGTATATCAAGTTCAAAGATTTTTCTTGTGTTTACTATTTAATATTAACGAATCCAGTGTTTATTAGAATCAATTTCATACGCATCTACTCTTCACATCTCAATCAGAAAGAAAGTTTTATTGCATTCAAGTAATATTTAGACAATTTGAAATGGCAATTACTCCAGGTAAGTTATTTCACTTTTTATTAAATCGCATACTGATTCCATCTTTTTATTCTAGATTATCATTACGTATTCAATGCAAATCATTTATCACTTATGAATCTTCATCTCTCAATCATCCATATTATACTGTACTATATTTTTTTTGCCAATTTCCGTGTGCCAGTTTCAAGTCTTCAAATCATTTGCATCTTTCTTCTATTTTTACTTTGTGTTTAGTGATTGGATTACGATTCAATATCTATTTGAAACTTGTTTTGTTTTATATTTAGTGTCATTTTTGTGCTACCATTCAATTGATCGACAAACAATATTTACCATTTCGTACAACTTTGCCACGTATATCAAGTATCAAGTTCAATTATTTTTCTTGTGTTCACCATTGAATATTATCCAATCCAGTGTTTATTAAGCTTAATTTCATATGCATCTACTCTTCACATCTGCATTCTGCATTCTACATTCTGCAATTTGAAATGGCAATTACTCTAGGTAAGGTATTTCACTTTTTATTAGATCGCATATTAATTCCATCTTTTTTTTATTATCATATTGCCCAATTCTCGCCAAGGAGATGCTAATTATCGCAATTGAAAATTTATTTGCGATACTTGAATCGTGAACTGTTCATTTATTCTTGTGCTAAACAATATCATTCATTCATCAATATCAATTCTTGCCAAGAAGAGGCTAATCGAAACCTTGCAACATCGAAATATGGCAGCATCGTCAAATATTCATCAAATTATCATATATTATTTATTTCAACAATGAAAAACTGTTGTTTCAAAATCGGCATTCTACTTCTGATTACCACTTTATGTTTTCAAAGATCGATTATGATCGTAATCAGTCAACAACTCAATAATCAAAGTTATATTGGTTCGTTTTTATTATTATTTATATACTGTTTATATTTTGGTAATAATCTATTTTTCATTTACTGTAGATGAGGCTTATTTCCCCAACATACTTAATCCAATCATTACCAGGTAAATGTGATTTCGATTTTGAATCATCGATTGGTTCATCATACTAACGTTTACTTTATTCATTTCATTCTAACAGATCGTTTAATGTGTGGTCAATTCAAATTCTGCAAGTTCAATTTTCATTTACACAAATGTTGTCTCTCTCTCTCTCTCCCTCCTTATCTACCTGGTTCGATTATTACTTTTTGTGCCTACCATCGAGTGCTCTCGATTTCATTTTATTTCTAATCTATCATTATTCATCTTTTCCCTTGAATATCGATCTCTGTTTCTCTGATTCGATATTGTCTTTTGTTACCATTATCTAGTGGTCTCGAATTGAGTTTTATTTTCACTTGATCATTGATCTCCCCATTTTAATTCGGCATTTTCTATTGTGCCCTTTATCGAGTGTTCTCGATTTCAATCTTATTATTTAGGTACTATCAGTATACTCATTTACCATTTTTTTACCACAATCAGAAAGAACATTGTTAGAACTGTTCCACAACATTCTCCTCCGCACTTCTCTCAGGCTTCAAGCATAGCCACATAAACCGGCGTCCCTCACACACACACACACACACACACACACACACACACACACACACACACACACACACAACCCATGATGCGCCAAACCCATTGTTCGTTGGTTTGGTTTGGTTGGTTTTTACGCATCTCCTTCTCACACACACACACCATGGTGCCCAAACTGGTTGTTAGTTTCTAAACTGGTTTTTTCGTACAACGCACAGCGAATAGAACATCTTCACACATCCACCACTAGCAACTTATCCCTCCACCATTCACACACAAGCACGTTGTACGCCAGCTCATTCATTGTCCGACTTTATTTCTGCATAGTTTGTTCTCCTTTAGTTCGGTTTGCTTCATTTATCCTAATTTGATTTGTTGAAAGGTCAGTTTTGTAAGTTCTTTTTCATTTATAATTATACATTATCCCATTAATGCCCCGTATTATTTCAATATCTTAGCATTATTGTACATCACTTATTGCTATTCCCACTTAGCCAAGTCCTGGTTTGACTATCGGGTGAACCATACCTAATCGTGCACGCTCACATGGCACGCACTGCTGACTCACTTTTGTATTCTTTTGTTATATGAACAACAAATTAATTTTTCTTTTCATTTTAGATCAAATTCAATCTTTCTTTGGTGTTTTATTATGGAATCCTCAAGTTGGGTTTGCTTGATGCTTGGTGTCAATAAATTCAGGAAAGTTAAAGTTAAATTTCTTGTCTGTTCACATATTAATTCCATTTTTTCTTCTAGGCTACAGTGAAATACAGTTCCAATCTAGCCTTTCTTTGCATCATCCAAATAATTGTTGTGATCAATTTCCGTGTCCCAGTTTCAATTTTTCAAATCATACCTATTTTTACTTGGTGGTTAGTGATTGGATTACTCATTATCATTTATTTGATACTTGTTTTGTTTTATATTTAGTGTCATTTTTGTGCTACCATTCAATTGATCGACAAACAACATTTGGTATATTGATTTCCATTTCGTACTTCGAATTCAGCACATATCAAATTCAATAATTGTTTCTTGTGTTTACCATTGAATATTATCGATTCCAGTGTTTATTAGAATCAATTTCATACGCGTCTACTCATCACATCTCATTCAGTTAGAAAATTTTATTGCATTCAAGGAATATTTAGACAATTTGAAATGGCAATTACTCCAGGTTAGTTATTTCACTTTTTATTAGATCACATATTAATTCCATCTTTTTATTCTAGGTTATTGTGATGTTTAATGCAATTCCTTCATCACTTATGTATCATCTCTCAATCATGCATACCCCTATATAATATTTATATTGTACTATATTAGTGTTGTCATCAATTTCCATATATAAATTGTTCATATTCTCGCTCTTTTACCACATAACTCAGCTATCTTGGAGATGATGACTTGCATCTGCAAGTAGGATCCAAGATAATTGTCCCAAGCCAATGGGGCCCTGTTCTCGGGTCCGTAATGAGGAGGGTGTGGTACGATGGAATAACCATCAAAGCCCGTAAAACTTTGCTGTTATTAGCGTAATTTTACCTTTTCATTGATCGTTAATCAATTAGTTAGTTTTATATCTCTATCGTTTTTATTATTTCCATTTCCACGTATTTATTGAATGTGAGTTTTATGATAGTCATTTATGATAGAGATTTATTTCAATTTATTTATGATCAATGAATTATTTTATTTAGTTTTGTATCTAGTAATACTTTTTCATCTATCTCTATCGATTGAAAGTTTAAATAGTTCCTTCTTGATAGAGAATTTCAGTTATTTATTTTATTTAGTTCAATTCGCAATCTTTTTCTATGAATGCTTATTTTTAGACATAGTATCAATGTGTCTTTGACCTTAAACGGTTCACGTGCATATCATTTTGCATGCATTTTGTTTGATGAACTTTTCAATATATCTTTATCATTTTAGATTTACAATGTCAGCTATTGAATGAGAGTTATAATATTTCTTCTTGATAAAGAATTTTATTTATTTATTTACTTTAAATCAATTTATTCATCTTGTATGATTGATTATTTATCCTTAGACATAGTTTCAATGCATAAGTGGTTGATCTAATTAGATTCATTTGCAATTTCTTTCTACATTGCATCTTGTATGTGAGACGTTGATCTAATTAGATTCATTTGCGATGCCTTTCTTCATTGCATCTTGTATGTGTGTCGTTGATCTAATTAGATTCATTTGCAATGTCTACACATCGTCTTCCGTATGATATCGTTGTATCATATCGTCGACCTCTTTGCATGTCTCTATGCATTGTATGTGAGTGTTTCTGCCGGTTCCCCCATTAGTTGGACATAACGAAGCAATTGAACCAACTTGGTGGTCAAGCTAATTGACGCTCGATTACCTGTCATCTACATCTCTATCATATTAGATTACTATTGAATGAAAATTGTATTAGTTGTTTTTGATAGAGAATTTTATTTTGTTTAATTCTTCTTGTATGATTGATTATTTATCCTTAGACATAGCTCCAATGTTTGAAAGTGTTTCACTTGAGATGATCTATCTTTTCAACTATCTCTATCATTTTAGTTTTACATTGTCAACTATTGAATGAGAGTTGTAATAGTTATTTTTTTTATATTCAATCTCCATTCCTCTTGTATGGTTGATTGTTTAACTTTACCCAAAATGATCTATTTGCAATGTACTTATACATTGCATCTTGTGTGTGAGCCGTCACTATGTCTACACATTACCCTCCGTATGATATCGTTTGATCATATCGTCGGCCTCTTTGCATGTCTCAATGCATTGTATGTGAGTGTTTCTCTCGCCCGCTAATGGGTTTTGGCACACACCATGCCGGTTCCCCCATTAGTTGGACATAACCAAAACAATTGAACCAACTTGGTGGTCAAGCGAATTGACGCCCGATTACCTGACTGGCGCATGCGTTCTTGTGACGAAGACCAGTGACGAGAAACAATGGAGAACGAATGGCGAGGACCAATGGCGAGGACCAATGGCGAGGACCAATGGAGAAACCAAATGGAGAAACCAAATGGAGAAAACAAATGGAGAAAACAAATGGAGAAAACAAATGGAGAAAACAAATGGAGAAAACGAATGAAGAAAACGAATGAAGAAGAAGAAGAAAAAAACAAGTGGTTTGGAAAATGAAAAGTTTATTGGAACAATAATAAATAAAATACAAAAAAATGAAAAGTTTATTGTAATAATAATAAATAAAATACAAAAAAAATAAAAATTTTATTGATTAATAAAAAAAGGTGTTCTCTCTCTTCTCTCTCTCTCCTCTCCCCCCCCTTCGATACACTTACCTTTCTTCTCCCCCGCGATGTCTTCGCCAAGTTTCTGTTTATAAGGCTTAAAGTCTCACGTACAGGTACAGGCAGGCTAAAGAAACCTATTGTACGTCCAAGACTACCCATTCCCCCACTTGGGTTGCGTTGCCGGTAGGCAGGAGAGGCTGGGCGAACCTATTTCCCCCCGGCGAACCCATTATATCTCTGCTGTTTGGGCGTTTTAAGTCTTGCAACCAGGCACAGAGGGAATCAAAGTGTTAAGACACAAGCCCTTTTGTTGCTCCAGACTCATTATATCTCTGCTGTTTGTGGGCGTTTTAAGTCTTGCAACCAGGCACAGAGGGAATCAAAGTGTTAAGACACAAGCCCTTTTGTTGCTCCAGACTGCTATGCGTTGCCGGTTGCTTCTTTTAGTTGCTTGAAGGTCGGCTGGTCAAGCGTACCAAAACCCTTCAAGCGAACTTCTGCGGGCCGGTGCTTCACCGGTGCATCCAAGTTGCAATCGGGCTGTTAAAACAAATAAAGAAAAGGTTAATAAATTACAACACACACACAACGATTCTAGGAGAGAACTAGAGAGAATCGAGAGAACACCGTGTGTGTGTGTGTGTGTTACAATAATAAAATAAAACAATAATAAAATAATAAATAATAAAATTGGAGCCATCCATCCGGTGATGATCGCCATCCATCAGCTATCGATAGCCATCCAAACTTAATGTTCATGGTCAAGAGTCTATCGAGTCCGTCATCCCAAAAACATTAAGTATTTATTTAATATAAAAGGTGGGCCGTAATCCATCCGGTAATGATCGCCATCCAAATTAATGTTCATGGTCAAGAGTCTATCGAGTCCGTCATCCCAAAAACATTAAGTATTTATTGAATAAATAGACACGTTTATTGAGTCGCAATCAAATCTTCAATGCGATATTCGTCAGCAATACAAGTCAGCAGTTTTACGGAATCACTGGTCACAGATCGAATGATTCCAACCATCATCACTTTACACAGGCTTTGGACTGTCAAGTTTGAGGTCAAGAATACAAAGAATTTGTATTCAATCATTCCAAAAACCAGGCGGATTTAAAACCGATGCTCCCTTGATGATGTCTCAAAGTGAAATGAGTATAAACATAAAACAAAGCACACCGCTGCGGCTATGTTGACATAAGTTGTTGGTGTAATGGAAATGGTGTAAATGTACAATCGATTTCACTTTAACTTCAATCATTCCAAAAACCAGGCGGATTTAAAACCGATGCTCACTTGATGATGTCTCAAAGTGAAATGAGTATAGACAATGTCTATTAGACATAAACAAAGCACACCGCTGCGGCTATGTTGACATCAGGCGTTAGTGAAATGGAAATGGTGAATCCTTGTTTTTGGTAGAATCCTTTGGATTTGCGAACTGAAATTTTCAGGAATGATTTTAAATTAATCAATTAATCATCCCTGAAAATTTCATTCCGATCCAAGCAACTTCAATTTTTTCTTCGTTTTTGAAAAAACGCAAAGGCTAAAGCCTTCATTTTTGATGAAAATCGAGCAAAAATTAAAGTTGCTTGGATTCCAATGAAATTTTCAGGAATGGTTTATTGATTAATTTTAAATCATTCCTGAAAATTTCAGTTCGAAAATCTAAAGGATTCTACCAAAAACAAGGTTCAAATTGATTGGTTTTTTGGTGTCATGCCTTTGCGTTTTTTCAATTTTTGAGAAAAAATTAAAGTTGTTTGGATTCCAATGAAATTTTCAGGAATGGTTTATTGATCACTTTACAAAAGCTTTGGACTGTCAAGTTTGAGGTCAAGAATATAAAGAATTTGTATTCAATCATTCCAAAAACCAGGCGGATTTAAAACGATGTTTACTTGATGATGTCGCAAAGTGAAATGAGTATAAACCAAAACAAAGCACACCGCTGCGGCTATGTTGACATCAGGCGTTGGTGTAATGGAAATGGTGTAAATGTACAAACGATTTCACTTTAACTTCAATCATCTCGAAAACTGTACAAACTCGTGAACGGTTTTATTGGACTCGGAACAGAAACAGCGTATATCTCAAAAAAGATAATATCTACAAAAATGATCATTGACTTATTCGATCAAGAATACTAAAATCTATAAAATTTCAGTTAAATTTTCAGTCCTTTCAGTTTAAACTGCGATTTAACAGTAGTACACGAAATGTTAGGCCTATTGTGTCGTCCCAATGATCGGCAGCCAATTTGTTGTTCCAGAATGTCGTCCCAATGATCGGCAGCCAATTTGATGCTCCAGAGTGTCTCCCCAATCATCGGCGACCAAGTTGATGTTCCAGAGTGTCTTCCCAATCATCGGCGACCAAGTTGATGTTCCAAAGTGTCGTACCAATAATCGGCGGCCAAGTCCATGTTCCAGAGTGTCGTACCAATGATCGATGGGTAGTCGAAATATACCCTCGTCTGCAGAGAGAGGCTCATTGAAAGACGATAAGGTTGTGATCCGAGAGTGATTCGAGGTCGCAAACGTGCCAGTTGTTGAGGAAAGGAATTGATTGCGAGTTGGCGAAAGTGATGTCGATAACACTATGTCTCGTGATTGCCACAAGCACGCCAACACCATTGCCATCCAAAGATATTGAAATAGGAAAATAAAAAAAATGTCAGTGAATGATCAAAGCTATTAATTTCAATGAATACTTAACTTAAATGAAAATGGTCCATCGTTTGGTGAGGTTTGGTTCATCGTTTGGTACTTGATCGTCTATCATTTGGTGCAGTTTGGTCCATCATTTGGTTCATGATTTTCCATTGTTTTGGCACCTTTAATCTTCAATCGTTTGGTTCTTGATCAATCGGCTGTCAAGTTGTTGTTCCAGATTGTGCCGTTTCAATGATCGTTTCCCAATAACCGACGGTGACGTTACCGATGCAGACCACGAGGACGATTGACCCGTCGATGAGCCATCATCAATCTCTTTTCCATCCTTTGATTCAATTTGATTACCATTTGAGGATATAAGTTGTTGTTGTTGCTGCTGCTTTTTTGTTGCTGTTGTGATAATTGATGTTGCTCAAAGACATTGCTTGCCATCCAAGAGACATTGAGGTAGCACCAGTAGATGAAGCAGCACCAGTTGTCGATGATAATGTTCATTCAGTTATTGCTGCTGATGCTACTGCGGTGATCGTATTTTTTGTCATCACATTCATGGCACAGGTTAATGCACGTCGTTCAGTGAAATAGTTACCAACAATAACCGGGAACGAAAATGATTTCAATTTGAAGCCAAGAAAACAATTGGTTATTGAGGAAACAATTGGATGCAAATGGTTTTAAAGGAGTCCAATGTAACAGCGATGTTTGTTTTTTAGTAAAGTTTTCACCTTCGGCAATACGCGTCAACATAATCCAAACCAATCGGCAACAGGAAAGTTCGGTGAAACCAAGATCAGCAAGCAAATGATCAGCAACAGAGAAATTGAAATTGATCTCTTTCCAAGACAGTAATGGTGAAATCCAAATCAGCAAACGATTGATCTGCAAAGGAATAATCTAAGTTGATCTTCGTTTAAGGTAAAATTTAATAGATACCAAACCAACAAACGATTGAACGAACAGGATAATCCTAAGACATTTTGACATATCAGCCATAACGAACATCAGCATCGGGAATGGTATTCTGCAAAAAGACATAGCCAAAGAACGCCATTGCCACAATCATTGCCATCCAACGATTTTGACATGAAAAATTACAAAAAAAATGTCAGTGAATTATCAAAGTAATTAGTTTCAAAATATACTTAACTTTGATAACATTCAACAACGGCATAATCAAGAAATTGAAACATCGGCCTTGTTTTGCAGCATAGTGAGACCACAAAATAGACCAACGGCTACGAGAAATCAAACTTGATCGTCGTCCTAAAGAGAGTTCGGTGAAATTCAGCTCAGCAAACGATGTTCGAGAGTGTGATCCTAATGATCAGCGGCCAAGTTGATGTTCCACCTTGATCTTCACCAATGAAAGCCAAGAAACGATTGATGAACTGTTTGGTTTATGCTTGAGCTTATATACAAATTTTATGGTACTTCAGCCACACATTTGCTAGTGTTCAATGTGGTATGTAGGGTTAAAGTTATCATCTCAGTTTAAACTTTGATAATTTCATGTTGCCAATACATGATAGGTTAAACATGAACTTCATGTCAAAGCATGTACAACGATAGATGAGTTGGGGCCAACCGATTAATTATACAGTGAAAGAAGAAAGCCAACAATATGAATCATTTGTATCATGATTAGAACGATTCGAATCGAGTCAAATGTATCATCATGAGTCGAGATGCTTCATCGATGCAGTGCTATATCGGCAAATTTTGGTACTAAAACAATAAACATAAACATATGGTCGAATAAAATTTGTATTAGATTTTTTATAATGATAAATATGGATAATTTACCAAGGTATCATTTGGTTACCGAGGAAACAATTTGATGCCAACAAGCGAACAACGATTGTGGGTACAAATTAACATCCAATGAGGTTTCCAATGAAATAAAAGTAGAAGTATTCCACATGAATGAATAGTATATCATAGTGAACATAATAAACCAATTACAAATGTAGACCTATGTAAAATATGTAAGAAAGAATTTTTGTTAATAAAGTTAAAAACTTACAATAAAAATTGTTGGAATAACACTTTGTTTTCAAAACAAATTAAACGGAGGATACTTTGGTGCACTATATTTGCTCAACATCATTGTGGCCAACAATACACATGAATGTAAAACAGCTAGTTGGGTACATATTGGCTTCATACAATAACATTGTTTTACAACAAAACGGTGAATATTTTTAATAAACTTTTATTTTGAAACTAACAGAAAATTTAATTTCCAATCGATTGAGACCACGATCAAGTTTGTACGTTTTATCATTTTAAAGTTATCGGCGTTTGAACACGCCCAGCTATTTTCTATATGAAAATGCCACATAGGAAATACATTGGAATGTTTACACGCGTGCTATATAAAAACTAAATTGATTATAATTATGAAATTAAGCACATTTATAGAATTTAAGATTCTGAATCGATTGACACCATGATAAAGTTTGTACGATTTACCGTTTTCGAGATAATTGAGTTTTTAGATATAAATTCACTAGATGGCGTCACTAGTACTGTACCAAATAATTTTAAAATTTTTTCAGTTTTGCAAATTTTTCAAAATGTTCGCTGGTGGCGACACCTGGTGGATTTTTAAATATTAAAAATATTTTCAAACGCGTTTTATGTGGAAACCACAGCGATTTCAACCGTGAAATGAGGCTGACTTTTAGATTTTAAGATTCTGAATCGATTGACACCATGATCAAGTTTTTACGTTTTATCATTTTAAAGTTATCGGCGTTTGAACACGCCCAGCTATTTTCTATGGGAAAATGCCCCATAGGAAATACATTGGAATGTTTACACGCCGATAACTCAAAAACGATAAATTGTAGAAATTTGATCATAATGTCAATCGATTTAGAATCTTAAAATCTATTAGTCAAAATAATTTTATGATTGATTTCGGTGTAGTTTTCATGTTTCATGCGTTTAAACATTTCAATGTATTTCCTATGGGACATATTTTCAAAACGCCAAAAATGAATTTTTTCGATAGTATCGATAGTATTTCGTTCATCACTTTCGATTAAATTCAATTTTTAAAATTATTGATTAAATTATTATCTATGTTTAAACAAGTATAACTCAAGAATTATAAATTGTATAACATTTATCATAACCTTATTTGATAAAACGTTTTCTTATCTATATTTGTGCCAAGATTTAGAATTTAGTTCTGCGCGGTTTTTGAGACATTGAATTTACAACAGACCATGTAAAAAATGCTTTAAACGCGTATAATTCAAAAACGATAAGATCTACTAAATTGATCGTAAACTCATTCGATCTAGAATATAAAAATCTATAAACAAAAAAAATTTCGACGTTTAATTCGTTGTAGTTACTGAGATATTAAGATTAAAACAAAATATAAACAACGTACATCAAAAACGTGTATAACTCAAAAACGATAAGATCTATTGAGTTGATCATAATCTTATTTGATAAAGCGTTTTCTTATCTATAAATGTGCCAAGAATCAAAATTTAATTCTGCACGGTTTTTGAGATATTGTATTTACAACAGACCATGTAAAAAAAGCTTAAAACGCGTATATCTCAAAAACGATAAGATCTACAAAATTGATCATTAACTCATTCGATTAAGAATACCAAAATCTATAAAATTGGAAAGTTTCAATTTTTAATTGTTTGTGGTTATTGAAATATTACTATTTAAACAAAAAATAAACAAAAACTGAAAAAACGCGTATAACTCAAGAACGATAAGATCTAGCAAGCTAATCATGTGTTCATTCAATTAGAAATTTTATAATCTATAAGTTTAGAAAGATTTAAATTTTAGTTTTTTGTGGTTCTTGAGATATTAAATTTATAACAGACCATGTAAAAAAAGCGTAAAACGCGTATAACTCAAAAACGATAAGATCTACCAAAATGATAATAAACTTATTCGATTAAAAATTCTTAAATCATTAAACATGGATAGTTTCAACATTCATTCATATGTGGTTACTGAGATATAGAGATTAAAACAAAATATAAACAATGTAATTCAAAACACGCATAACTCATTAACTATAAAGTTTAAAATGTTGATCATAGATTCATTCTATCAATGATTTTATAATCTACAAGTTTAGAATGTTTCATATTTTAACATTGTATAGTTGATGAGTTATTGAACTTTGAACTAAATCCGTCGATAATGTGTCGCGAATCTACCAATACATTGGATTGCCTATTCCAGAGTGAGATGAGACATAACTAAGTAGGTTATTTAGCTATGACCATAAATAGCAAAAAAACTGTGCAGCGTACAAACTCGAAAATGTTTTCAATCAATTCAGAATCTAAAAATCTACCGGAATCAATGTGAAAATAATCAAAATCGGTCAATAGATACAAGTCAATAGACAGATCGATTCGGCAGAAGAACCGTTTGGCATCGTTCACATTGACACGGTAAGAAGATTGAATAAATACAGATCAAACAAAATAATATCGGCAACAGACAATCGACGCATTCAGTCGTTTTGTGTGGGCGACGACATCAAAGACAACAACTGGATTTAACTTTGTCAACAATTGGCATTGATAATGGCAAGAAAAAAGTGAACTATCTGTCAAAGCACATATTGGAACCTCAATTATGATTTTGAACTTAACCCCATTAACGTCGATTACGTCCAGAATTCATGAATTGGCGAAAAGAGTAACGTTACAAGGTGAGACATAACAAACACAAAGTTCAAGACGGAATAACAAATATTTTTGTAACAGATCTGATCGGTGGACGAACCGTTTGACATTGACACAGTTAGAGGATTGAATAAATACGGATCATCATAGGAAATATTGACATCTGGTCATCGACGCATTCACTCGTTTTGTGTTGGCAACGACATCAAAGACACAAATAGGATTCAACTTGGTCAACTTGATACCACAAGTAAAGCAAATCGACAAACAGAAAATCATCGTTGAATACAAGTACATTGGAATAGATTCCAGTGTTTCGAGAAAACGTGAACAATGCGAATATAAAACAGATATCCACACCAACAACGAAGCAATGTTTTAGTGGAAAGAGTAAATCAGGCACTGATGAAACGAATAACTGGACAGATGAACGAAGCAAATCAAAACAAACACATGATCTGGCCATTCATGCAAAACTTTGTGCGAACGAATATAGTTCAACAATCGACCTGCCAACATTGAAACAAAGACAGTCGGGACTTTGTTTGCACAAAAACAGTGGCCGACACCCGAGTTGAAGGGGTATAAGATCAACGTTCAGCGGAGTGCATTCATCTTCGATAGAATGGATGAATAGAATTAGCACAGTCCAGAATGAAAGACCAAATAGTGAAAGACAGAGGTTGAATAAGATGATGGTGAAGATCACGACGCAAATCATGAATGTAAAACACAAGAAAAATTTCACACGAACTGGCACAAGTGGATCATGGCAAATAGACAATAATACAATACCAAAATTAAATTTCATGATGGTAGTGTTAAAGATGAGGAAACTTACATGTTGATGATCGTCGATGATGATCTTAAGGGATAAAAGTTAGTGAATAAATGTACACAAAGCAAGAAATATCTTTTTTTCATAAAATACAATAGTAAAATTTAAAAAAGTAATGGTTTGGTGATGCCGAAAATTGTGATTGTCCTTCAAAAAAAGATCTGCTTTTTAAACGATCGGCCTCCATCAGCATCACGACAAATTTCTGGAAACAGGAACGCCACCGCCATAACTATTGAAAGTTAAAAAAACTTGATTAGTCATTTAATCTTTAGTTTGTTAAAAACGCCATTAGTCAAAGTGACGAATGAGAAGGAAAAGTAGATAGAACCAAAACGAATGACTAACAACTCTGACCCTTATGGGTGAAGGGCATCTCACGGACTCGATCACACATATGACTTATTAGGACACGGTGAGATCCATGGAGTAGGCATTATGTTTTGGATGAAAAAAGAGAGAATGAGATAGATCCTCAACGAATGACTGATAACTCTGGTCCTTATGGGTGAAGGACTCTCACTACACAGCCCACACATACGGCTTATTGGGCCGCGGCGAACTTCGGTGGAGTACGCATTGCGTTTTGGAAGAAAAAGGGGGAGAGGAAATAGAATCCTCAACGAATGACTAACAACTCTGGCTCTTATGGGTGAAGAGCTCTCACGACACAGCCCACACATACGGCTTATTGGGCCGCGGCGAACTTCGGTGGAGTACGCATTACGTTTTGGATAGAAAAAGAGAAGAGGAGATAGAATCCTCAACGAATGACTAACAACTCTGGCTCTTATGGGTGAAGAGCTCTCACGACACAGCCCACACATACGGCTTATTGGGCCGCGGCGAACTTCGGTGGAGTACGCATTACGTTTTGGAAAGAAAAATGAAGAAAGAGGGTAAAGGATAGGAGGTAAAGGATATGGGTTTTATCAAAATAAAAATTAAATTTAACTTAGCTTTAGTATTTGTTGTTGTCTTCATTGATGACTGATGAGTAGTCCAATTATCGATGAAATCAAGTTATTCATTTTAAAATTAAAGGAAAACCAATGTCATCACAATTCAATGACGCATCGGGAACAATGAGCTAACACGCGGACTGATAAGAATAGACAAAGGCTGAAAGACGTCCAACGTGATGAACCAAAGTCGTAGCATAAACGATTGAGCCGCTACCACAAAGTTCTGGTGGTTGGCGCCTACCGACTCCCTCCCCCTATGTTCAACTAGTAAAGTATGGCGCCTAATGAGACGAATCAATAATGATCGCCACCAGTGACGCTGGCTAACTTCTACAATAAAATGATGCAATTATGATGGCGCCTATCGGTTCCCTCCCCCATGTTCAACTATAGTAACAACGATCGAACCGCTACCACAAATTTCTGGTGGTTGGCGCCTATCAACTTCCTCCCCTATGTTCAACTAGTAAAGTATGGCGCCTAATGAGACGAATCAATAATGATCGCCACCAGTGACGCTGGCGATTCAATTTTGATGGCGCTTATCGATTCCCTCCCCCATGTTCAACTAGTAAAGCAAGGCACCTAATGAGACGAATCAATAATGAGCACCACAAATGACCTTGGCTATCTTCTACATTAGAATGATGCAATTTTGATAACGCTTATCGCTCCTTCCTATCGGTTCAATTAGTAGAGCATAGCGTTCAACGAAATCAACCTAGTTGTCTAAAAAGTTCTATTGAGGTTAAAGAAATGGTAAATGAGTTTACCGAACGAATCTAACTAATAAGATTGAAATCGAAAACATTCGATAAAGTACATCAGAGTAAAATAGGGAAATATCGATATAAGAGTACCAAAGGGATACAAATTGTATTTTACCAATATAATGGAGATCATTGAAACCATCGTCAATGTTAGAAAGGAGTTTTAACAGATTAAAAAACTTACAACTAAAATTATTGGAAAAACACGTCGTTTTCAATACGAATTAAAATTGCAATCCTACATTGCAATCCTACATTGTACAGACGAATGTTGAGTAAACTTTACAAAAGTTTACAATGTTTTAATTGATTGAGATAAAGTATGTTGGGGCACAAAGTATGTTCATATAGTTATTAATTTATTAGATTGGATATACCAGTTTAAATTATAGTATGATAATATTTGAATTAACATCATATGCAGAGTGAGATGAAATTGAATTAATATATTAATTACGATTCCGTCGATTCTTTGATCGTTGGACAACGCCATGTTCATAAAGCGGACATCGGAGTTGTGTGTGACCATTATCAAAACATGTGTAGCACAATGTAAATTTGTATTAGGTTAATGTTGAATAAATATAGATAATTTGATGCCAAGGGAACAATTAATCGGAATGTTACCAAAAGACAGACCAATAATAATCGACCATAATATGTCATTGGTAGAATGTTCAACAAAATGACACAATTCGGACCCAAATTTGGATTTTACGCCATTCTCGTCCTAAGGAAAGTGGAAACCATTAGTATAATAATACAACGTAAACGATGGATAATTTGGTGTGTGGTTGACAACCTGTTTAGCAAACTTGAATTTGGTTTAATAACCAAAGCGCGATCGTTTCATTGAAGAGTTACGATAATCAATAATGAGAAACGATGTCATAATGCTGATTGAATATAAACACGTTCCATTATGTCCATAACCATGATTTTGTTTGTTCCCTCGTTCCATGATTTCTTCTGGAACTTGATGGAACCTTTAATGGATGGAAAAATGTTTAATAAACTTGAATCCAATACTACTTACCTATTGAAATAAACCACGATTGATACAAAAGTTTCATACTAAAGAGTTATGGCTATCAATGCTGTAAAACAATATCAATACAACTGATTGACATCAAGAAATGATTGTTGTATTGAATAGTTAATATTAGTTTCATTTACAGGTATCAGGAGAGTCCACAATTGGCATCCGATATTGGCAACCAAATGACCAAAAGCAATGATGTCTTTTACCATTTCCATGTGCAATGTTTTGTGTTCATGTGATTCAGGGATATCGATGTTCAATTCTTCCAATTCTTATTGGCATTTCTTGACTAGATGACATAGAGTTAAAGTATGAATATTATTTATGTTGAGTATGTGTTCAATGTCCATATGATTACACTGAATACTTGAAAGATGTAGAATGGTTCGAATACCTCTTGATATAAGATATTGAAAACCGATTGTGCGTTGACCACAATCTCGTTCAAGCCATAGACGATTTGTCCATCATATAATGAAATTGATTAATGTAATCGTTATGTTTTGATTGGTTCAAAATGTTACCTTCGCTTTTGATCTTCCGAGGATAGACCCTTTTGTTGATAAAAGTATGTACACTTGATATCTTTGTCTAGACCACGAAGTTTGATAAATTCTCGTACATCGTTGTCCCATATATCGAACCTTCTTGTTTTCAAAGTAGATGAATGAATTTACATTCTCAAAATTTCTATTCGCCTTCGGAATCGTAACTCAATAATCGTCACCATCGTGATCATCACGATTTTGATGATACGACAATCGATCATTGGAGATGGAGATTATATTTTCTGTAAACTTTTGAATAAAATGACCCTATCAATGAAATGAATGTTATGAAAACGTTTTGTAAACAATATTTGATGTTTCAATCTTACGATTAATAAAACTTTTTTGGAATTTTCAAGCGAACGATTGTGGGTACAAATTAACATCCAATGAAGTTTCCAATGAAATAAAAGGCAAAGTATTCCACATGAATGAATGAATAGTATATCATAATGAACATAATAAAAAATAGTTTCTCGATGCACAGTTATGGCAATGGACACCAAAAGACAAACGGAACGATCATGATGAAGGTTCGACACAAACACGAGAAAACCAATAACAAATGTAGACCTAGGTCAAATGAAATTGTAAAAAAAGAAGTTTTAATAAAGTTAAAAACTTACAATTAAAATCATTGGAATAACACGTTGTTTTCAAAACAAATTAAACGAGGGATACTTTGGTGCACAGACAAATGTATAGCAAACTTGAATCCATTTTTAATTTCCTTCGATTCTTGATTTGTTTGCATTGCAATTGCATTTGCAACATCATTGTGGCCAACAATACACATGAATATAAAACAGCTCGTTGTGTACACACGTGCATATTGGGTTCATACAATAACATTGTTTTACAACAAAACGGTAAATATTTTTAATAAAGTTATATTTTGAAAATAATAGAAAATTTAATTTCCAATCGATTGACACCATGATCAAGTTTGTACGAATTACCGTTTTTGAGATAATTGAGTTTTTGAACATAAAATTCAATAGATGGCGACACTAGTACCGTGTAAATTAATTTTAATTTTTTGCGAGTTTTGACCAAATTTTCAACTTGGTCGCTGGTGGCGACACCTGGCGGATTTTAAATATTAAAAATTTTTTCATTTCATAAACGGTAGATCGTACGAGCTTGATCATAATGTCAATCGATTCAGAATCTCAAAATCTATAAAACTGAATGATTTTATTGTTGAATTCGGTGTAGTTTTCATGTTTCACGCGCTTAAACATTTCAATGTATTTCCTATGGGAAAATGTCCCATAGAAAATAGCTGGGCGTGTTCAAACGCCGATAACTCAAAAACAATAAATTTAATAAACATGTTCATAATGTCAATCAATTCAGAATCTTAAAATCTATCAGTCAAAATAATTTTATGATTGAATTCGGTGTAGTTTTTATGTTTCATGCGTTTAAACATTTCAATGTATTTCCTATGGGACATATTTTCAAAACGCCAAAAATGAATTTTTCGATAGTATCGATAGTATTTCGTTCATCACTTTCGATTAAATTCAATTTTTAAAATTAGTGATTATATTATTATCTATGTTTAAACAAATATAACTCAAGAATTATAAATTGTATAACATTTATCATAACCTTATTTGATAAAACGTTTTCTTATCTACATTTGTGCCAAGATTTAGAATTTAGTTTTGCGCGGTTTTTGAGATATTGAATTTACTACAGACCATGTAAAAAAAGCTTAAAACGCGTATATCTCAAAAACGATAAGATCTACAAAATTTATCATAAATTTATTCGATTAAGAATATTAAAATCTATAAACATAAAAAGTTTTGACGTTTGATTCGTGGTAGTTACTAAGATATTAAGATTTAAACATAAAATAAACAATAAACATAAAAAACGTGTATAACTCATGAATGATAAGATCTACCAAATTGATTATAATTTAATTTGATGAAACGTTTTCTTATTTAAAATTGTGCCAAGTTTAAAATTTATTTTTGTGCGGTTTTTGAGATATTGACATTACAACAGACTATGTAAAAAAAGCTTAAAACGCGTATATCTCAAAAACGATAAGATCTACAAAATTGATCATTAACTCATTCAATTAAGAATACTAAAATCTATAAAATTGAAAAGTTTCAATTTATAATTATTTGTGGTTATTGAGATATTTAGATAAAAACAAAAAATAAACAATAACTTAAAAAACGCGTATAACTCAAAAACGATAAGATCTACAAAATAGATCATGTGTTCATTCAATCAGAAATTTTATAATCTATAAATATGGTAAGATTCGAATTTTAGTTATTTGTGGTTCTTGAGATATTAACTTTATAACAGACCATGTAAAAAAAGCGTTAAACGCGTATAACTCAAAAACGATAAAATTTATCAAATTGATCATAAACTTATTCAATTAGGAATAACAAAATCTATAGACATGAAAAGTTTCAACATTCATTTATTTGTGGTTATTGAGATAATGAGATTAAAACAAAAATTAAACAATAAACATCAAAACACGCATAACTCATTAACTATAAAGTTTAAAATGTTGATCATAAATTCATTCTATTATGGATTTCATATTCTATAAGTGTAGAAAGTTTCATATTTAAACATTGTATAGTTCTTAAGATATTGAACTTTGAACTAAATATATCAATACCGAATTTGTCGCGAATATACCAATACATTGGATTGCCTATTCCAGAGTGAGATGCGACGTAACTAAGTAGGTTATTTAGCTATGACCATAAACAGCACGAAAACTGTGCATCGTACAAACTCGAAAATGTTTTCAATCAATTCAGAATCTAAAAATCTACCGGAATCAATGTGAAAATCATCAAAATCGGTCAATAGATACAAGTCAATAGACAGATCGATTTGGCAGAAGAACCGTTTGACATCGTTCACATTGACATGGTAAGAAGATTGAATAATTACAAATCAACCAAAATAATATCGTTCAATGGAATATACCATAAATGTGGGTGTCCGTGGATGTCAGGTGCGTATAGATTGAAACACCATTGATTTCATAGGCATTTATACGTACAATTGGCAAATGCAATACAATCATATGGAAATAGCCATAAGAATATTGAATATTAGTGTATTTCAATGGGAAAGTATGGGGAAAACGGTGAAATTTCGGATTTTGTTGATTTGACAACATGTTTTAAAACTTCATTTTTTCAAAAACTACAATGATTTATATTTTAAATCTGATGATGTTAATAGATAAGATAATGATCTATAAAATGACAAATTGATCACACTTGTACAACTTATCAATCGTTAGTTATAAAAGTTTAAAGATAACCTAAAATTTATTAGTTTTTTATTAATAACTCAAAAACAACTAAGAATTAAGTTTTGAAACTTTCCAGAATTATAGATTTAACAATTTCTGATCGATTAAAACTATAATCAACTTAATGCAACTTATCATTTTAAAGTTATTTGCATAATTGTAATTTTATTAACATTGTGTGTTCAAACTTGAATAACTCAAAAATCGTAAAGAATTAAACTTTGAAATTTGGCACAATAATAGATCATTAAATGCTTAATCAAAAGAAATATAATTTAAATTTATAAAACTTATCAATCGTGAGTTATAAATTTTTGAAGTTGACCTAAATTTGAATGCTTACTTTGTTAAAAACCGCTATAACTCATGAAAAACAAATCACACAAAGTTGATCAAATACTTATTTAATGAGAAATTTAATGATCTATTATTGTGCCAAATTTCAAAATTTTATCTTGTATAGTTCTTAAGTTATCAGTTTCTAAACATATAATAAACAAAAAACTATAAAAACGCATATAACTTAACAATGATAAGTTATACAAAATTGATTATAGTCTCAATCGATTAGAAATTGTTAATTCTGTAAGTTTAGAAAGTTTCAGTTTTTAATTTTGTACCATTCTTGAGTTATTGATTATAAACTAAAAAAATTTAGGTCAACTTAAAGTTATAATAACTAATGATTGATAAGTTTTATAAAAATAAACAAAATGTCATTTTATAGATCATTTTCTTTTCTATTAATGTCGTAAGTTTTAGTATTCAATTATAAATAGTTTTTGAGATATTAAATTTTGAACAAAACTTGTATAACAAAAAAATATTGAACAAAAAACCCAGATAACTCAAGATTGATAAGATTTAGAAAATTGATAATAAGTTCATTCGATCAAGCATCTCAAAATCTATAAGTGTGCCAAGTTTCAGAATTTGAATATGTACCATTCTCGAGAAATTCCAATTTTTCAGTTTTGAAAACCAAAATTTTAGTGAATTTGTGTGTATAGTTTGAGTATAGTTTGAGATGTTTGAGAATAGTTTGTGAAAAAGATGGTGGCGTTACCCCATGAATGATCTTTGACCTCAAATATCTCAAAAACCGTACAGCGTACAAACTCTAAAATAGCTTTAATCGTTTCAGAATAACAAAATCTACAAGAATCGATACCAAAATTATCAAAATCGGTAAATAGCAATAGATGCTATTTTATACACCCAAAAAGCTTATTTAGACTAGCTGATAAGTACAGGCATTGGACATCAACTAAGCAAATCAGACTGAATAATGAGATCAAACCAATATCATTATCGAATTGGAATTTTATCAAGAAAAAGTGAACTATTTGTCAAAACACCTTGTGTAAGAATTAATCGATCTTACAAACGAACCAAACAATCATAGTCAATGAAATACATCGTACATTGAAAGGTAAATGTGCAAAATGTACAAAGAAACAACTCTAAAAGAATTATCGACAAGTTGGAACATGGAATATGATTTTGAGCCTAACCAATCAGTTCAATACGTCCAAAATTTATGAATTAGCGAAAATGTGTGGCGAATCTATCAATACATTGGATTGCCTATTCCAGAGTGAGATGCGACGTAACTAAGTAGGTTATTTAGTTATAACCATAAATAGCACGAAAACTGTGCATCGTACAAACTCGAAAATGTTTTCAATCAATTCAGAATCTAAAAATCTACCGGAATCAATGTGAAAATCATCAAAATCGGTCAATAGATACAACTCAATAGACAGATCGATTCGGTAGAAGAACCGTTTGACATCGTTCACATTGACACGGTAAGAAGATTGAATAAATACAGATCAATCAAAATAATATCGGCAACAGACAATCGACGCATTCAGTCGTTTTGTGTGGGCAACGACATCAAAGACAACAACTGGATTTAACTTTGTCAACAATTGGCATTGATAATGGCAAGAAAAAAGTGAACTATCTGTCCAAGCACATATTGGAATCTCAAATATGATTTTAAACTTAACCCCATTAACGTCGATTACGTCCAGAATTCATGAATTGGCGAAAAGAGTAACGTTACAAGGTGAGACATGACAAACATAAAGTTCAAGATGGAATAACAAATATTTTTGTAACAGATTTGATCGGTGGACGAACCGTTTGACATTGACACAGTAAGAGGATTGAATAAATACGGATCATCAAAAGAAATATTGGTATCTGGTCATCGACACATTCACTCGTTTTGTGTTAACAACGACATCAAAGACACAAACAGGATTCAACTCGGTCAACTTGATACCACAAGTAAAGCAAATCGACAAACAGAAAACCATCGTTGAATACAAGTACATTGGAATAGATTCCAGTGTTTCGAGAAAACGTGAACAATGCGAATATAAAACAGATATCCACACCAACAACGAAGCAATGTTTTAGTGGAAAGAGTAAATCAGGCACTGATGAAACGAATAACTGGACAGATGAACGAAGCAAATCAAAACAAACACATGATCGGACCATTCATGCAAAACTGTGCGAACGAATATAGTTCAACAATCGACTTGTTCAACATTGAAACAAAGACAGTCGTTGATTCTATGTAACAATTGACAGGAAAACAGTAGCTGACACCCGAATTGAAGGGATATAAGATGAACGTTCAGCGGAGTGCAATCATCTTCGATAGAATGGATGGATAGAATTAGCACAGTCCAAAATGAAAGACCAAATTGTGAAAGACAGAGGTTGAATATGATGATGGTGAAGATCACGACACTAATCATGAATGTAAAACAAGCAATATTTCCCACGAACTGGCACACGTGGATCATGGCAAATAGACAATAATACAATACCACAAAATAAAAATTCATGATGATAGTGTTAAAGTTGAACAAACTTACATGTTGATGATCGTCGATGATGAGCTTAAGGGATAAAAGTTAGTGAATAAATGTACACAAAGCAAAAATATCTTTTTTTCATAAAATACAATAGTAAAATTTAAAAAAAAATGGTTTGGTGATGCCGAAAATTGTGATTGTCCTCCAAAAAAAGATCTGCTTTTTAAACGATCGGCCTCCATCAGCATCACGACAAATTTCTGGAAACAGGAACGCCACCGCCATAACTATTAAAAGTTAAAAAAACTTGATTAGTCATTTAATCATTAGTTTGTTAAAAACGCCATTAATCAAAGAGGCGGAGATAGGCGAATGATAAGGAAAAGAAGATAGAACCAAAACGAATGACTAACAACTCTGACCCTTATGGGTGAAGGGCATCTCACGGACTCGATCACACATATGACTTATTAGGACACGGTGAGATCCATGGAGTAAGCATTACGTTTTGGATGAAAAAGAGAGAATGAGATAGATCCTCAACGAATGACTGATAACTCTGGTCCTTATGGGTGAAGGACTCTCACTACACAGCCCACACATACGGCTTATTGGGCCGCGGCGAACTTCGGTGGAGTACGCATTGCGTTTTGGAAGAAAAAGGGGAGAGGAAATAGAATCCTCAACGAATGACTAACAACTCTGGCTCTTATGGGTGAAGAGCTCTCACGACACAGCCCACACATACGGCTTATTGGGCCGCGGCGAACTTCGGTGGAGTACGCATTACGTGTTGGATAGAAAAAGAGAAGATGAGATAGAATCCTCAACGAATGACTAACAACTCAGGCCCTATATGGGTGTAGGGCATCTCACGGACTCGATCACACATACGTCTTATTAGGACACGGTGACATCCGTGGAGTACGCATTACGTTTTGGAAAGAAAAATGAAGAGAGTAAAGGATAGGAGGTAAAGGATATGGGTTTTATCAAAATAAAAATTAAATTTAACTTAGCTTTAGTATTTGTTGTTGTCTTCATTGATGACTGATGAGTTCAATTATCGCCAGTAGTTGAACCAGTAGTAGTTCTTTTCAGTAATCGATCTATCTTGATGATTGAAGGAATTTACAAACAGTAAAGAGTTCATAAAAAAACGAGATGAAATCAAGTTATTCATTTTAAAATTAAAGGAAAACCAATGTCATCACAATTCAATGACGCATCGGGAACAATGAGCTAACACGCTGACTGATAAGAATAGACAAAGGCTGAAAGGCGTCCAACGTGATGAACCAAAGTCGTAGCATAAACGATTGAGCCGCTACCACAAAGTTCTGGTGGTTGGCGCCTACCGACTCCCTCCCCTATGTTCAACTAGTAAAGTATGGCGCCTAATGAGACGAATCAATAATGATCGTCACCAGTGACACTAGCTAACTTCTACAATAAAATGATGCAATTATGATGGCGCCTATCGATTCCCTCCCCCATGTTCAACTAGTAAAAACGATCGAACCGCTACCACAAAGTTCTGGTGGTTGGCGCCTATCAACTTCCTCCCCCATGTTCAACTAGTAAGGCGCCTAATGAGACGAATCAATATCGCTGATATGATCGCCATCAGTGACACTGATTAACACTAGAATGATGCAATTATGATGGCGCCTATCGACTTCCCCCCCCCATGTTCAACTAGTAGAGCAAGGCGCTTAATGAGACGAATCAATATCGCCGATTAATAAACCAATGGATTCTTTTGTCTTCACCTGGTTTTACCACGACACGCATGACAACGTTTCACACACGTTAATCATCCTCAATCCTTCGTCCACCACGCCACGTGCTTCCGATATTTTACTTCTTTTGTCATTAGTTTTCATTTGATTTAATAAACTTGTTTCAGAATTCATCCATCTCAATAATAAATCAAAATATTTCATTACGAATAATTCTGGTACGTTTATTTGTTTTCAATTGATCATTCACTAATTTGTTGAATATGCTTCAAGCTTCATTGATGCTACCTGTGGATCAAATACTTCTTATTAGATCAGTTTTGGTACGTTTCAATGTTTTTAATTAATCTTTACTTAATTTTTTACCTTGTTTTAAGTTTTGTTAGTGCCAACTATACATTGCGTTTGATCATTCTGGTACGTACGTTGTTTGTGATAGATTCTTCACTAACTTATTGACCATGTTTCAGGCTTCGATGACGAAAATTGTGGATCAGTTATTTTATCTTAGATCATTCTGGTCCGTTTAATTGTTTGCAATTGATCTTTTACTAATTTGCTTGAACTCGTTTCATGTTTCAATGTTGCCAAATGGAAATCAATTAATCATTTCACTTTGGTACGTTTCATTTATTGTCATTGATCTTTCACTAACTTATTGAACATGTTTCAGGCTTCGGTGACAAAAACTATGGACCAGTTAACTTATCTTGGATCATTCTGGTATGTTTTATTGTTTGCCTTTGATCTTTTACTAATTGATTTGAATTCGTTTCATGTTTCAATGTTGTCAAATGTAATATAATCAATCAATCATTTTACTTTGGTTCGTTTCATTTATTGTCATTGATCTTTAACTAACTTATTGAACATGTTTCAGGCTTCGATGACAAAAACTATGGACCAGTTAACTTATCTTGGATCATTCTGGTACGTTTAATTGTTTGCCTTTGATCTTTTACTAATTGATTTGAATTCGTTTCATGTTTCAATGTTGCCAAACGTAATATAATCAATCAATCATTTCACTTTGGTACGTTTCCTTTATTGTCATTGATCTTTCACTAATTTTTTGAACATGTTTCAGACTTCCATGACAAAAACTGTGGATCAGTTATCTTATCTTGAATCATTCTGGTACGTTTCATTGTATGTGATAGATCTTTCATTAACTTATTGATCACATTTTAGGTTTCGGTGATAAAAACTGTGAACCAGTGATTTTATCTTGGATCATTCTGGTACGTTTAATTGTTTGCCTTTGATCTTTTACTGATTGGTTTGAATTCGTTTCATATTTCAATGTTGCCAAATGGAAATCAATTAATCATTTCACTCTGGTACGTTTCATTAATTACCTTTGATCCTTCACTAATTTATTGATCATATTCCAGGTTTCGTTATTAGTATATGAAAAGATAATATGGTAATATGTAAAGTTGATGTATCTTGTATTATACTACATTCTTTTTTTTTCTCCAGAATATGGAAATAATAACCATGGATCCATCTACATGAAGAAGACATAATAGGTTTACTTTACATTTAAATCATTTACTAATTTTGTTTTATTCTTACCATGTTTTATCGATATTGGCATCGATTTCCTGATTCCGTTTGGCGATTGCTGAATTGATTGGCTAGATCGATTCGACTTGGAACTGACGACCTGAAATTAAAACATTAATTCATGAAACATCAAACACATACATACACACACACCCACACACCCACACATACACATTTAACACATACAAACTAATCTATCTATCCTAACTCTACTATTGCCCAGCGACATGCTTTTGTTTTCATATTTGCGCCGCGCTTTATCTAATATCTTTTCTATTTTCTCAATAGCCACAAGAAGATCAAAGACCGGAAGAAAGAAGACTTGAAGAATGAAGAACTAAAGAAAGAAAACCTGAAGAAAGATGACCTGAAGAAAGAAGACTTGAAGAAACTGAAGATCTGAAGCGTATGAGAGGGTGAGAGAGAGTGTGCGAGTGAGTGTGAGTAAGAGATATGAAGATATAATTATCATCATCATCTACATCATCCTGTCCCCTAGCGTCTGCAAGAGCGCGTGCGAGCGTTTGCGCGTTAATTTTAGTTTTAATTCTAGTTTAATTTTAGTTTAATTTTAGTTTTAATTTTAATTTAATTTAATTTTTACTTAACCTTTTTTCCCTTTAAGCAAAGAAGCCTAGCGTTGGATGGTAGCCGGCCGAGAAGATCGACGTCGTCAGGGTTGAGGGTTCATGGGTTTAATTAATTTATTTTTATGAATGCTTTACTAACTTTTTAGCGAGATTCTGCGTAAGCAGAGTTTAGCAACTTTTTTATATTCCTTACAGCTACAGTGATCGAATGGCGCCAGGATGAAGTTCAAATGGATGGCAAAAGATCCGATGACTGAAGACCTGAAGAAAGAAGACTTGAAGAAAGAAGACTTGAAGATAGAAGACTTGAAGATAGAAGACTTGAAGATAGAAGACTTGAAGACCCGAAGATATAACCTGAAGCGTATGAGAGGGTGAGAGAGAGTGTGCGAGTGAGTGTGTGTGTGAAATATGAAGATATAATTATCATCATCATCTACATTATCATCTACATCATCGTGTCCCCAAGCGTGTCCCGAGCGTGTCCCCTAGCGTTTGCGTGCGAGTGCGTTTGCGAGTTAACTTTAGTTTTAATTTTAGTTTAATTTTAGTTTAATTTTAGTTTTAATTTTAACTTTATTTTATTTTTATTTTATTTAACCTTTTTTCCCTTGAAGCAAAGAAGCCTAGCGTTGGATGGTAGCCGGCCGAGAAGATCGACGTCGTCAGGGTTGAGGGTTCATGGGTTTAATTATTTATTTTTATAAATGCTTTACTAACTAATTAGCGAGATTCTGCGTAAGCAGAGTTTAGCACTTTTTATATTCCCTACAGCTGCAGCCATTGGATCATCGAAGCAATCATCATCAATTAATCGGTAAGTTACAATTTCCTTCACTTTTATAAGTCGCTGGGCAATTTCCTATTATTTCCTACATTGCATACACATTACAATACATTACTACCTAAAACACATTGAAATATACATTGAATTCACCTTTGTAATATATGTAATATAAAATAAAATAAACTCAATAAAATCAACTGAAATGAATATACAAATTGAATGTAATCAAAACTGTATCGAACCAAAGAATGTAATTGCATGTAACGATCAGTGAATGAAACTCTATGGTTGTCTGTTCAAACCTGAACGAGCAATTGCATATCGTCGAGTGGGAGAGATGGTGATGCTGTTGCACGATGGTGATGGTGATGCTGTTGCACGATGGTGATGGTGATGCTGTTGCACGATGGTGATGGTGATGCTGTTGCACGATGGTGATGGTGATGCTGTTGCACGATGGTGATGGTGATGCTGTTGCACGATGGTGATGGTGATGCTGTTGCACGATAGTGATGGTGATGCTGTTGCATGATGGGGATAGTTACATTGATTTGTCATCGGTAACATAGTAACAACGTGCAGATCAATGGACATACATTGGTCATACATTGGTCTCTCAACAAAGACAAACACACAATGCAGGGTCATTCATAAACTCTTTCCTCAACACGTTGTTTCCCCAAATTTTTTTCAATTTTGCATTATTTTGCGTGTCTCGTGCGATTAATAAATTATTTGATATATTATTATAATAAAAGGATTTAAAATTTACAAGATGAAGATTTAATGTGTCCAAAATTCTTCAACAACATTTACATAAAATTTATTGGAGGTCTTAAGTTCTAATATTATAAATTGATGGATGATCACAACGACAATGCATGAAATGAATTGGATAAAAGAAATGTTGATTTAAAATGAGCTTTTGTTAACCAATTTGAACGAGAAGAGAAGCAAAAGACGAGTGACTTGTATTTAGCATTACATTACACAGAGTGAATAACTAAACTTATAAAGCATGCTGCTTACAGTTTTACAATTGCTATGATCATTGTGGGTTGTTTAGTCATTTTGATGTAGATATGATTTGTTGATAAGAAATGGTATGAAGCACAACTCAACACATCAGCGAGTCTGCTTTTGTAGTTGAAGGAGGGTAGTTGTAGTTTGTAGTTGTAGTTCCACTATGGTATCGTACTTAATTCAATCATTTTCCGTTTTGTTTCATTCCGTTTCATGGTAAATTCAGAGAATGAAACAAAATCAATGTTTCACGGAATGCAACAAAGTTAATGTTTCATAGAATGAAACTAAACTAATGTCGTAAACTCAACTCGAGACCAATCGATAATGGTCACAAAAAACAACATCGAATCAGAAAAACAGACATTAATTAAATGAATAAAAGTTTGCAAATCTAAGAGATTCTACCAAAACAAAGATGCAAATCCTAACCTCTGAGTTTTTCAAAATTTGGTCATTTTATTTTTCACATTTTCCAAAGTCAATTGTATGTGAAAATTGTAAAAAAAAATGTATTTTTACATGTTAAGGAATGTATCCAAGCTCGCTTTCCAGATTCGTTTCTGACCATTGGCCGGTTTGTCGGTGAGCATATGGCGAGGTAAGTTTGGTCTGTTCAAAGTATTGTCCATTCCCATTAATTGGAACCGTTGCTTGTCTCGAGTTTAACTTGAGGTCAGCTTGATGATTAACACGAACCGGAAATCGTTCTCGTATTTGATCATAATCGAATCGGTTATTCGGTTGTTTCGACGATTGTTTTACACCATTCATTTTCGATTTTTGTAAACAATCCGACGTCGGACAATTCTCCGTGCTTGACTGGCAATCGTTCTCTTCCATGCCTTAAAAAATGCATCAAAATTTTTAAATAACAAACAATATATGAATGATTTAAAATGGATACCTGAATCGGATGACATGCTCAACACTTGACTAGGATAGAATTCGTTAGGTGACAAGTCAAATTGTTTTGAAGGATGAGTGATGAAAAATGGTTTTATTATTGCGTCACCTCGTTCAGTAACAGTTCGAGGTGATTTCATTAAACGATCATCATTTTTCATATTAGCTTGTCTGTTTAAATCTGATCTAACATTTTTTATTTCTTTTAATTCATTTGAACGGCGTGTAGTTTCGTTACGAACATTTAAATTTTCAAAATCTGCGTTTATCTGAGTCATGCTATCATCTTTCTTATTATCATTTGATTTAAACGGAGAATTGGACGATTTTGGCGGATTAAGATACTGTTCACTATAGACACGACATTTGTCATTATTAGTAACGGAATCATTTGGCGGCGGCAAGAATATTCGATTACAATGTTCCTTGTTAACAATTTTGGTTCGAGCAAAACGTTTGCTTCCTTTCAATTTTTGACTTCCATTGCGTAGGCGAGTCCAAATTCGAGATCGATTAATCGACTTTTTACGTGATCCAAAAATAGAGGTACCAAGTTGCCGAATACGGCCAAATATTGTGGTCTTCTCATCGGGCGTATCGGTCGTCTTACTGATAATGGAATCCAATCGCATTCCCTCAATCGAACCTCTCTGTCGTTGATAAAAGTTTCCACTAAGATTTGGTGATAAGGTGTTTGACGTTCGTTGTGTACGTATATTATGATGAAAACTTTCATTACAATTTTTATTATCATTTCGATTTGTTCGACTTTTTGAAAAGTTTTGCAAGATGGAATCGTCTAAAACAATGTCATCATGATCGATCATACAATCGGGACATTGTAAGTGTTGTTGTTGTTGCTGCTGTTGTTGTTGTGTCGGATCAGACTCCATACTTTGGCATAGGTTGCAACATTCTTCGCAATTGACCTCCATACTGCATAGTTCACAATCCTCTCTTGAATTGGTTGATCCATTCGATGCAATCATTGTCGACCATTTATCAACTGATGTACTCTTGTTAAAACACTTTACTCCAACATTGCTACTCTCCGGCAAGTACAAAACAACTGGTGGATCCAACTTCAATAAATCTCTGGATCGATTTCTAAACAAAAAAAAATAAAATCGTGGTTAATCGCAATTCATTTAGATTGAACATAAAATTAGACATACTTATTATTGGATAAAATAGCTACATTTGGTTCACTTTTTGTTTTACTAATCGCATGATTTGATTTTGGCGACAATCCATTTTTAGGAATTTGATTTCTAATTATGTTTTGATTAGTGCCACTTCCAACATGTGCAAGCAACTCTTCTGATGCAAATGTTGAAACACGAATACGTTGCCGATTGTTGGCATCGTTATTGTTGTTGTTGTTGTTGTTTTCGGCGCTTATTTTATGACGTTCGTTAATCTCTTTCACCGAAACATTGTGTTCTTCGTTGTCAAAGAAAATTGAATTGGAAATTGTTGATTTAAGTTTGCCATTGATCTGTTTATGATCTCCATTCGTTTTTGGGATCATTTTCGTAACTTTAGCTGATTGTTTCTCCTTTGTTAATCTACTCTGATTCGTTTCGAGCACTTTCACGGTTGTATTCGGGGTCGATTGTCCTTCCGTACGTTGTACAATGTTATTGTTGACGATCGACTTGTTATTGTTGTTGGTCGATGGAATGGCCTCGACCACCTTGACGCCTCGTAACGTGTCACCAAAGAAACGTTGTCCCGCCAAATTTGGAACAACATTCTCGTTGTTTGGAACCGTTAAAATTGATTGCTGCTTGTGTGGAATTCGCTTATTAACATTGTTCGATGTATATTCCTGTTTCGTTTCATTACTATCCAAATGTAAAGCTGGATGTGTGGTGGTGGTGTCCTTCGTATCGAACGATGCTGCCGCTTTTGCAGATGCTTTCGCCTACATTCCAAACGTGAACATATACAAAAGAATAGAAAAAAATGTTTCGTTAGACTTGGCAAGACATGTCTCACTAAAATATTAAATATTTGACCGTAATCGTTCTAATCGCGTCATTTTGCCGTTATACCCGTTCAGGTAACCTTATAAAAAGCACGGTATTGTTTACTTTAGGCTTGTCCCGTCTTGCTTCTTCTCTCCTTTTTTTTTCAATTCAATCTCTCATTATAAACCGTTTGGCTGTGGCTGCAGTAGTGTTAGTCACGAATTGTCGTGATGCGACCTTACCGGTGGCCTTATGGTAACAACAACAACATCAACAACAAAAAACAACAAACGACTGACGACGGTGAGATGACGAAGACACAACAATCAACACCAAAATGAAACACATTACGAGTGTAACATGTTTGTTTTGTGCAAACAATCAAGACTGACCGATTGATTTGATTTGATTTGAATGCACTGAAACACACAGATGATCCATAATGAATAGAGTTGCACTTGTTACTATAGATCAAAGATGAATCCAACTGTTCGATTGTCCCTCTTTTTCTTTCTTTTTTTTCTCCTTATCAGATTTGATGTAATCAAAAGATAGGGTTCTCAACAATCGATCGGCATCGAATGATTAAAAAAAACCTTGAACATGAATCATCATCATCATCAAACATCGAATAACACGAACATAAACATGGTATGATATGATACGTGTTGTGTGATGTGAGCAATGTGTCTGGATACCACAAGGTCTTGGTCAAACTGCGAATCGATTTGCCAACAGATGATCGGTGATCACGACATATTCATTAGGGCGCCAAACTCCAACACAACAAACATCGTTCGGTCGCTCGTCGACACACGTTTGAAATACAAAAGATTTGCTTCGCCATGCAACAGGCATAGCATCAGGCGACACTGTGTCAACTGTGCACATGTCCGCGCGAGTGCACGATCCATTGAATTGTCTGGCGCGGATTGAGCCAACATCGGGAGCAGACAGCCGTCGCCAAAGACATCGTCACACCTTAAGGCACATGACATGGCACAAGTTGAAAATGAAAATGAACACATTATGCCGATGGTGAATATTTGATGATCATAGTGATGAAAAGAAGTTTTGTATTACAATGATCAACTGATTGCCTCTTTTTACATCCATTGCTCATCCAATTGATGATCAAGTGTTGATGTATTCCAAATTTAATGCCAATAAACTAGATGAGATGTGAGATCGTTTTTGTTGATGTTCATTTGCATTGCAATCGGCATAGATCTTGTCTCATGGCATCAACCTAACGTTTGATCACAACCATCACCACCACCACCATCATCATCATCCTCCTCATTATTGTTATTCTCGATGGGATATTTATAGATCAGGATTAATACC
The DNA here is from genome assembly GCA_029204025.1 of Blomia tropicalis. Taxonomy (NCBI): domain Eukaryota; kingdom Metazoa; phylum Arthropoda; class Arachnida; order Sarcoptiformes; family Echimyopodidae; genus Blomia; species Blomia tropicalis. The sequence continues at coordinate 1,593,686 of CM055090.1, forward strand.
AATTCTGATTTCAAACTATTAACATAAATTATGGGTGATAATTGCCTTTAAACGAGACTGTAAGCATGTGGCCATTTTCATCCATGAGAATGTATTAATCGACACCGACAATATATATGGCCAACCCATCGGCTATAACTGGACATTGCCACCATTGTTAACCGGCCAATTGTGTATGCGTTTGTGTCTTGTGTACGTTTTGTTTGCCATCAAATGCCAAGCCTAGTTAGTGTTAATGTTTTCGGTGTGCAAGAATAGACCATTTTGTCACGAGTACAATAGGTTGCAATGATGCGCACACAAGAACGGCATCGACATAAAGTGTAAACCACCAAACACTTGACGGTGATCGATGATCATAAAGCATCATTCAAGTCTACAAACTTTGTCTATCCAAAACCAAACGCAAAGTTTGTTTCAACGTTATTTTTTTTCTTGTTTTGTGGCCACTTTCAAACATTTACTATTCTGGCAATGTCCCATCCACTCCATTCAAGTTTATCTAATTGAGCTAACACAAAAAAACGAACGAACGAACGAACGAATAAGCTAAGTGGACAATGAACGAGTGAATGAACAAGGAATGGACGACTCGATTCACTCGTTTATGGTCAACCATTGGTCATGTTGTGATGTGAATAGGTCTCATTGTCGTTGGCTGTTCACTTATTGGAAACAACGGAACCATTGTGCTGAGTCCATGTGAAGGAACTGCTTATACCCGTGTTATTAGCATCGTGTGATTGTATCAAAATTGTAACGAGATACCGAACGATGATGGATTGATTGCAATAATTGACGACAAAACTATGCCGAACAACACCAACGGCAACAAATGGCGAGAAGAGAAAATTGGAGAGAAAGAGAGGGAGAAGACAAACAAGCCAAAAGACCGATTAGTTAAAAAAGCTTTCGTTTGGGATATCGAGAGTTTGAATCACACATCAAGATGTTCGGTGCCGATAGATAGACACCACTAATGTTGACTCTTTGAACTACACCCAATATTTCCACTTATTTCAAGTCTCCATTCTTATCTCATAGAATCAAATTGATGCCGAGCATTAAGAAATAAATAAAAAAAAACGAAAAGAGAAAACAAGGTTGTGAGGACCAATTGAGTGAATTGAGTGTTAGGGCAATCGACTAATCTCCAACCAATCTCAATTGCCCTTCTGTTATATGTTGATAAAATAGTGTCACTTACGAATAGTCTGTTGTTTTGCAATTCGTCGCTAACGTTGGACCATTTAGAGTTTTTCTCCTCATTTGGTATAGGACTTGTTATCGGACATTTATTTGCAGAGATAATATCACGATGAACCAATTTGTGAGAACCATTTCCGTCCGAGTCGTTGTTCAATTCTGGTAAGACAAAGTTTTGAGGACTCTTGTACGATTGAAAGCGGTAATCGCGACGTGCGGCTGCCGCATGAGCTGCCGCCGTTCGTGATTTATTTGGCTCCGATTTGGTAGAGATGATCATTGAACTGATCGACGACAATTCGGTCCAAGACAATGAATCGTTTCCATTGGTTGAATGATTATTGTTATGTTTGGTCAGTGCCACCATTCGTCGAGCACGTTCAAGTGATCTGTGAACATAAAAGAAAACATATATAGAACAACAATTATTAAATTGTTGAATAATCATTAACTAAACGACAATCGACAATTGAACAATGCGTTTTGTGCACACAACAAATTTTCATCGAAATATACCTTTGACCAGACGCTGGTCGGCCATTGACCAATGAATGTTGAGGCTGTTGTTGACGATTATGATTGTGATGATGATGATGATGATCCATTCTTTTGTTGAGACCGGCAGCAAATGCTCGCAACTTAACTCCACTGTTCGATTCATTTGGTTCGGCACATTCAGTCGATGCACCATTTGATCGGGGTAAATCTTCTTCCTCAATATCGCTACAATGATGTCTGGTCGCAAATGATGACAATTCGGAGAAGGCATAGTTTGATGATCTCGATGCAATCGATGGTGTGGTCGTTGAATGTATTGATTGTTGGGGCGTACCACGATATGAGTATGGTCCCATTTGTCCAGTGAGTGGAACATGTAATCGGCCAATGTTGGCTGAACCTTGTCTCAATTCGGCCATTCGATTGCACATTCGAATGGCGTCCTCAGAGCTAACGCACACAAACAAGTGACATTCAAGTCGTTGGCCCGAATTCACCTTTTGAAGGATACACGCAAACAACGGCGGATGTGGAAGACCTAATCGATTTGTGGTGAAGAAAGAAAGAAAGAAAGAAAGAAAGAAAGAAAGAAAGAAGAGAATGATGAAATCTGAGGCAACAGAACAATTTAAATGATGATGATGATTGTAGTTACAACTAAAGTGAACATGCACAAGTCCAACACTTTTAGCATATATGAACAAACACAATTGAAATTGGAGTAACTAACTGGTGTCTTTCTTATTTTGTTTGTTGATGAAACAATCGACCAATGCAAATGAACACTGAAGGACGAGTGAATTTGTGTCCGTTTGTGTGTGTATGTGTATGTGTATGTGTTGACATTCTTCACATGAAATGTGACGTCGTAATCGGAGCTAATTGTTCCCTATCATTGATGTGGGGCAATACGACTCGACAATGGGCATAGAATGAAATAAAATGTCTTACTTTGGTCCCCGTGTGAGTTTGAATCAAGTCGATCGAGTCGTTTTTTTGAAGAGTATATTCAAAACTTATACGAAAAATGTACTCAATAAACCATAGTGCCATTCTCCAAAACGAGACAAACAGTAGTAGAAATGTTGTCTTAGATGGACAATTAAAGCTAATCGTTACAAGTGGTGTATATCTACCGTTTCTTAGTTTTTTTTTCGGAGTGTACGGGCGAACGGACGAGTGTGTCAGGTGTTGCTGTTGTTGTTGTTTTTGTTTTTTTTTGTTGAGATATATTCATCTATCTATGAGTATGCATGGATATATATATGGGGGCCAATAGGTAAAGTGTTGTAAAAGTGAGTGACCAATCTGACAGTGACGCCATGTCTCAGCAATAGTTGTCCTCCGGACGATTTTGAATACATAATTAGACATGCAGTGTGATAAAACAAACAAAATGAATTGCAACTCGGTGATCTCACTGGCTCAACTTGACTTAGTTGCCACAAAACATGGAAGGCGCACAATGGAACAGTGTCATCGCCGATTGTCTCTCTCTCTCTCTCTCTCTCTCTCTCTCTCTCTCTCTCTCTCTCTCTCTCTCTCTCTCTCTCTCTCTCTCTCTCTCTCTCTCTCTCTCTCTCCCCTTCACCTCAAATTATGAGAATGTGTTGTGTCCATCTTCGGGAAAATGTCCCATGCTAGCACTCGGTTCAATGTGCGGATGTGTGGCCAGAAATAGATGTGTACCCACACACACACACACACGCTGACAACAGAATTAACTGACCGTTTAGTTGCCCATTGATTCAATCAAACACATTAATAACAAACAAACAGGAAAAAAATGCACAAACACTTTTTTTCAGTTAATAAATTTAAATGTAGATTTACCCAAATTGTCAATGTGTGGCAATGTTGCTCACATGGGCTGAACTCATTTAGTTCATTTGAATGGATCATTGAATAAATACCTTGACGAATTGATCCACTCACTTAATGATTACGATCTCGTTTGCCCGTCCCCGACCATAATCCATCGTTTGAATCCAAGCATGCTCTGTTGATGTTTCAGTGATATTTAAATTTCAATGATAATTAAAAACAAAACTTAACCTCAACAATCAACCTCAAACACACACACACACACTCTTACAAAGAGTTGTTGAAGTGCTGATGCATGAGATCGACAATCAGTACTTCAATGGCAAGAAAAAAAAACAAGAAAAGAAGAAAAAATTGAATCTCAATTATTATCATCATCATCATCATCATTGTGTCCATGTTGGTGGCAGTGAGATGCAGTTTGTTTCTTAATGAAACCAATTAAGACCGTTGCTCCTTTAATTGGCTACATACAACTGGCTGCATGGACAATTGTCAATTCATTCGGCTGGGAGGGGCCGAGTCGAGTTTGGAGCCAACCATTTTTTTTAAATTTTATTTTATTTGGAAGCAGTCGAAAACGGCCGGCAAGAACATTCAACAGACCCACATTTGTCGATGTCCACGTTTGAGGTGCTAAACGAAGCAATAAGCAAACCGGCAAAAAGTGTCATCGTTTGGCCCGAATTGAACGGAAGTGGCAATACAATTGTTGCAAGTGCACTATTCTGTTTTTGTTTTTGGACACGATTCTTTCGTACAATATTTAGGTCATAGATTGTGTGCTTGTCATTCTGTTACTATCTGTTCTGTGCATGTTTGCCTCCCCCTTCCCCCTCCTCTCCAAAATGAATTGTGTCCTCGAATGGAGCACAACATAACATCATTTCGACATATATATTGAAGCACATAGACAATGTCAATTCAAGATCGTTTCGCAGAACATTAAACTGTACGTTTGCATTTTACATGTTTTGAGGGAGATTTCAATAAATCAACTTTACTGCTAGTTTGTGTTATGTTCAATGTTAATCCGTTAATATATCCAAAATCGGCGTGTCGGAATTCGAATAATCGATCGAATGATCGACGACGACGAACAATAATGCACTATACAGTGCATTACGAATCGGCTTTGATTCGATCGATCAAAGAGATTTGATCGATTATAAAGATTTGTGAATTAATGTTGGAAACGAAAAAAAAAAGAAGAACACAACAAAATGATCATAAGTACAACAAAGACACCGAAAAAAAAAGAAAACACGAAACAGGGTAACATAACATACCGAGCAAGAAACGTTGTTTGGCGTTGAGACTGATGAATGCATTCTTATCGAGTACCGAATCCGAACAAGACAATGGCACAAATGCACCAATTTGGCGTCGTTTGGCGTTGGTCTTTACATTTTTCACATTGGAACGATGTTTAAATTTTACTGCCGCCCATAGAAGGATATTGCTCAACGGTGTAATAACTTTGGTTACCACCGTTTCATTCGGTGTCGCCGCCGTTGTATTGGAGGTAGATGGAGATCCATTGGATACACTAGATGCACTAACCGATGAATGTGGTCGCATATGTGACGATTGACTCGTTGCGATGACAATTCCGTGTTGTGACATATCGGCAATCTGATTGACAGCCGACAATGACGAATACAATGAACGTACGACAACCGAACGTCGAAGTACGGTACTGTATAGGTCGAGTAATGGCTTTTGATAGGCAGAGATTCCATGATCAAGTCGATTGGTTCGCGGATCACAACATGTATGGCAACCAAGATAACGGACACGATAACGACATTTGTCCGATTTGGTCAATGGACCAGGCAATGATGAGTTGACACTTGAACGTCCATGAATAATACTATTATCGGAAACACTGGCCAATGATAATTGTGCCGGCTTGTCGCGAACATGTTTCGCCGGCGCCGCCGTCGCCGTCACCGTTGGTGTTAATGGATCGTCCAATTGATTGCAATACAGAATCGAATTGGATAGTAACATGATAGCAATAGTTTGTTGTCATATTGCACTTGATTGATCAGTATAATTAGTTCATCACATTGTCGATTCACTAAAAATGGACACAACAATTTACATATCAACATTCACACAAACACATATATATACACTGGCACAGTTCAATTGGTGCAAGTTGCGAGCAAATTATTTTTTCTGTTGTTTTGCCTCATTAACATGAATTAATGGTGAAACGGAGCAATGTTGTACGTTGGTACAATATGAACGAATGAGAGAATGAATGAATGATGCAACGGTTCCGTTGTTCGGTTGAGCATGAAATGGTCATTGGCCAAAACAATGTTCGTGTGCGAACCGATTCGAATGGTCGACTGTGGACGATTGTACGAAAATGAATGAATGAACGAACGAACGAACGTGGACATCGGTGGGAAGATAGTGGCCAAGTGACTCTCATCGAAACGTTAGACGCTTTTACGATACCACCACCACCACCACCACCACACATCATCCACAGGTAAGAAGTGTAAGAGAACGCGAACTTGAAGTGAGATCAACATTACAACGTGCTGGCACTACATTTCGCGTTACTTGTGGACATTACGTTACTTTACAATGGTGATGTTTGCCTTCTTCTTCATCTTCTTCTTGTTATTATTATTATACAACTTAGGTGTTCTCCAATGTGATGTGTTCAAAGTGTGCGGTTCAAACGACAAACTAAAGTGGCTATTCAGAATCGGACAGCAACAAGAGCATCAGTAAAGATCGTCCACTTGTTGGCCGATGTGAGCACACAACTATTCTTAATTGATATCATCAAATGGCCATAGAGTTAATGCACTTCCCACCCGCGCGCATCAATGGGCAAAAAGATTTGTCCGCCGACATTTGAGCCTTCAAATAAACAACCAATTGGTTTGCCAGTCTCATTCGCCCTCATTCATCCATTCTTGGGCAGTTTAATTGCTATTATTCACCACCGTAAACATACAATTGTATCCAATTGAGCTTCTTGGCCGTGAATTGTCCGCCGTAAAGAAATATAAAAATAAATATCTGTCCCAAAAATGGACAGACGAGACGCGGTCAAGACGAATGATGACAATGTTTATTTATTCTCCGTAGACGGTCATTAAAAAATGCCAAGTCAACTTTCATTGGACTATAATGGTACAATGACATGTTATATGTCAATTCATTGACCAATAAATGTTTGGATCGAATGTCACCATCAATCAAATAACATTAATGTGCAATTGAATGTCTTATTTTGTTGTTCTACTTATATTTTTTCTCCCCTTTTTTGTGGAGCATCATTCCTAGTTTATGCCACCGGCAACAACGTAAATGGTGGTCGCCTAAATGATGTGTTACAGTCGATTCGAAACTATCAGCTCATTCAGGTGTATCGGACTTTGTCTTGAATCAGCATCCATTCAAAAATTAAATTGGTTCGCTCGGTTGAGCAAACAACAACGGGATAGTACAAGAATGGTCAATTTGACCAATCGAACGAAACGATCTCTCAAACAATCGATCTAACTATGATCGAGAAAGTGAGTTTGCTTCCATGCTGGCTTATTATTCGATTAGTTAAGAAAGTGGTCAATGGCACCAACAACAAACAATAGAAGTAGCCAATTGATCATTTTGGCTGGGGAGAGAGAGAGAGAACGTTATATAATGATAAAGGCTTAAAACTCAATATATACTGAAGTGTTTGTGTTGCATCATTTGAGTTACTCGCACGATGCGATGCACACACACAAACCATTGGTGTCGTTTGCTTGTATAATTGTTGCAACAAGCCAACATCCACTTGAATGTTGATGACATGTTCAATTGATGAGAATAGAATGTAAGTCTAAGCCTCCAATCGTGTATATTGTGTTTGTTCGTGTTCCATTTACATTTGCATTCGACCACAAATGTATAAATTGGACTAATAGGTAAACACATTCCAATTAGTGTAAACAAATATACAGACACACACACACATATTTCCTGGTCACACTGGAACATGGACAATAAATCATCGTTCGATTTGATGTCAAGTAGTTCATTGTTGACAGATATGTACAATTGAGGACGCTTTCCAACACAATGTGTTAACATTTTTATTATTATTATTATTATTATTATTATTGTTGTAAGCATAAATTTGGTCACTCATTTCGGACATTTTCCAATCGATACAATGGGTACAATACACCAAGTGATGTTCACTTTCGTGTCGATTGTGTCATCATAATTTGATTCGATCACATTTATATGGTAATTGTGGATGAATGGTTGAGTGCCATTTTGTGAATATATCATTATATATAAAGTTTCGTACGATCAATGAGAAAACGTCTCAATCGAATACTTGACAGATGTGATGCGTCCCATGATAGATAGATAGATAGATGAAAAGATTGTTTAATAAAAAAAATGTGACAACATTGAACATGTCAAGATGTCCAATCATTCATTCATTCGATCGAACACAAAGATGAGCAAAACTTGTCACTCAAGTGTGGTCGACACATCACTCCTTTTAGTGGGAAAGTGATCCAAGTGATGTTGACCAAGTTTCACACCATTTCATTTTGTATATTTTAGTGAAATGTATGCAAATTATGATGGTCGGTGAGAAACGACATATACACTCTCCCAAAACAGTGCCGCCAATTGATTAGGTAACAAAGGCCATTTTAGTGTATATATTCGTTCCTATATATTACATCGGTGGCTTCATCAATGAACCATAGATGTGGTCGCACTTGTACGTTAATGTGTCACAACTTTGGCACCACAATTGCATTTTTTTGGGACATTGAATAGGGAAAAAATGGCACAAAGACAACCGGTACAAATTATGGAAGAAAGAGTACAATGACCGAATGTTTCATAAAACTCATCCGCAACAAACATCTTGTGGTAACAACACACACATATTTTGCCTACTTTTTATGAGAAACAAGTAGTTTCGGATTCTTCCGGCAAGTGAACGATAGAATCGTCGTGAACACATTACATTCTCTTGTATTGCAATAAAATAAAATAAAAAAAAAGTTATATTGCCATAATACTTGTATGGTTATTATTATAAATTAGTCAATTGAAGTTTAGAGAATATGAATGCATAGTGAACCATAGTGGATGACCACCACCATCGAGCACATCTACATTGATTGACCAAAAAACAAAAAAAAAAGAAAGGTGAACGGCACGTTTCGAACGATCTGATCGTGAGTTCACAAATGATTGCTCGAATTTGTGCTAATCAATGGGTCTCGTTCGAACGATTTGTGTATGTTCACTATGGTCAATAGTAAAATTATCGTGAAAGTGTGTCCCAAAGCGGCGGCAAGATCACAATCAATGGGAGAGAGAGAGAGGGCGAATATAACGGCATTGTTGAATTGGGATGACAAGGGGGACGGTGGTGCTGCTCACGATCCAATTTAGCAACCGAATGAATCATAAATGATTTTCAATGTGAGCGTATAATAGGTGTCACCATACGATACGATATCAAACCTTTTATAAGGCATCGATCGATTGAAACGGGCATAAAAGATGAAACAATCTCTCCTAGTCCTGCATGATGGATACATTTATAGTGACGACCGTGTCCATTATTCATTTATTTTCGATGCAACACGTACGGAGCACCATTGTACAAGTCCCAACATACCGATGGGGAGCATCGAAACACACACATAACTTGCAAAAGTCACGAAAATGACTTTGAGCCACTTTGGATCCATTGCCGATCGACCGAAACGACGTCAACGAGAGCACGCACACTATAGTGGAGAGCGAGAATTTCAATCATCCATTTGTACACAATATGATCGGACTAAATAGACCGAATTGTGTTTGCGTGTTTTAATTTGCCTCCTTCGATTGACTCTACAAGATCGGCACGAGATCGTTCGTGTTTATATACGAGTGTGAGAATCTTTGACAATCCATTGAGTACGTGTAAGCTGACCATACATTGATGAAGATTCGAAACGAACATTCGATTATAACTTGACGAAAGGAACAAGGAAAGAGCGCAATCTAATTTGGTTGAAACAAATCATTTCATTCGTTCATTCATTCATTCACTCAAAATGTTCACATAATAATTTGTTTCAGAAGTGAGGGGAAGTGAAATGTATACATCCAAACGGCAAATATAAAAATGCCTTGTTTGGCTTTGACAATGGCTCAATGAATATATAATAAAATACATAAGACATATAGTGACTCACTAATTAACGGAATGATTGTAAGCCACAAAATCCCGTTCAACCATCATGTATGGAAGTATGGATGAATGTTATGATAACTTGTGAACTATGCGTTGGAATGTACCATCACATTCATAAATGGATCGACACGTCGTGTGCGAGCAAGTGCGATCCCATAATCGAGTGTTTCGAGTGGCCATCATCAATTTGCAAATAGCCACTCAAAAGTGATGACGATGAGGGGCAATGGCAAATGGGGGAAATGATGGGGGAACGACACACATTAGCTAAATGTTGTCCAGTTGAAAATGTTGATGTGGATGATGCTCCCATAAAGAGCATCCTCCAATGTTGTTGTTGTTGTTGTAAGGTTTGAGATAGATGGATGGATGGATGAATGTGGAGGATACACTGATTGGGATTAGATGTGCCAATGTGCATATACATGCACAACGGTCGTACAATGTGATGCATACATTGGAAACGGGCCTTATTTGTATGAATGTGCGAGCACGATGCTCAAATGTACGTATAGGCCGATTGAAATGGTAATCGTTTCAACGTAATCGCCGATGTCATTATCATTTTTAGAACTTTAATTACCACTATTTCCATTATTTTCTGTCCTCCTTATTTCATTCGTTCATTCATTCAGTCATTCTTTCACTTTCATCCCACTTTTCATTCTCAATCATCTCCTACTTGAATACGATTCAAACATTGGTCAATTGGTCAATATTATACAAGTATATGCGATGGGCAAGCAAGTATGCAAGCACGAGTTTGGACACACACACACACGTTCGTTACACAAATCGTCAGGCGTTCCACAAACAAATCGATGTATGGTCGAGATGTATTCGATTCATTCCAAAACGAATTGAATGAGACCGACAATGTCGACAAGTGATATTGGAATGTGCTAGATTGTTGATGATTATACACACAAAAACATTGGAGGCCATTCTAGTACGATTAGAGAGCATCGCATATGGCCGATTCGTGTGCCCACACAACACACAAACGCGTGTTTATACAACGATTATATTTGGAAATAACAAAAGAGTGACCACATTTTTTATTATTATTATTATTATGGACAAAACATTACAAAATACATTCGGTCAGCTACTATTTAGTGGTGCATTTAGTGGTGACTACCTGTTCTACGCACAGGTGGGCTCATATCGTATGTTTGACATCGTGTACTATTGTGATATAGCGACTCATCGTCCAATGGTCGAATGTCCCATTATTTATGACATCGCTATTTGTCGAATCGATTCGATTCAATGTCGTATAGATGATTGACACGCACAATGATATATGTTGCCATATATCAATGTGATCAGAGATGTGTTGAGTTGTGTGTGTGCGTGTGCGTGAAGTTGTCCATTTTGAATCATTAATGAAATGTCACATTATAGTGCTACCATGTGACAATCAATAAATCAATTGTCAGTTTTAATATGAAAAAAAGCAAAGGTGTGAAACAACGGCCGTACCATTACAATTAGATTCAATTTTCTCCTTCTCTCTTTTACAGTTTCTAAGGCTCCCAATAAATTTATTCAAATTCTCCTAAACGTAGATATAGCAACAACAAAACAAAATGATCGAGCTCGTGATTCGGCAACAAAATCACTTATCGATACACATATACAATATATACAATATTTACAAGGCGTTCGTTGTACAAGTGCTAATGACGATGCTTGAACTCGCCTTCCAATGTTAGGACAAGTTAATGAAAACGACGAAACAAATCATTGAAAGAACAATGTTCACTTTTACTTACTTTTCTTGTTATTGTTGAATGATGGAACAGGTGGCCCACTTGTTGTTGATCATGAGGGTGATGTTGAATGGGAAATAGCGGCATTCCAATCTTGTTATATTGAAACAATTTGATACTTTCAACATATGTTCATGTGTAGCAAATGTACACTGAACATAACATCTGCCATCTGATGTCCTACATTATACCTTAACCTTAAACCTTGATTACAAGAAAAAATCTTCAACAAAGTTGTTTCATCCGACAACATAAGATGGTGCCACAACTCTTCATTGTACAACAAAAATTTTTGTATATTATATAAACTTAATGAACTTTTATTTATTAATTAAAAAATTGATTTCTTTTAAAATAAAGTTTATAAATAAAATAAAAAAAATGTGTATTTTATTTCAATGATAAATGAACAATTTACACATACACAAAAAAATAATATTAAAAACTATATAATATTTATAAATAATAATAGAATCAATGAGGGAAGTGGGAATAAAGGAAACAAAAAGCATCGAAATGTTACATGTTGGATGATGAGTCCATCAAGAAAAATGATAATAATGAAAAAAAAGATGTTTGTAAATGAGCAACATATAAATTGGATGATAGTTATAACAGGTTAATAGTGTGAATCAATGATGATGATGTGTTGTCAATAGCCGGCATTTAGGTCGATTTGGCTTTCGTGTCAATGTGTGTGTGTGTGTGTGTTGATTATTAAATTAGGAACATGCCGAAGATGAATAGAAAATAAAGATGTTATCACACAATATATTTTGTGTTTTGTTTGTTTGTTTGTTTGTTATATGGTAATGACTAACTGACTACTGAGGTGCTATGGTATGAATTGGATGCATTCCAATCGGATTACAATCGTTTTATGGTTGCCGTCTTCTGATAGTTATGATTATTGTACCCATTCGGAGGCAACGGCGGTGGCGGCGGTGGATGTTGATGTTGATGAACATGTGAATTGGAATGTTGATGCAAATGTGACATGCCATTACCATTTAATTTAAGATTCGACATGCGTGTGGCCAAAACATTGGGATCGATTCCATCATTCGGTACATGCATGGAACCATTACTAATCATACGACCATTTCCATTCATATATGGTTTACCATTTGGTTCCATTCCATTGTGAACATATTCAATATTGGAACCATTGTACGTTGAATGAGATTGAGGTTTCATGTTATTGTTGCCGGTATCGGTACTTTTTAAACTCACTGAACTGGCATGATTACTGGCCGCTTCGACGTCCCCATTTCTTGATGCAACTCCGTTTCCACCGCCACCACCACTACCAGCATTTCCATTAACAGGCGGAACATTATCGAATGCTAAATTGGAGAGACTGTTCGATCGTGATCGATGCTCTTGTCGTATCGAATAGGAGAATGCACGCTCGTTAAGATGTCCCTTCTTCTTATATATTCCGCTGGTTGATGAATTGTACGATGAATGAGGATGATCATGTTCGTCCGGCGGTAACATTGGCATACCGTCACAATGATCCGGCGGCGGTAGAACGATCTCGTTTGGCATTGGATATCCACCACGTTCTCCATAAATATCAGCTTCAACCGGAATCGGAATCTTTCCGTTCTTTTGTTTCTTTTTCTCCTTCTTTGCCGCCTTCTTCATCAACGCCTTCTGTTTCTCCATCTCCTTTCGACTTAGTGTGGGAACGATCGTACATGGAACCAAATTTCCCGTTTGAGGATGTTGAATGAACATTGGTGGTGGTGCCATATGTGGATGAGCCATCGGCGGTCCATGATGCATTTGATGAATTGGCATCGGCATTGGTGGTCCATTTCGACCATCGAAATAGATTGGTTCACCGTGAGGTGTTACCGGACGTAATGTTCCATTTGGTGATGACATGGCCGGCATATAGATTGGTTCCTCAACCATTGAAGGAGGTGGAAGCATGTGATGTGAACCATCATGTGATGGTATCATATGATTCGATGGCGGTGACGGCTGTTGCATATGATGATGATGATGATGATGAGGATGCATTGAAGGTGGTGGCGGTGGTGGTACTTGTGACGCCATTCGTCCTTTCCGATTATCCAACGTATAATATGGACCAGAAACTGGTGGTGGCAACGGTGCATAGATTGGCATTCCATGTGGAGACATCGGTGGTCCCGGTCCGTACATTATGGGAAATGGACCGGGCGCAAGAAAGGCACCAGGTGGCATATCTTTATATTTATGTTTACGTTTCAATGTACTTTCCTTTTTTAACACTTTTTTCAACTCCTTTTTTGAAAGTGTGGCAAACATCACAGGTGGTGGCGGTGGCGGAGGCGACATCGGCATCGGAATCTGTCGTGGACGCATCTTCTTTTGACTCTTCAAGGTTGCAAGCGAAATGAATGATCGAACGCTACGAAGTGTTCCATTGCCATTATAATAGATTGGCTCCATTGGTTGTTGTGGTGGAATGCCGACAACCATACCACCATTATTATGATCCACTTGATGATGACTAACCAATGATACCATTGATGGTGTTCGATTTTGCCTGGAGATAGATCGATTGTCTACAGCGGTTCCCGATGATGAACCACCGGTTGAATTCTTCTGCCATGAGTTGACCTTTTCATCAATCAACGATTGAGAATCGAGCGCCGATCCAATTGATCTCGAACGACGTTTATCCAATTGTTCATATGGTGATTCTTCTTGAATTTGTCGTGCAAAGTTTGTATCGGAATAAGCGCAAAAACAACTTTGTACCAAAGCATTGGCTGCTGGTTCCTTCTTACAAATGAAGGCATGACATTCGAGTACCTTAATACCCGAAGTACGTCGTAATATACAAGCGAATAATGGTGGATGTCCTGATTCGGCTCCAATACTCTTTGAGAATGGAGAATCCAATGGCAAAAACTTGGCTTCTTTACTATCTGAACATGATACGTAACGAATTGCAGCACAATAATGTAAAGATTCAATTGGATGGAATCGTCTTACAGTGTTGCCCTTATTGTCAACATTTTCCACCAATATTCCATTCGACCAGACCGATAGCCACGAATCGATTCCGGTTGCCGAGTGGTCTCGATCGGCATTCCAGAAGACACCCTGTTCTGGATAGAGGTCACGTAATGGTTCTTGTATTCCTTGCAAACCATCCTTGGTAATATGTGGAACGGATGATCCTAGATATAGTACACGGCAACGACAGATTGGAGTAGTAGCATCGTTCTCTCCGGCATTCTCTTCGGGTCCACCATTCACTGACTTGGCCATGATCACAACAATGTAATAGATCCAAACGGATCGGTTTCTTCACATACACCAATTAATGATGAATAAAGTTGTACAACTCACGGTGAGATACTTTGAACACATGCACACAAACACATATACAGGAATAAAGTTGCGCGCCTAAAGGTGAAGACGTGGAATCCTTTGTGCCACACAACGACGTCCACTAATGATAGCGACCAAATTTTCTCTCATGCAATGTATGCAATGGATAGATGGAAGTCACAATTTAATGCCTCCTCTTTAATATATCCGCGAATGTGCCCACACGCGGGCAACTATAGTAGCGATGACAATGAAGGGAAAATGTACACCAATGATACATCAACCAAGTCCAAGATGACAATGGAGCATGAGAGAGTGGCTGTAACGATCATAGAAGACGACGATGATGATTATGGTGGAAGTAAAATGGTGACGCCGACGATGTCGAGGACAAACGAAGAGGATGCACCGGCCAAGTTTGCCTCTTTGATGACAACGGAAGGGTTCCTCACTCCAAAATAAAAAAAAAACGAAGATGATGATGACGACAAAACGATATACTAGAACACCACGTCGACACAACTGTACGGTTCGAAAATGATTATCAACACTTGTATGCAATACAGAAGTTTTTTTAGTTAAACATTTTATGGCAACAAAGGATACCGACACATTAAGGTGTTCAAGTTGGGAGACAGTCACGGAACAATAAGAGAGGGAATTGAGAGAAAGGGAGAGAGAGAGAGAGAGAGAGAGAGAGAGAGAGAGAGAGAGCACATATGATGAACACACTCACATACTACACTCTACTCCTTGGCACATTCTATAGTTGATCTGGTCGAAACGATTGGTTGCTTGGCACTGGCAAAATGGGTTGAACAATATTATGAAGCGTGCGCCATTCATGTTGGAACATTCAACCTGTTGATGATGATTGCAAACACATCGATTGGCTTCGATCACTGCTCAACGTGAAATGATAGGCAAAACATAGGACAGCGAACAGTGAGGTTCGAGCAAAGGTATGGCTCGACGAGTGCCACTTGCATATGCACTTGTTGGCATGTCGAACAGTCCCTGCCAATCGAGCAGAGAAAAAGAGAGAGAGGGAGAGAGAGAGAGAGAGAGAGAGAGAGGCAAAGAGAAATACCTGAAGAGATGCACTATTCTCTTCAATACGTGATATGTCTGATGGTGGCGATGGCGGCGGCAATTGCAGTGGAAGACTTGTGCTTGTGATGAAACAAGTCTTTAAAAGTTTGAGAGCGAACAAGCGAGATTGCACAACAAGTGAAGAAGAATAAGGTGAGTCGAACAGTAAGAGATGAAGGTAAGGCAGTAATAGACAACATCGAGAAAGGTAGAAGGAGAGAGAGAGAGAGAGAGAGAGAGAGAGCGAGCGGACGATAATCGCGGCGCGCACACAAGTAGTGGTGGTCAACGTCGCTCTCAGCACGAACCAAGTTTGAGAAGTAAGCAGCAGCAGCCGGTTGTTGTTCATTTGCCTTCAGCCATTGTCGGCCCATTCGATAATCGAGATGTGAGCCACTCACTGAATGAATGCCTCATCTCATCTCATCATCCATCGAGACGGCGGAGGCAACAGATTTTTTTTAGGTCTGTTCTATGAGTTCTATATGAGTGGAACCAGTATGCGAGTCATTATGCAGCGATGGCATGGATAACATAGGTTCCACATCTACTTTGCCCGCAGCCAAGTTGGCCACGTTTGTCGAATCCAAAAGTACGGGAGAGGGAGAGAGAGAGAGAGAGAGAGAGAGGGTGGCAGCACGGTCGAACATTCACCTGTCTTTCATTTGCTTCCATCCAGGTGAGTGAGTCTTAAAGTAAGGTAAGGTATAAGATGAGGGAGAGGAATGAATTCCTGCTTGCCGTCTTGTCCCCCTAGTTTGCTCTCTCTCCCATTTACCACTTACCGGCCTCCCTTCAATCACAAGTCAGCCCTCATTCACTCTCGGTCACTCTTCCACAACTCTGACCAAGTTAACACGACCGGATTCCGGAGATGTTTCCATCACCACTAATCAAGGCGCCTGGACTCGGACACACACACACACATACAAAAACATGATGCGTTCGATGCTCGCGGTCATGTTTTCGATCGAACTCGATCGACTCCATTTGATCATCTCTTGAATAGACTCGATCTCGCACTACAAGGTGTGCACACATAGTCCGAGACCGTGCACATATACACGTTGCTTCAGGCCATGTGTGTGTGTGTGTGTGTGTGTGTGTGTGTGTGTGTGTGTGTGTGTGTGTGAAGAGGCCGAGAATAATCAGCTTGTCCGCCGCCATCGCTACGGCCGCCGGTTTTCAGCGTATACATGTGATTTAGCATGCGAATGTTCATTAATATTAATTTACCGAACAGTGTGATCGGCCACAAAGTACAACTATTGGCAATCGGTGACCGCAACGGCGATTGACCGATCAGGTAGGCAACGTGGCAAATGGAGAAAAGGCATACAAAAATTGTTCGCGTTATAGTTCAACTGAATATATATAATAATAATAATAATTGAAGTATTGCGAGGTAACCGACAACGATCACGACGATAACAGTGGTGTCTATATTGAGTTCACAAATTGATTGAACGGTATTATACCTATAGTATTATCTGTTGCGGAACATAGAACAGAGAAAAAAAGTATGTGAACCAATTAATTAGTTTATGACCATTTATATTGGCACCAATGAACAAAAACTCGATACAATTTACAATTTAGTCTGTAATCGGTAGAGGAAAAAAACTAAACGGGATCACACAGACACACTCGACACATTAATTACCCATTTTTCGAACGAAAAACAATGTGAGTTAATAAGCGATCACATAATTGAATTGCAAATGTGACCGGCACCCAAAACGAATGGCACCAAATGAAAAAAACACGAAAAGCTGGTGGTTATTATCTTTCTCTATGGCGTTAAAGATGACGATCATGGAGGTGATGGTGGTGCCGTCAATATATTGGCAATATATCAATGAATAGTTGAAACAAGGCAAATCCTAATGAACGGTGGTCGATGCCATTTGTTCCATTGCCTTAAATAGCAGCAGCAGCAGCAACAGCATAAGCTTTAACATTTTGATTAAAAAGAAAAGATGATCTCATCTCACCCCTTAAATGGTTTGCTTATACTTGTTTGCCACATTCGATATTGCCATAGGCGCCAAAGTAACATTGGGCAAACAAACGAGAAAAAAAAACTACAGAAGCATGCAATGACAACGTTCGATCTCGATGTTCCGATGAATGACCTATACATGTTAAGATGAATGGATGGATGAAATGCAATGGAATGGAATGGATCGGTAGCAATGGCAACGACCAGTTGAAAATTACATTTTAAGCCAATCGAATAAATTAGCCAGCACGTCCCTATTAATAGCCGACCGATGACGTCGACAACGACGATGGTTACGATCGGTGACGACCGGCGACACTGACATGCTCTTATCGATCGGGCCATGCTATTTTGGAAAGTCGATTGATGCGGTGATGAAGGGGAGAGAAACATATTTTGTCATCTTTCCCTTCTTTCTTCTGTTTATATTTAGATGATCGGGTGCAACCCGAATGGAATGGAAGAGTGGACCCATCGAACTTATGTTTTCGATGGCCACTCTTTCCCCAATTACGCTCTAATGGTGGCTCATTAGCAGTAAAATCATATTACCTACAAACGTGGAATGCATTGGCAAAAGTTGGCAAACTTATGAAGAGATTGATGGAAAGAGCAAAAGAGCAATGAGCGAGAGAGAGGGCAACAAACATTTGGAGCAAACATTAACTGAGTGAAGAACAGACCGACTCTTTCAAAGTAGTCATTTCAAACATATTTGTACTGTTTTTTGTACACATCAATCCATCCATCCATCCATCTATCCTTCCAACGACATGTTCAACACTCAATCGAATCAAAAGTTTATGTCTACTACTTTAGTCCCGCAAATGTACATGAGAGTGGCATGTGTGTGTGTACATATCAAGCAAATAGTGTAAATTGCAACACAACTGACCGAATCGAAACGTTGCATAATAAACTTCCCGGCCACATAACTCGATGAATCCAAACACTCTTCAATCGGTTGTTGCATGTATATGCTAAAAATAAAGAACCAACCACGGAGGTCCGGTGACCGAGAAAAAAAAAATGTAAGCAATCCGAATGTAAGAAGGAAAAAAAAAAAGAGAGAGAAAAAGGCAAATCAGTGGCGGCATCGGTAAATGTCGGCGGCACCTCGATATATTGGATTAACTGATTAGCCTAATAATAGCCGTAACCATTGGCCGTCAAAGTGGCTGTATACTTGTTTTATTTTAAATATATATATATATTTATATATTTATAAAATGAAGGCAATCTTCCGGTCGATTGAATGGCTTCCAAATTTGGCTCCAATCGATCTATGTGCGTGCTATGTTCAATACGATTCATCATAGACAAGCATGACGTTGCTCGTTCTTTTGTTATGGACGCCCAGTTCTCAATCGAGTGTGGCACATTCGACAGTAGCCAGTTTGGCTGTTCGTTCGATCAATCGATAGACCACATTCGGGTGGATGACAATTTTGTTCGTCAATTAGCGACCACAATGCAATGACGATGACGACGACGACGATGATGATGATGATGATGATGATGATGATGGTCGTGTAGTGATGTATGGCGATCGAAAGAACAATGGGGACACATGCCGACACGCAAACATGAATTGTAGTTGTATACTTTTGGCTATGGTCATTAGGCGATTGAAACATGTGCGCCGTAGAGTACTAAACGAAACAATTTCGACTGTACCGAAATGAAAAATAAAATAAAATAAGTCGATGTCGATGTCGTACTCAAATGGAGGGAAGGAGAGAGGAAGATAGAGGAAGAGGGAGATAAATAAATGAAGAACCGATGGCACCAACAAGATGCGATCAGATCGACACGGATCACTTGTGATTGTACTTGTATCTATGTATGTACAAAAAAAGAGCAAACCGTTACAACCGAGCAACAGGCTGTTGATTATATAGTTCGTACCAAAAGGGTATTGAGCTTACATATCTCAACATACACCACTATACCGCCATTTGTATAATTTGTTGTGAGAAGTAACAAAATGTGGTAAAAGCAATAGCGGCAATCATAACAACAACAACAACAACAACAACAACAACGATCATCATTTGGAATTCCAATTATCATCATAAACGGGACGAATGAGCGCAACCGAACAGACCGACATTTATGTTTTGTGTGTACGAGTTAGTGAGTGAAAATGTTTGTATGTGTGTGTGTGTGTGTGTTCAATGAATATACGCCAATTAGGTCACAGGTATGCCAAGATTACAACAATGTCGTGCCCAGTTTTGGTTGAAACGAATACTAAACAAACATTGCCATAAGTGAATGGGAAAAATGGTACATTCAAGGGAGAGGGAGAGAGAGAGAAAGGAGACAATGAAATGATTGGACAAAGACAAACGATGAAGTTAGGAGAGGGAGAGAGAGAAAGGTGTCGGACAATAGTCCTATCTATGGCAATATGTACACCTGAATGTGAACTATGTGCACTGATCAGGTGCATCAGATGTTGAATAGTTGATAGTTGATGTATGCATACAACAAAAAAATATTCTCTCATCCCCCCCCTTTGAAACATCTCGTTCCATTGCTGCTCATCTTCTTCTCATGTTCGGACATCCTAGCAACGAGCTTATATATACTTGTACTGTCAACTGGTCATTGACTGGTGCGATCAAGTGCATCGCATCAAAAATGTTCAATGTTGTCGCCAACGGGCCCGTAATGTATCATGCCACATTGCGCACATTTACCACCAAATAAGACAATCGGACAAATGGGAGATCGGGCTATAAGTAGAGTCCGGCAATTGATCATGATCATGTCGGAGGGAATCATTGACCATTATCAATAGCCCTCATTTCACCGATCAAGTTTGTGATCGTTTCGCTGCGATCTCTTTGACTTAATTTAAGAACATAAATTGCCTTGCATCGTATCGTATCGCATCACATCGCCGCGCAGTAGCCAATATGGCCAATCTTGAACATATAGCATGGCTCGCGATTCTCATGAACGAATTAGCTCACAAGTGACGTAAACAAAACAGTTTTATGATTAATGAATGAATATGGCAATGAAGGTATAAGATGTGAACAACAACAGCAAAAACAAAATCCTAACGTAAAAATATAGATCGTCTTACATTGGTATTGACCTTGGCACACAATGGAACACGATTCGATCAATCGAATAAATTGTGGAATGTACATTATAATGTAACGGGAGAAGCTTAAACATTTGAACAAGGAAACGTCTCCATTCGTGAAGAGAGAGAAAGGGATCAATCTTAAGATTGAAAGAAATCACTAAGCGCACATAATAATAATTCGATAGTGTTGAGGCAATCAAGTCAATCAATGATTGTATTCCATTTGTAACGATTGCCAAACAAAAATAATTCCGTTTATTAACATTGCCCGTTGGCGTATTTGGAGGTGGCGGTGTGTGAATACGAGTGTGAGATGCCTAATAAATTACCATAATGCTTTGATCCAATTAATTGTTGTTGCCATCTTTCAATGAATTGAATCGAGGTAACACACAATTGAGATGAATCAATCTTCAAACAATACACCCCAATTTCCATTCAATGTATGCATCTTCTCATATGGATACAAATGGCAATCTTTCGTCAATGGCATTGAGTTAAATGTTGGCACAACAAACAAAACAAAACAAAAATTGAATCAACCTAGGTTATTAATAGACGTCGACGAAGACGTCGACGACAAATGAATTTAATGGTCAATTGTGCTGAATAATGTTAACTAATTGACAGACACACAAATACACACAATGTCAATGGCACACCCATTGTATAAATGAACTCAATTAAATATAGTCTATAAATGAATTAATAGTTAATTTCAATGACAAGTTACCTATTCGGTAAAGTGAAATCGGCTCAATTGGATTTCGAAAGCAAATTAATTCAATAATTTCAATTCGATTCGTTTCAAATCAATTTGTGTGAGATATTCATCATGCGACTAAAGAGTTGAAATGATCCATCTCTACCTATATAGGTATTCATTCATTATTGATGTTGATGTAGCGTAACGAGACGATCACGATGTGATGCACGTTCAGTTATAACGCCATTTGAAAGGTAAAAAAAAATGTTGACGTGCAATGAAACGTCAAAATCGGATTTGTCCATTTATGTGCACACATACACTCTACACACTCACACACGCATACAATGACGACAAGATATTGAAAGACCACGAAATTGTGTTAATTGAACAATATAGATGCGGAAACAGGTAGATGTTATGATCATCCATGCCCAACCAACGACATCGACTTCGATCGATGTCTTTTTTGTCTCATTTTGTCTTCATCTTTTATTATTTATACGTGCTTATATGTGTGAACTGAAAAAAAATGATGCCAAAAATTGTCCCCTTTGTATTTGGACGTCAATGAACAAAAAAGGCATTAAGATTGTGAACATATATCAAAATATGGAACTTTAACTTGCATACAAGCTTCTTTCTTGTAAGATTTTTTTAAGGGAAAAAACGATTCAACATACGTAAAACGAATCGAAATGTTGCGCCATAATTTAAGGGTCGGCAATAATTTAGCAAAAGCGTATGAATATGTGTATTTAGATGTACGATAAACGATTAACAAACGGGCATTGTTTGTTGAAACTTGATGCAACATCATCATCATCATCATCACTCGTTGTACAGTTGTACAACGGATCCCCATTGTGTGACAAGGATTCGATGTTGATGCCGTCGACAACGTCAGTGGCGGCAAATAAGACAAAGTGCACATACATTAGCCACTTTACCACCATCATCGTCATCATCATCAATAGGTAAGCGAACAAAGTTGTCGAACTAAGCCAATGCAAATCGATCGCGACACAGTCGACTTGTGATTGCCCTAGTGTGTTTTTAGGTGCCGACATCAGGCCAATTTGAAATGAAAAATCATCATCAAAGAATCAAGAAAAATGTTTAAACGGCAGCACTAACGGGACTTGTTGATGGACAAGTTGAATGATTGTCTATGATTGTGTGGCGAGGTAACTAGATCATTGGTCATTACCAATGCAAGGTGAGAGCGATTTGTGGTTTTGTGAATAATACG
This sequence comes from Blomia tropicalis, assembly GCA_029204025.1. Taxonomy (NCBI): domain Eukaryota; kingdom Metazoa; phylum Arthropoda; class Arachnida; order Sarcoptiformes; family Echimyopodidae; genus Blomia; species Blomia tropicalis. The sequence continues at coordinate 1,616,718 of CM055090.1, forward strand.
TCTGCTTGTGTCTGTAATGTATGTTTGGGGGGAGAGAAGGAAAGAAGAAAAACAATCAAAGAACACAGTGCCACATTCATAGTAAACAATCGTTATGGTCGTCGTTACCTCGTAGACTCGCCTTGTCAGCTTGATGCGAATGTGGTAGAGTGCGACCACACCATGCCAATCATTATCATCATCATGTATAACCACCGATTGTGTGTGGGGAGGGGGAGGGAACGCAAATATACTCCAATAACGCTTGATTACGCAAATGGAAACCATTTGAGGGTAATTAAGTATCATCATACACCTGAATGATGATCTATTATCGAATGATCGTTCCATGTTGCACCAGTTGATCATTGTTCAAGTGAAAGGGTTCAATCAATCCATTTATATACACATACACACACAAAATAAAACATTAAACATAGGACACTAAAAATGGTATTGCGAAATGGGTAAGACATTTATAGATCACAAACAGACATTTTATTGCTGTTGTTATGTGATGTGTCCTCTCACTTTTCAATGGATTACATTCTACTATGGAAGACATTTGGGTGTTGTTTCACATTGAACCGATTGTTTACTTGATCGTCTTCATTCAAATACAATTCAAATGCCGTTCGCATCTAGTATGAATAGTGAGGGATAAATGTGACCCGGCGACACTGACGACGACGACGACGATTAATCAATGGATGATGTTTCCTTTCTTCCTTCTTTCTTTATTCATTCAAAGAATGATAGCACCAAACCATTCGTTTTTGGAATATATAAACATATTATGCTCTCAATCAACTATTGAAATGAACGGAAGGAAGGCAAAGGTTCACAACATTTAAAAAAAAGTGACCAATCTATGACCGAGAACACAATAAGGATGATGATGATGAAATAATAACAATAAAATAAAAATGGAAAAAAAGAGAACGAATAAAAGAAATGGCTATTGGATGGAAATTTGGACAAAATGACACTCCATAATGAGGTGATACAATGGACAACCTACATTTAATAAAGTGATCAATCGATTGCCAATCGAACAATGATCATTAGCTAATCATGTAACATAAATGATATAGAACAATGAAATTAAATTGAATTTTTAACGTAAAAGTAATGGTTTGATAGATTCGATCTGCATGATATGTTCGTGTCCATCGTATAGGTTATCGTTTGGTTTGGTTTGGTTTTGCTTTCAGTTACAATCGGATTCAACGAAATCAATGTATGAATGAAAGTGTGTGTGTATATACAGTCATATATGTACTAGAGTACGGAAATGTACGACTTGTAATTGACAATCAAGCTAATTGACCAATGGGAAAAATAGACGAAAGGGGACACACACACACACACACACACACACACATACGAAAAGTATTGTTTGTTGATCACGAGTCAAATCTAAAAGAGTTCAACGCCGGCATAATAAAAGAGAGAGAGAGTACACGAGTCAAATAAATAAATATGAAAATTGAATGTTTCCAGACTACTGACATAGACACATAAACAGTGGTCAATATGTGGCCCATGCATGACGACCACGACCAATGGAAAAAAAACATTGAGAACATTGAAAAGATCATTCGGTGACCAATCAGTCATTTAAGGATGACTTACCTTGATATTCGTCGTATATTATTATTGAAAAAAGAAATCTAAACGAACGGGCGTCATTAATTGCCGTCACCGATGGATCGGCGATTATCAATTACGAACATTGAATGAATGCAGACGACAACAGACGCAACAACAAAGCAGAAAAATATTAATTGCCAATTACGAGTTGAGCCGTGATTGCGGTTCACATGCAGAGATCGTGTGGCCTCTCTTTTTGCTGTATGGAATGTTTGCAAATGTTTGTACACATTCGACGACAAACGATCAATATTGTAAAATGACGCCGAGCAAAGCGTGCCAATATATGGGCCATAGTGCGGTCGTGCAACGATTATAATAATGATGATGATGATGATTGTATGGCACTGACGAATATCTATATCTAAATTGATACATACACGTAATTTAATTCAAATCAAAATTGCAAAAAAATCGTTCTTGTCCATGCTTCATGTTTGCCAATGACGACTACGATTGATAAAGACGATGACGATTCCCTCCAGCAATATAGTGACTAAATGTAAATCAGCTGTATTCGACAGGATACTATTTCATATATTGGAAATAGGAAAAAAAAACAATGATGAATTAACAGTCAGTAGTTAGTAGTCATCGTACGTGCTCGAATGATTAATCGTTGACATTCATTTGCAACTTAGATCGGTTTGTCACATTTGACACTTCTCTTGTCAATGATATTTAATATAAGTGGAATGTTCTCAAGGGGACAAAATGTATACATACATTCATATATATGCGAATTGAGATTGAGAACATAAATCGTATAATCGGTGGATTGTGACAATTCAAATTATGCAACACTATCAAGAATTGTACTTTTCTTCCATGAAATGGTGCCAATAATAATAATAATAATAATAACAATTCATATTTCCTTATATCACACAAAAGAGTACAAGTGGGCCAGAAGTATACATCGAATATGTAAGAGGGTTTTATATTCAATCACATCAATGAATATTGCACGAAGAATGAGGGCTCAATTGTGAATCGATGCATGACATGCATATATCAGAGAAAATTAGTGTCGACAATAAATGAATATCCAATACATAACGTTAAAAGAGAATAAAAATTTTTTATTCGATATAAATCGGCTCCATATGATAAGGGTGGAGAGAAAAATTTGAAAGATCTACTCGGTCAACCAATGATATATATAAATATTAGAAGCAATCAAAATGATAATGATCGGTATTTGACTTACATTTCACTAACAATGAGTTCGTTTTCAACGTGACATGTTCGACATAAACATGCCCAGATTGGAATGACAATTTCCATTTGTTTATGATTCTTTTTTTATGCTTACCTGTTTGTTTTGTTTTGTTCTTCAATTACAGTATTTACAATGAATATGGTTCGAAAAAATGTAATATGTCATGTCAATGCTGATGATGTTGTTGATGATGATGATGACGGTGATGATAATAATGATGATATAACATTCACCATCATCGTCAAATTTCACGTGTGTTCCTCTATTGTCGAATTTGCTTGTCGACGGAACTGTCCAAGATCCACCCACCAACATATACACACACAATGACTGGTTGATGGAGATTCAAGTTGTTATCGTTTTTATTTATTTTCTTTGTCACATGAAATAATGATTCAATTATACTCGTCATTCGTCATTTCAACAAGATAAAGACGAAAGTAACATGCAATAGAAGAAGATGATACCAATCCATTCCCATATGCGAACAAGTGGGTTTTTATCAACAACGTCGTCCAAAGACGAACATTTTTTTCTTCAGCTAGCAAGGAGAGTGTTCAAATGCCGTTAAATTCACGAATCTTATCAAACTTTCATTATATTTCAACATTTCTTGTGTACCACTTCACTTGCAATGGCATTCGTCTTCAATCGATCATCCAATGCCAATATATCATATGTTTACATCTTTACATCAATACTTTATTCAATCGTTTAATTTCTTACAGTAAAAAGATGAAAAATTGTTCTAGTCTTGTTTGATATTCAATGCTTTGAAACAAAAGTTCATTTTTTCACTATATTGTTAACTAAAATCTGTAAAATTGTAAAGGTTCATTTCAAAGTCTCAATTAAACAATTCTAGCGAGAAAAGAATGTTAAATGATTGATTGTTCTGCTAACACCCATTTCCACCTTATAATGGTCTTTTGAGAATGAAACCTTGGAAAATTGTCCTCTTCTTTGTTTCCACGGTGGTCAATGTCACATTCTTTGTTGATCCAATCATTTGTTCCAAGAACGATGTCGACGAACCATTCAATAGGACCAATGTCAATGAAACGAAGGATGTCGATTATTCATTGATCGAGGATGAGATTTTGCTTGACGAAACAACAAAGACGCCGATCGATGAGCCGGTTCTATTTGCACGTAAATATTTAGAAATGTTGGCGGATAAATTGAAATCGGCATCGTCCGAACAAGATGATTTATCGATCATGTCCGAACAATCAGCGGGTGTAATACGAAACATGTCCGATATCGTAAAATTGGTACGATTCGTCTTCTTACGTGGTCATATCGTTTTGGATGCATCACATAAGGTGATTGTAAAGAATGAATCACGAATCGAACGATTATTAGACTATCTCCACGATATACAACTTCGTCGAGGAAAGAATCGTATCTTACCGATGGATGATCGAGATCTTGGATGTGAAAGTATACCCGATAGTAAATTACATCTTCGAGAGTTATGCAATGCAGCTACGTTCGATTGTTTGTCGGCCAGTGAGATGATGCACATGTTACCAAAATCGACAACATTCCATCAAGCAATCACACGAATATGTCCACTTCTATTGTTTCGTCAAACTCGTCCGATTTGTATTGCCGATGTAAAAAAGTTGTTGGACGCCGAAATGAATCAAAAGATTAAATTGGTAGAGCCAAGTATTGAACGAGTTTGGGGATTCGGCATTCTATTCGTTACCATCTCTATACTTGTGTCAATTGGTGGCTTAATTTTGTTGCCATTCTGTTCCAAATCTTCGCGAACTACCATTTTAACATTTTTCGAAGGTCTCGCCGTAGGTGGTTTATCGGTACAAACAACGAAACAATTAATTAGTTATTTAATATTCATTACTTTTTTTTCATTTCCATTTCCAGGGTAGTGCCATATTACACCTGTTTCCACAGGCATTCGACATTGTCGATGACAAGTATCGTGTCTATTTTTGGAATACGTCCTTTATCTTTGCCGGAATATATATCTTCTATTGTATTGAAATGTGTTTAAAAATATTCAAAACATATTACACAAAGAATCGACGTAAACGTGTACCATCATTAGCAATGATACGTGATGAAGACCTATTCCGTGACCGAATGCATGCACCATCGCCGGCATCGTCCAACATCTTTCTATCGGATTGTCGCGGTGGTAGTTTATATCAAATCAAATATGCAACCAGTAGTGATGACAGCAGCAGTTCCGATGAATCAATGAACGGTGACATTCGCGATTCAATACGACGAAATAGGTCACTTAATTCGGTACACGATGATGAGATCATTTCGTTGCATTCATTACGAGATGTGAAACCACATGCAGAGACGATTGATAAACAACAAATAGTAGTAGGTGAACATATGTTGCATCACGAATCGTTGGAACCGGGAAATTCAAATTCAAACAATAGGGGAACATTGTTCAGTACACGTGAACAATTGGCACAATGTTTATCAAGTGTGAACGTGATGGCGCCACCACCGCCCCCTAGTACTTATTCGGCTATGTTGTTGCAACAGAGGAAAACGGTTACCACTGGGCCAATTCATCGACCATTCAATGAACGAATGGTGCCTAATGTTGCCTTAAGACGGCAAGATCATGAAACATCGAACATAATTGTGATCGATACGGTGGCGTGGATGATCGTACTCGGCGATGCATTGCTTAACTTTATCGATGGACTATCGATTGGAGCCGCATTCGATCGTAATATCTTAGCTGGTATGAGCATATCGGTAGCCGTCATGTTGGAAGAGGTCACCCATCGTTTGGGAACATTTGCCGTACTTATACGGGCTGGAATGTCAATGAAACAAAGTTTCCTATACATATTCCTATCGGCTTGTGCCTGTTTTCCCGGACTCGCATTGGGTATCTTTCTCGGTGACGAAGCCGAAGATGCAAGTCCATATATCTTTGCATTGGCAGGTATGATCAATGATTTGCATTGTTTTTCCCCCTTTTATAAGTAATTTATCATTGTCGGTATAATGACTTTGTTATGACCCATCATCAACATTGATTGGTAGGCGGATTTTTCCTGTACATGGCATTGGTCGATGTAATGAAGGCAATGACGCGAACCATAGACAATGCATCACGAAAGAACATTCGAACACTTTTACAAATATGGGCATTACAGAATCTTGGTATCATATTGGCCGCTATCTCGCTTGCCTTGTTAGCATACTATGAAAGGGAAATGGATTTCGAGAGGCGAGAAATGGCCGAGATTAGAGGTAATTCATTCATTTGAGAGAAAAAAGAATTTTAATGCAAGCTATTTTCTCGATTTGTTTTTTTTTATTAATAATATAACTTATTTACACGGGAGCCACATTCTTGTGTCGACAATATATATTCATCGACAAATTGAACGAGTTGCAGTGGAAGAATAATGTAATCAAAGCAGTTCATTAATGTGAAATTGAGCGCTTCGATTAGATGATTGGAAGAGATAGAGGAAGAGAGAGAAAGAGAGAGAAAGTTAATGAAACAAATAGGTAAAAGCTTGAAGCAGTTGATCACTTTAAAATTAATTAATTAAATATTATGTTAAAAGAAATAACTATTTTGTAATTTTTAAATATATTGGTGTTTATGTGCAAATTGCAAAATTATTTAGAATGCATTTTTATGTACGTTGTACTACAATGACTATTACAATTAATTATTACAATATCTCATTATATAATCTTTAACTTGTCTCCCAAAACTCTTTGCATCACGATTAAAATGATCTGCTGCAGCTGAGTTTAATGGATCTTCAAAGTTGAGTAAATCCTTTTAAACAAGAAACATTAATTAGTTAATAAAAAAATCTACAATTTTGCATCAACATACGGTAAATAGAGAATTAAGTCCACATACTACATCCTTTAATGATCTAGTTGGAAGCCAACCGTTTTCATCAAAGCTCAGTCGAAGAATGCTGAGACAAATTTCTCCCGATTCATTAATGTTTGGATGATAAATTCGTGTTAGACATCGCACCTTTGGTGGCTATAATAAAAATAAAAATAATGATTATTTTATAAAATTTAAACACCGAGTTTAACATACGACATATTTGTATTCGATGGGAACGTCGATAATAAATTTGAATTTTCCTCCATACCACATCGAGTCTTTGGATGGAGTTATAAGTAATTCAAGTTTAGACAATTCATTAGGATTTGGGACTCTAAATTTGCAAGTTGAAGGAATATCATCTTGTAATTCTTGAATATCTGAAAATAACAATTTAAATGAAAAAAGAGAAATAAATAAATCAATCAATAACAAACCTCTAGGTAAGAACAAATCACGAGAACAGAACGATTTTTTTGTAACCGATTCTTCAGCATTATCAGTAGTCGCATTATTTCGGGCATGTTTCTTATTTCGCCATTGTCCAAGCATTTTGATTATAAATCGTTTCTTTTACAAACTAGAATTTTAAATTACAAATAAAAGTTAGTAAATAAGAAATGAAATATTTTTTACTATAATATAAAAACGAAATATGAAATATACAATAACATAGATTAGATTGAATTGATTCGAACTTGCAAATGAAATCATGCATACGATTTATTTGCATTAAAATTTATATAGTTAAGGGTCATAGTTTGTGGCGTCGTAGAAAAATGAAAAGGGTCATGTTATATGTTTGTCCTTCTCCAACGTGAAAGGATTCATTTTTTAAATATATAGTTACCTAGAACCTAAACTTCTATTGATGTTATGGTAAAATTATATCGTCAAAATTGAAAATGACCAAGTCCAGGGACAACTAAAAATGTTGGTACGATGAATGACGATAGAACGAGAGTGAAGAGAGGGAGAAGGAGCTCGATGTTTTGGCCTCCGAACAAGACGCAAAAAACGAGCAGAAAACTTTATGCCTCAATCGTAAGTCGACGATGATGTTCATATATTGTGGAAATAGTCGTTGGCATTGTTTGCTTGTACATTTCAATGGTGGTGGCGCTGTATCTTTCCAATGGGAGAGTGCTCACACACTTGACTCACCTGGCCACACTGTTTGCCACCGTGCGCCAAACCTCGTCTCCTCTGGTTCGAGTGTTGTGGCCAACCACACCACCCCTCTATGTTTTGGTAACAAAACAACAATTACATCTATACATTCATAACCGTTCATCACAACCGATATATCATCTGATCAGTATTGTTGTTATATATGACAAAGAACAGTTTATATATTATTATATGCTTCGTATAATAAATATAGAATAGAAATATACAAACTAATACATAAATACTTTAAATAACTTCATATAATTACACATAACTAAGTTCTGATCATTCGCCATCAATATATTTATATAACGATGTGCGATTCTGGTGATTCCATACAATCGTCTTCGGCTTCGGTACCGAACATTGGCGATGTTGCCGTCGAGACCGTACCTAATTCAACAACTAAATGTTTGGCCACTGTTGATGATGCCAAATGTGACAATGATGTTGCGATGGTAACAGAAAAGAAATCGATGGAATCAAATGTCAATGCCAACAATTCTGATCAAGTAAATATAAATATTTTATATTGATGAAAATGACTCATACTCCAAACAAATACACTGTTTTCAAATTAGAATCATTCTTTATTTCATTATTTTTTGTTTTCTATCCGTTATTTTAGGTAGTAAAGTTAAAATTTAAATCTTTGGTAAGGTTTCATCTTTTTTTTTTTAATTTCAATTTCACATTAATAACCAAAGCTTTTAATTATGGAAATTCTCTCGCTATTTTGGAATTTATTATTTTTATTATTTTTGAAATAGAATTAATGGTTTGGTTTTGTTCTATAGGAAAGTGAAACCGAACAACGAAATACGTCTACTTCAAATGCTGGTGAATCGGAATATGAAAGTGCAAATGAAGAAGATATTGACGATTTTGAAAATACTCCCTCCACTGAAGTCACTCTTTTGCCATCTAATAAGACTGTCATTTCTAGTAATAATGTTATAACAAACGATCTAAATGCCGACAAAGCGAATATTACTGAGAATGTTGATGAGCTTGAAAAAGATTCGAATAAATTAGAGAATGGTATTGAAACGAACGAAGAGTTCTTGAATAATAAACAACAACAAAAATCAGTTGACTATTCATCAAATAATGAGGACGAGGAGGAAGAGAACTATGGTGACGAGGTAGAAAATTTAGCTGATCAAAATGTTCAAATAACCAAACAGGGTGAAAATGACGAAGAGTTTGATGAGTACTCTGATGAAGAGGATGATGATGATATTGATGATGAAGAAGAAGTAGAAGAGTTTATCGATGATGACGATACGTTTGATGAAGCCGATGAAGGGCTAATCATTGATAGTAAATCAATTGAAGATTTAACAAATAAACTTTCTATTGAAGACGAAAGGGAGAATGGTGATGGACAGGTGTGTTTGCATTTAAATAGTTTTTTATAATTATTTTATAACAAATGTGTTAAATCAAATTTTTAGGAGTCAGAAAATATTGATAGCAAATCGTTGAAAGCTGCACAAGCTGGCAACAAATCAGTAAAGAAATCTGAAGTTGAAGACAAACGAAATCCTCAATATATACCTCGAAAGGGACCATTTTACGAGCATGATGATCGAAATGATGATCAAGATGATAAAGTTAATAGCACACCGGAAACGGCTGATGCTGATAATAAGGTAGATGATAATGACTCTGAAAAGAACAAACCAAAAAAGAGATTGGTTGCATCGATGAAACTTCGTTCCGATGAGATGATCGACGATGAAAATGATTTAGATCAAACATCGACTAAATCGGTATCTAAAGAAAAGCTTCATGATCTATCTAATGCCCATATCACCGATGGGATCGATAAAGTTACAAACAATATCAAAGTCGATTCTAAATCTCCTCGAGATGTAAAGAAACCTAAACCAATCTGGGATAGTAAAGATCGTTGGAGTCATGACAAGTTCAATGTAGATGATCAAAAGCCTAAATCGCGTGAAGAGTTGATCAACTCTTACGGATATGACATCAGAAACGAGAACGAAGCACCTAAGTCATTGCGTCGAAGTAAATATGGAAAAGGTCCAACAAAGTACGCTCGTCGTTCAGAGGATGAAAATGCATATGCCAAAAAGGCCTCAGAAAAGTAATAGCACGGCCATCTCAACAAAAGAACTCGTCAATATCAAAACAAGATATTGTTCGCGAATCAAGGAATTCTCAAAGTCCAGTTAATTTGCAACCGATTGGAAAGAAGGACGTAAATTATCAATATTTAGACGGAAAACCAAAAGAGATTCGTAAATCGTTTTCAAAAGAGGTTCAACACAGTTCGAGATTCAACAACTCGAGATCTAGCAATAATACTGATACTGCTAGTCGTGGCTATGATAGAGTGTTTGTTAATAAGTCAAAATTGGAAAATAAAAGTGATAGGTCACGATCTAGTTATAATAATCAAGAACGTGACATATCTAGATTGCAACACATTGAGAGCAACGATATTCGAAAAGATAATAAAGTTGTTGAAGTTGAACCTACCGATAGATCTAAGGAATTGTTCACTAACGACGACTTTCCCGAGTTGTCATCTTCAGCTAAGAAAAGTTCAGCAATCGCGATTGATTCGGGAAAGAAAAATAAAACGTCTCCACCTCCACCCCTACAACAACAACACGATTCAATCATTTATTATGGAACTCAACAACAACAACCTAATATGAAACCAATCAAAGAGGTTCATCATCCAAGTATGGTTGAACCAAAAGACAACAATGGTGTAGATTCTGATTCATTACCATCGAAACCAAATCAACAAACTTCACAAATGATCAAAGGTCAATTGAATGATAACGTACGTTACTCCAAAAATCGCAACTATCCTATCGAGTCTCGAGATTATCACAATTCAAATAATTGGAATAATCGTTCATTAAGTGGTGGTGGTGGTGGTAAGCTAGTTCCGCCATTCGGTGCCAATGTGAATCAACCACAACAACAACAACAACAGCAACCGTCGACAAAGAAACAACCGCCAACAGTTGTCAATACAATCGTCAAAGAAGATATGAATTCTAACAATCATGAAAGCAAAGAATCGCTTTCCAATGATACTCGTCCTAAACGTTATTCATCAATTCGGCAGCAACGAACGATACAAATTCCTTCGAACCAAGGCCATGTTGTTCAGTCACCAATCAACAATATTCAACAACAACAGTTTGTATCAGTTACCAAATCCAATGTCACTATGCCACCTCAACAATATATGGGGATGAACTCGACATCTGCCAAAGCTAATATAGTTCCACCGGAGATAACATCTAACAAAAGCTCATATTATGATCCAGTTTCCGCAAATGATCAAAGTGGGAACATGTTACCAAATGCTGTAAGCCATGTTCATGCGGGACATGGTCACAACTATCCTTCAAATACAGGAACGAATGCTGGCGGGGCAGCTGCTTATATGCCGACACCGGCACCGATGATGGCATATTATGATCCGAATGGAGCAACTGGTCCCAATTCAGGAACGACGACCACAGCATTGCCAGCTCCACTTGGAATTACACAAGCATATTACACGACCGATCAAACGGGAACTCATCAACCAACACCAAATTACTATTTGACGACTGCCGATCTCACGGCAGTGGCCTATCATCCCGCATTTCACTTACAAGCAAACTATACACCAACATTAGCCTCACATCAGGCCCATGTTGCCAATCGATATCTGAACACAACGCCCACCAATGCTGGATCGGCCGAATCGAATCGTTACCTACAAACAGCGCCGCCGACACCAAATTCCGCTCAAATATTGGTTGCGGGTCAACCATATCCACCACCAATGCAGGCTGCATTTCCTGCCGGCTATCCACAATTTCCAACAGCAGCAGCAGCATCAGCAAACACCACCCAAGCCGTTGCAGCGGCCGGAGCATTGGGAACCTCTTCACCATTACCGGCTGGTTATCCCAGCGTACCCATCGTTAGTTCAACCAGTAACTCAACCGTGGTGAGCACACCACAACAAACTCCGTCCGGTTATCCGGAATTGTATCGCGGTGGTATTACTTATTACGACATTCAAAGTCAACAGCAAGCCATGCAACGGCACTTGCAACACAATATAACGTCACAGCCACAGCAGCAACAGCCGGCGCCAACTCGAAAACCTAAAACAGCTGACAATGTCGACAACAGTGGAGTTGAAGGAAACGATAACTCTTCTGGCAATGCTGGACCTAATCAAAAGGCACCATCTAATGCTTCAAATGAGATATCGGTTAGCAATTAATTGTGATCGATAAACGTAGTTATATTCGACATTGCTCGGTAAAGTTATTTACCATTTCAATTCAGTAATGTATCTCATTACTTATAATTTACTTATTGTAATATGACATATTATCTCAGACTATAATGTAAATTCAACATTTTATAAATTTTAGCACACATATGCAACATTTAACATTTAATTTCTATGTTGTATTATGTGAATTTGGCACATTTATTTTGATTTTATTGACATGATTTTATTTGACTTAATATTTTATCTTTAAATAAAAATATTCATATATATTGTGAATCAAATTGAATTCTATTATTTTATTTAATGAGTTACCACAAAGATGATTTAAATCAACGAAAAAAGTTACAGTTTAAGATTAGTATTAAGTTAAATTGATAAAAACGTGAACAAAATAAAGAAGGTTAATGTTGATTCTCTTCAATCAATTGATTGATCGTGACAGCTTTGAACTGTTGTTCGCGATTGTCACCATCTTCAACGAGATCATGTATAGGCATGAAACTGTGTGTGTGTTTTACTGAATTAATAGCTTTCATCGATGTTGATACTTCTTTGGTTAAATCATTTGTTTTATTATTTAGTAAACTACTATTAAATCTATCTGATGAAGTGTTCGTCAATGTAGACGGGATAATAAACGGAGGTAACGATTTAATTACACCAAGTAATTCAGAAAAGTTCTGGTCATTGGATAAAAAGTTGGAATGTTCAGGATCAGCCAAATGCTAGGAAAATATATAAAAATAGTAAAATGAAAGTTTGATTTGTAAATATTGCATTTCACATGATAAAAATACCTTTTCCAAATCAATAAACTCTTTATGACATATTTCACAAAATGTTACATGCTTTCTTTTAGATACGTTTCTTGTTGGAATTGACTTAATGTTTATAGTCGGCGTTGTTGTGTTCATGATTGGAGTCGTAAGCACAGTTTGAAATTTATCATTCTTTCCATTATTGGTAGTGTTCGACTTGTTTGATTGTTGAGAAGCATTCGATAAAATCGGTTTACGTGGCTTGTAAAAAGGGCACAATTCTGGTTGATAGTCGAAATTTATCTCTGGCCACTCAGCCAATTCCTTAAAATTTGGTCTGTACTTGTTTGAATTGTCCAATACTTTAATATATGGTGGCAATAATCGACGATTGTTTGATGAATCAGATGATCGATTATCATCGATTCCAGTAAATGGTTCATTCAAATGATTGCGTATGAATGCAATTAAATCATTCGAATGAATTATTTTCTTGTCCAATTTTCGTGCCAACTCCAATGGATCAGTTACTTTGACTGTGGTTTGTGCCGATTTAAGCATTTTACTTGCACGGGACTATAAAATATATAAAAAATGTTATTTTGAGTCTTAAAATAATTAAGAAATAATTAACCATGGTAGGTAATGGTTTCATCATGGACATCGTAGTTGATTCGGTATTTTGTGTCGAAGACGGCGAAACCTTTTGTGGCCATTCGTTTTTAGGCCGATTTGTTATAACATAATTGACATCAGCGTTTAAAAAAGATTCGATTTTCTATATAAATATAAGAATGTATATTAACATATAATGTATAAGTATCAACAAATATATAAAACATACACCACCAAGTCTCTTAATATCGTCCGAAACTGTTTTCGACAATTGAGGCGAATTAATAATTTCCAAATAAAATCTTTTTTTCTGCATTGGTTTAGGTTGATTTGTTTGATCCGGAGTGTTGTTCCGTTTGTCCATTTCTTATAATTATTCAATATTCAAAACAATTTAAGCTTAAATCAGGCACCAAATTTGTGATCGTTGAAAACAATTCCACAAACAAGCACGCAATGTTGATGGAAAACGTTTACAGCCGACAGGCGGGAAATAAGCTTGGCACAATACGAGAAGGCGCGGCCAACTTACTGTTTATCAAAGTTTACTACTAGCCGTTTGGGGCGCTAAAGTGCAAAATGATATTAAAATTCACGAATCTATTCGGTAAATCGACATCACATATCAAATGATACTTTATTGAATAACAGTTTTGATAATAAAATTGTAATTTGAAATTAAATTTTAAAAAAATTCAGATTTTACATAACTCGAGTAACTTGACATAGTAATTGTAGTTTTTGACAGACTATTATCCAATATATAATCAATAAGTTGTGAAATGTTTGTAAAACCATTTTCATAAAAAACTCGTGTCATCGCTTCTTCTAACTTTTTGCAACTAGTTAGTGGCAAATCGTAATCAGACACTGAAAGGTAATAAAATATTTTATCAATTTAGTGTTTATTTCAAGAAAGAATACTTACGTTTGGGATAGATATCAAAAAAGAATGTTTCAATAATTACTTTGAGATTCAAAAATTCAACAAAGCGAATATTTCCAACTATAAAATTTGAATCAAGTTCATTGATGACAGATTTCCAAAAATTTGCCAACAATAAATTTGTTGTTAGTTTGTCACAATCGTATAAAACAAAATCTAAAATCTTTTGATAAGCTTCATCTATATGGATATTAATTCGGAGATATTTGAGAATAAAGTTATCACCCACAATACGAACAAATTCAGATCCATAAAGTTTTTCAAAACTTTCGACGTTCATATTTGTATGTAATTATTCATACTATTATACAACAACATTAGCTCTATTTTCTAAAATTGTGAGCCATGCGCAGTTGAGTAATACATGACTAATGTTTTTCATATCAATATTGTTTACATTTTAAGTAATTTATGTAATGATTACTAATAACGTAACCAATTTTAAATGTTGTTGAAAGTCAATTAATTCCTACATTCCACTCAATCGCGCCAAATGATATTGTTGTTATATTTACGCGCATGCTTATTATATAGCAGGCATACATTGTATAGCCAATGTTGTACTTGTAGAAGCGCCATAACAAAAGTGAAGAATGAGTTCTGATGAGCGACCACTTTGAGTTTCCATAAACATGCATGGTGTGCTAGCAGTTGATATAGCATGTCTCCAGCGGAAATTACTTGTAGAGATGGTTCCATATTCCATTATAAGCAAGATAATCATCCTTATTATCCGTGCCATAAATTGTGAAAAATTGTGATTTTGTTCCATCATCAAACACGATGGTCAAAAATTATTCGTTGAACAACTATAGTACCCGAGCTTTAATCGTATATCAATATGTTTCTAATTTTATCGAATCGAGTCTCTCCAAAAAAACTGTTACTTGTCTTTATCATATTGATGGTAATTTCATTTTTGGCTCTGAATGGTCTAGTCCCAACTAAATTTCGAAGGTAAAATCATACATAAAACTAATATCAATCTAATGTGTTTTAATAAAACAATGTTTAGTTGGATACGAGTACCGCCAAAGGTAGATTACCAATGTCATCGAGTCCATTCGATGGTGGGAAGCAATATCTTTGGAGAATATGAATCACCAACTGGCTACAAGAATGCTCAACTTCGACCAGATTCTAAAGTATTGGTTTTTGTTGAGACACAATATACACGTCTTGGTAAACATATCGTTGAAGTTTTGGAAGCTGTTCGCTTCAAGTAAGTAACATTATACTTATTTCATCTTCAATGTTTTATTTATTTTTCTCTTTATGTTTGTGAAGATATAAAATTGAAATTGCAGGTAAAAGTTTACCTTTACTTACAAGCAGTGATAAAGGCAAATATTCGGCAATTGTCTTTGAGAATTTGTTCAAATATTTTCACTTGAATAAATGGAATCGTGATTTGTTGGATAAATATTGTCGAGAATTTAACGTTGGTATCATTGGTTTCATCGTTGGTAATGAGCAAGCTGACAACCATAAGAAAGTATCTGACCAATTGAATCATCCAAAGGGAAGACGCCGTTTAGATAATTTACCGATTTATGTTGAATCTGATTACCAAATCAAAGACTATCAATTGAATGCTCATTCAAACATATTCCGTATTACCCGTCCAGGATCGATTAGTCTGGGCATCGTTCCAGAAAATAATTGGTCCATCTTTACATTGCCTCCGAACAGTAGTTCATTCTTCCCTATTGCCCAAGCTCTGCCTCGCAACTATATTGTTGATACATATCCAGATGGTTACAAATATTCAAATATTAAGAAGTTAAATAAATTAAGCAATTCTACATCGATTGATTGGAATAACTATAAAAAGAATCTTCTCACAACCGTGTTTCAGGTATGTAATCAATTGTATTGTGATTCAATGTTTTCCTTACTTTTTTTGATCAATTAATAGGACAATGGTTCTTATGATGGCATTAAGCGAATCGTTTTTGGAAACGGACTTGATTATTGGCTTCACAAGCTAATTTTTCTTGATTCTTTATCATATCTCTCTAATGGGAAGTGGAGTCTTCCACTTCAACGATATATTCAGATTGATATTGACGATATATTCGTGGGTGAAAAAGGAACTCGTATGAAAGCAGTTGATGTGGAAATGTTGATCGAATTTCAACAAAGACTAGCTCTCTTAATTCCTGGATTTAAATTCAATCTTGGTTATTCAGGAAAATTTTTTCATCGTGGTTATCCCGATGAAAATGATGGTGATGATTTCCTCTTGAAAAAGTCCGATCATTTTCGCTGGTTTTGTCATACGTTCACGCATAGTCAAGCCCATTTGACCAACAATGCAACCATTATTGAGAATGAATTACTCTTCAATCGTGAATTTGCTAAAGTTAATAATTTGCCTACTTATAATGTCTATACGGTTTCGCCTCATCATTCTGGTGTTTATCCAATCCATGAGCCATTGTTCGATGTATGGAAGAGGATATCCGAAGTTCGAGTTACCAGCACCGAAGAATATCCACACTTGAGACCGGCTCACTTGAGAAGAGGCTTCATTTATAAAGATGTCATGGTTTTGCCGAGGCAAACTTGCGGTTTATACACTCACACTATTTTTATCGACAAATATCCAGGTGGTCGCGACAAACTGGAGAAAAGCATTTTTGGCGGCGATCTCTTCTACTCATTCGTTGTTAATCAGATCAACGTTTATATGACACATCAATCAAACTATGCCAATGATCGATTAGCATTGTACACATTTGAAGCAGTAATTAAGTTTATTCAATGTTGGACAAATTTGCAACTATTTTCTTTACCTCCACTTGAATTGGCTCGTAAATATTTTCAAATATATCCAGAAGAGAAAGATCCAATATGGATGGTATAATATTTTACATGTATGTTTGAATTTTTCACAACAGTTATTTTTTTTGCAGAATCCATGCGAGGATCGACGTCATTACAACATATGGTCATTATCAAAGTCTTGTTTTCAACTTCCTCAATTTCTTATATTGGGACCACAAAAAACTGGTTCAACAGCATTGTATTTTTTCCTTTCGATGCACCCATCGGTCATTAGCAATCAACCAAGTACGGATTCATTCGAAGAAGTTCAATTCTTCAATGGAAAGAACTACAACAAGGGCATCGATTGGTATATGAACTTTTTTCAATTACCAAATTCATCACATTTCACATTGCCAATTGATGATGCTACTACACTCAATAATTCATCAACCAACTCTAGTTTAGTTCAAGGTCATATGAAATTCTTTCAACGCATTCCACCGCCATACAAGGAAGCGCCGCCATACTTTTTTGAAAAGAGTAGTACATACTTTGATGGCGAACTAGTCCCGATGCGTGTTCATTCATTGTTGCCACATGCTAAACTAATCGTCATATTAATCAGTCCATTGAAGCGAGCTTATTCATGGTACCAACATATGAAAGCTCATAACTTGTCCATTGCACTCAATTATACATTTTATGAAGTGGTCAGTTTGGATGTGCAACACAAGAATCCTAGTGAAAGGACTATGAAAAAACTTCGCGATTTACGGCAACGTTGTCTTGGCCCCGGTGCCTACGCTCTTCATCTGGAACGATGGCTTACATTTTTCTCACCACAACAGGTATTTGATCAATTTTTCTCTTTTTATTATTGTTATCTCTTTAATTATTCCATCTTTAAATTTAATAGATGTTATTTGTCGATGGTGATGAGTTACGATTGAATCCGATCAACGTAATGGATAAACTACAAATGTTTCTCAAGCTGGAACCATATATTGATTATTCGAAAATGTTGCGATTCGATCAGAAGAAAGGTTTCTATTGTCAGGTGACGAAAGGAAACTCAACAAAATGTTTAGGCAAGAGTAAAGGTCGAATCTATCCGGAAATGGACACTTTATCACGCAACTATCTACACCATTACTATCTACATCATAATGTGGTACTATCGAAACTTTTGAATCGTCTTCGAGTTCGAATTCCAACATGGCTTGAATTGGAATTGTCCAATAATTTATAATATATCAATTTAATGTGTTAACTGTATGTGTTCTAGTTTCACGTCAATACGTGTGAAAGCCTTTCTCATAACCCTTATAATTGTATCTTGACATAGGTAGGTTGTGTGCCAATTTTATCAATAATTCTGTGATCATTCATATTGACCGCTTGTTATTAATAACTCTCCATTTTTGTGAGTCTCAATAAATTTTTTTTAGAAACATTATAACATCTAGAGCAATTTGAATATGTATCGATAGTGAAGGAGGATATCACCGATATTGTACGAGGAATGATGCTTGCGTGTTTCGGCTTGTGTGATGATGATGTTCCTTGCCTCTGCTCCAGCTGTGTCTGTATGTGTACTATGTGTGTATCGTTGTGTATGTGTTTGTTTGTCTGTCTGTGCCGGCCTTCTGCTCACCAACTGCTATAACTCGAACAGCATCAACACCGTCGACTTTGATCGACATCAAGCATCCATACAGTCAATTCAGATAAATTGATTGGTCCATTCATCCATCCAACCAGTATCAGTACCGTTCTAGTGATCGCCAACACTGGACATGTTGACGTACGACATCTATACATCAATCATACACTATTGGCCAGGTATTTTCGTTTATAAATCTTTCTCATCTATGACATCATCAATATATCAATATTGGACAGTGCGTATTTCAGTACTGTCGTTACAAAAATATGTGATTCTCAATAATCAGCTGATTGCTTCTTATTTGTAAAAATGTTTTCGTTTATTTATTTACTGACATGAATTAATTTTGAATTTTATCGAAAACAAAATAATTTCTAATTATATGTGACGACGTGAACCTCTTTTGCATCAAATGAACTATTTGTATAGGTTCAAACTAACGCGTCATTAGAAGATCTCTATTGTATTGCACGGACACATCTACATGGAACTATATCAATATTAAATGATTGCAATCATTGTCAAACATTGAATACATTGGCTCTCAGATTAGATAAAATCGGTTTGTTTAAGCACATTTCATACTATGCACATATTGTGTTCATGTTTGGTCATATTGATTTACTTTACTAATATGTGAATAGTGTCGGTGTCAAATGCCATTTAATTGGTTTCATATTTTTAAAGTCAAGTTTTTATATTATTATTTTTCTACTCCTAAAGATCCGAAAATTTAAACGGCTATTCGTATAGTTATGGTTTAAGCCATACTCAATCGTACTGGTTCGTTGATAACCGACTTCGGACAATAAACTATTATCATCATCTGTTGATCAACACAATCTCAGTGCTTTGTTTCAGTTTGCCTTCAAATCAGTGAACCCTTTTATTGATCAGAAACCAATACAACGACATAAATAAATAGCAAATAATGTCTTCGGATACTGCACCAAACAATTCATCGCTAGTCCGTACGGCTTCACAGTCTGGCCCCGAACTAAAGGGATGGCTCTACAAGTGGACAAATTATTTGAAAGGATATCAGAAACGTTGGTTCGTTCTAAACAATGGACTTCTTTCGTACTATAGGTATAATTCAAAGATATATTTCATTTGGATTTTTGATTGATTCATTGTCCAATTATAGAAATCCTATGGAAATTAGTCAATCATGTCGTGGTGCTATAATACTAGTTTCGGCCGTAATCCATACCGAGGATAGTTGCAATTTTGTGGTAGCAAATGGCCGCACACATACATATCATTTAAGAGCTGTAAATGAAGTAGAACGACAAAAATGGGTAACATCATTGGAATTGGCAAAGGTGCGCGCAATTCGACAGATGGATGCCGAAGATGATGACTATTACGATCTGGCTCATGACAAGAATGAGTTACAAACAATTTTAAAGGCGTTACAAGTTAAATTGGAAACGCTTAGCACGTGTAATGATGTGGTAATGAAACATGCGAACGCTTTGCAACGTTCATTGATTGAATTAGAACAGATCGAAAACACATCGGATGCCATCTCGAAAACGAAAGCAATCAATGAAAGAGCTACACACTACCGAATTACGTCAAGTGCAATGTTAAATGCTAGTGTTGAGTACATGAACTGTGCTCAATCGTATAGTAAAAAGCTACAAAAGTTATTACACCACGAACATGAGTCACGACTCAAATTGGAAGATTTGGTCGAGCAATTGGCTCAGCAACATTCACATTTAGAGCAACGAGCAATCAAACAACAACAAGCAACCGAACAAAGTGCCTTTCAACAGAACGAAAATACCGAAGAGGATGAATTCTATGATGCTGAAGAGAACAATCCAGCCGAATTTGTGGTAACATTTCCTGGCAAAGCACACAGAATTCATTCAACGCCAACGCTATCTGTGATGGCTTCCACTAATGCCAACTCTAGTTCAGAAAGTACGAATACATTCGATGATCCTAATGGAAAACAAAGACAAAATGAAAGGCAAAAGCGACGACTTCGGCGACGAAAGAGGAAAGAATCAAATTTGATTCATGATAGTGGAAATAGTAACGAAGAGGAAGATGATGTCGATGAAGAGGAAGATGTGTACACTTCAGAGGAGGACATTGAGGTGGATGTGGTCACGCGCAAGTTGGACGTTTCCTCACCTACTACCGCGTTGACCAATGATCAAATTGATTGCAAAAATTTGACAAATAATTCACCTAATTTAGATGATATCTCAAGTACTTCTGATACGTTCAAATCAGTATCGAATGGTTCGGCAAAGGTTGGCGCTAGAGAGAGGCGAAAGGCAATTCCAGTACGTCCAAATCATAGTCTTAATCTTTGGTCAATAATGAAGAACTGTATTGGCAAAGAATTGACAAAGATACCGATGCCAGTTAACTTTAACGAACCATTATCCATGCTTCAACGTATGACCGAAGAGTTTGAATATGCCCATATTCTACATAAGGCTGCCACCATCGAGGATTCCCTGGAGCAGTTGGTTTATGTTGCAGCATTTAGTGTCACTTGCTATGCAACAACTTCAAATCGAACGAACAAGCCTTTCAATCCTTTATTGGGTGAAACCTATGAATGTGATCGGAAAAGTGATCTTGGATGGCGAGCCATCTCTGAACAGGTTTGCTTATTAATTCAATTCTTTTATCGGTTATTGATTGATTATTTACTTTTATTGTAATAAATTTAGGTCAGTCATCATCCTCCTATGCTTGCTCAATACTGCGAAGGTGATGGTTGGGTGTGTTGGCGAGAGTTTGCCATGACAAGTAAATTTCGTGGCAAATACCTTTCGGTTACGCCGATTGACATAACCCATTTGGAGTTTCCGTCTGGAAATCATTATACATGGCGTAAGGTAACCACTACTGTACACAATATTATTGTGGGAAAATTATGGGTCGATAATCATGGCGAAATGGCCATTACGAATCACAAAACTGGCGATACGTGTCATCTCAACTTTGTTCCTTACAGTTACTTTTCAAGAGAGGTGCCTCGAAAGGTAACGTATCATTGTATTGGTTCTTTTGGTTCAGTTTTCAATTTATTTTTATTTTTTCAGGTTACTGGAGTGGTTGTCAACAAAGACGGAGAGATTAAATGGGTTATTCAAGGGACATGGGACAACAAGATCGAAGCTGCAAAGGTAGTCAACTCGAGTCAAAAGTTGTTGAAAGGTTCAAAGCCATTGGTCGAGACGGACACATTTAAGCAGATATGGAAACGAGTTTATCCACCGTATGTACCATCAACATTGTATTGTCCTACTATTTAATTGATTTCATTTATTAGAGCTGAATTTGAGAAAATGTACAACATGACAGAGTTGGCCGTACAATTGAACGAACCAGAGGAAGGAGTGGCCATCACTGATAGTCGATTGCGACCAGATCAACGTTTAATGGAACAAGGCTTATGGGACGAGGCTAATGTGATGAAGGCCAGAGTTGAAGATAAACAACGGTTTGTTCGTAGACAACGTGAAGAGGAAGCGGAACGAGCCGCAGCCGAAGGTAGACCATACGTAACATATGAACCAGTATGGTTCAAAAAGAGTAAAGATCCGATCACTGGAGATCCGGTTCACATTTATACTCATCAATATTGGCAGTGTAAGGAACGTGGAGATTGGTCTAAATGTCCTTCCATATATCTCGATTAATATCTCTTCTATTTTATTTTTTCATCAACCATTCGACCAACTTGTTAAGTTTTTATATTTTCTTTCAAAGAGGATCTATTGTTTAATTTATTATATTAAATATTCAAAATTTATTACAATTCTGTTCATTTCACCAATATTTATCAATCATCAATCAACGAAACATTCAATAAATACAAACATTATGGTAAGGGTCTCTGGTGACCGTTATCGAGTGTTACTTATTTCAATTTTAGTTTTAATCGGAAGCATCTCAATCAACCAAAACATTGTAATATTTGCAAGTTAGAATTCAAGTACCCCTGTTCCTATGGTGTTCCATATTAGAATCAGAACCCAAGTGACTATGTTCCCATCCAATTGATTGATGCGCATGACCCAATTCTTGGCCGCCATTGTGCCCATTGACACAAATGGAACATTTGCGCAGGATCAAGTAGAACAATAAAACTCATCCTCATTCTCGTTTGGACTCTCCTCCTGAACGGACGCCTTCTCTCTGAAGTTGCGTCAACCGTTACCAGGTAAATGTGATTTCGATTTTGAATCATTTATTTATTTGTCTACATACTTGTATATTGGTTCATCATACTAACTTTTACTTTATTCATTTCATTCTAACAGATCGTTAAATTTGTGGCCGATTCAAATTCTGTAAGTTCAATTTTCATTTTTACAAATGTCTCTTTATTTCTCTCTCCTTCTCTATCTCTTTGGTTCGATAATTACTTTTTGTGCCTACCATCGAGTGCTCTCGATTTCATTTTATTTTTAATATATCATTATCCATCTTTTCCCTTGAATATCGATCTCTGTTTCTCTGATTCGATATTGTCTTTTGTGACCATTATCTAGTGGTCTCGAATTGAGTTTTATTTACACTTGATCATTGATTACTTTGGCACTCTTATACCGATATCTCCCCATTTGAATTCAGTATTGTGTCCTTAATCGAGTGTTTTCGATTTCAATCTTATTAGTTAGGTTCTATCAGTATACTCATTTACCATTTCTTTTACCTCAATCAGTTAGAACATTGTTAGGCTGATTGTTAGGTTGATTTCGTTGAACGCCATGCTTTACTAGTTGAACCGATAGGAAGGGGCGATAAGCGCTATCAAAATTGCATCATTCTAGTGTAGAAGTTAGCCAAGGACACTGGTGGCGATCATTACTGATTCGTCTCATTGGGCGCCTTGCTTTACTAGTTGAACATGGGGGAGGGAGTCGATAGGCGACATCAAAATTGCATCATTCTCTTGTATGAGTTAGCCAGCGTCCTTGATGGCGATCATTACTGGTTCGTCTCATTAGGCGCCATACTTTACTAGTTGAACATAGGGGAGGGAGCCGATAGGCGACAACCACCAGAATTTTGTGGTAGCGGCTCGATCGTTTATGCTACGACTTTGGTTCAGCGCCGGCGTTGGGCGACTTTCAGCTTTTGTCTTTTGTTATCAGTCAGCGTGTTACCTCATTGTTCTCGATGCTTCATTGAATTGTGATGACATGGTTTTTTCTTCATTTTGAAATGAATAATTTGATTTGATTTCAATTTTTTTAACTCCTTATATTAATATTTATTCTTGGGTGCAAATTTTCTTTATGCGATTTAATCAAGACAAGTGATGAAAACATATATATTTTTGTATATCAACAGGTGTCACAACTACTGGAAAAGTTTAAATTCGTGACTTGACGACATCAATCAACAATGGACACAAATACTAAAGCTAAGTTAAATTTTATTTTTATTTTGATAAAACCCATTTCCTTTACCTCCTATCCTTTACCCTCTTTCTTCATTTTTCTTTCCAATACGAAATGCGTACTCCACCGAAGTTCGCCGCGGCCCAATAAGCCGTATGTGTGGGCTGTGTCGTGAGAGCTCTTCACCCATAAGAGCCAGAGTTGTTAGTCATTCGTTGAGGATTCTATCTCCTCTTCTCTTTTTTCATCCAAAACGTAATGCGTACTCCACCGAAGTTCGCCGCGGCCCAATAAGCCGTATGTGTGGGCTGTGTCGTGAGAGCTCTTCACCCATAAGAGCCAGAGTTGTTAGTCATTCGTTGAGGATTCTATTTCCTCTCCCCCTTTTTCTTCCAAAACGCAATGCGTACTCCACCGAAGTTCGCCGCGGCCCAATAAGCCGTATGTGTGGGCTGTGTAGTGAGAGTCCTTCACCCATAAGGACCAGAGTTATCAGTCATTCGTTGAGGATCTATCTTATTCTCTCTTTTTCCATCCAAAACATAATGCGTACTCCACCGAAGTTCGCCGCGGCCCAATAAGCCGTATGTGTGGGCTGTGTCGTGAGAGCTCTTCACCCATAAGAGCCAGAGTTGTTAGTCATTTGTTTTGGTTCTATCTACTTTTCCTTATCATTCGTCACTTTGACTAATGGCGTTTTTAACAAACTAAAGATTAAATGACTAATCAAGTTTTTTTAACTTTTAATAGTTATGGCGGTGGCGTTCCTGTTTCCAGCAATTTGTCGTGATGCTGATGGAGGCCGATCGTTTATAAAGCAGACCTTTTTTTGGCAACACAATTTTCCGCTTCACCAAACCACTTCTTTTTTTAAATTTTACTATTGTATTTTATGAAAAAAAGATATTTTTTGCTCTGTGTACATTTATTCACTAACTTTTATCCCTTAAGCTCATCATCGACGATCATCAACATGTAAGTTTGTTCATCTTTAACACTATCATCATGAATTTTTTATTTTGTGGTATTGTATTATTGTCTATTTGCCATGATCCACGTGTGCCAGTTCATGTGAAATTTTGCTTGTGTTTTACATTCATGATTAGCGTCGTGATCTTCACCATCATCATATTCAACCTCTGTCTTTTACTATTTGGTCTTTCATTCTGGACTGTGCTAATTCTATTCATCCATTCTATCGAAGATGATTGCACTCCGCTGAACGTTGATCTTATACCCTTCAACTCGGGTGTCGGCTACTGTTTTTCTATCCATTCTTACAGAGAAACACTCATGTTGTGTTTATGCAAACGAAGTCCCGATTGTCTTTGTTTCAATGTTGGCAAGTCGATTGTTGAACTATATTCGTTCACACAAAGTTTTGCATGAATGGTCCGGTCATGTGTTTGTTTTGATTTGCTTCGTTCATCTGTCCAGTTATTCGTTTCATCAGTGCCTGATTTACTCTTTTCACTAAAACATTGCTTAGTTGTTGGTGTGGATATCTGTTTTATATTCGCATTGTTCACGTTTTCTCGAAACACTGGAATCTATTCCAATGTACTTGTATTCAACGATGATTTTCTGTTTGTCGATTTGCTTTAATTGTGATATCAAGTTGACCAAGTTGAATCCTGTTTGTGTCTTTGATGTCGTTGCCAACACAAAACGATGACCAGATGTCAATATTTCACATGATGATCCGAACTTATTCAATCCTCTTACTGTGTCAATGTCCAACGGTTCGTCCACCGATCAAATCTGTTACAAAAGTATTTGTTATTCCATCTTGAACTTTGTGTTTGTCATGTCTCACCTTGTAACGTTACTCTTTTCGCCAATTCATGAATTCTGGACGTAATCGACGTTAATTGGGTTAAGTTTAAAATCATATTTGAGATTCCAATATGTGCTTGGACAGATAGTTCACTTTTTTCTTGCCATTATCAATGCCAATTGTTGACAAAGTTAAGTCCAGTTGTTGACTTCGATGTCGTTGCCCACACAAAACGACTGAATGCGTCGATTGTCTGTTGCCGATAATATTTTGATTGATCTGTATTTATTCAATCTTCTTACCGTGTCAATGTGAACGATGTCAAACGGTTCTTCTGCCGAATCGATCTGTCTATTGACTTGTATCTATTGACCGATTTCGATGATTTTCACATTGATTCCGGTAGATTTTTAGATTCTGAATTGATTGAAAACATTTTCGAGTTTGTACGATGCACAGTTTTCGTGCTATTTATGGTCATAGCTAAATAACCTACTTAGTTATGTCTCATCTCACTCTGGAATAGGCAATCCAATGTATTGGTAGATTCGCGACACATTATCGATGGATTTAATTCAAAGTTCAAAATCTCATCAACTATACAATGTTTAAATATGAAACTTTCTAAACTTGTAGATTTTAAAATCAATAATAGAATGAATCTATGATCAACATTTTAAACTTTATAGTTAATGAGTTATGCGTGTTTTGAATTACATTGTTTATATTTTGTTTTAATCTCATTATCTCAGTAACCACATATAAATGAATGTTGAAACTTTCCATGTTTATTGATTTTGATATTCTTAATTGAATAAGTTTATGATCATTTTGGTAGATCTTATCGTTTTTGAGTTATTCGCGTTTTTTCAGTTTTTGTTTATTTTTTGTTTAAATAGTAATATTTCAATAACCACAAACAATTAAAAATTGAAACTTTCCGATTTTATAGATTTTGATATTTTTAATCGAATGAGTTAATGATAAATTTTGTAGATCTTATCATTTTTGAGATATACGCGTTTTAAGCTTTTTTTACTTGGTCTGTTGTAATGTCAATATCTCAAAAACCACAAAAAAATAAATTTTCAAACTTGGCACAATTTTAAATAAGAAAACGCATTATTAAATTAAATTGTGATCAATTTAGTAGATCTTATCATTCTTGAGTTATATACGTTTTTTATGTTTATTGTTTATTTTGTGTTTTAATCTCAATATCTCAATAAATACAACGAATTAAACGTCAAAACTTTTTTTGTGTATAGATTTCAATATTCTTAATCAAATGAGTTTATGATCATTTTGATAGATCTTATCGTTTTTGAGATATACGCGTTTTAAGATTTTTTCACATGGTCTGTTGTAAATTCAATACCTCAAAAACCGCACATTAATAAATTTTCAAACTTGGCACAAATATAGATGAGAAAGCGTTTTATCAAATAAGATTATGATAAATGTTATACAATTGATAATTCTTGAGTTATACTTGTTTAAACATAGATAATAATATGATCACTTATTAAAAAAATTGAATTTAATCGAAAGTGATGAACGAAATACTATCGATACTATCGAAAATTTTTGTTGTTTTGAAAATATGTCCCATAGGAAATACATTGAAATGTTTAAACGCGTGAAACATAAAAACCACACCGAATTCAGTTATAAAATTATTTCGACCGATGGATTTTATAATTTTGAATCGATTGACATTATGATCAAATTTGTACAATTTATCGTTTTTGAGTTATCGGCGTTTAAACATTTAATGTATTTCCTATGGGGCATTTTCCCATAGAAAATAGCTGGGCGTGTTCAAACGCCGATAACTTTAAAATGATGAAACGTACAAACTTGAACATGGTGTCAATCGATTCAGAATCTTAAATTCTATAAATGTGCTTAATTTCATGATTATAATCGATTTAGTTTTCACATAAAACGCGTGTAAACATTCCAATGTATTTCCTATGGGGCATTTTCCCATAGAAAATAGCCGGGCGTGTTCAAACGCCGATAACTTCAAAATGATAAAACGTACAAACTTGATCATGGTGTCAATCGATTCAGAATCTTAAAATCTAAAAGTCAGCTTAATTTCATAGTTGAAATCGCTGTAGTTTTTACATAAAACGCGTTTGAAAATATTTTTAATATTTAAAAATCCACCAGGTGTCGCCACCAGCGAACATTTTGAAAAATTGGCAAAACTGAAAAAATTTTAAAATTATTTGGTACAGTACTAGTGACGCCATCTAGTGAATTTATATATAAAAACTCAATTATCTCAAAAACGGTAAATTGTACAAACTTGATCATGGTGTCAATCGATTCAGAATCTTAAATTCTATAAATGTGCTTAATTTCATGATTATAATCAATTTAGTTTTTATATACCACGCGTGTAAACATTCCAATGTATTTCCTATGGGGCATTTTCCCATAGAAAATAACTATGCGTGTTCAAACACCGATAACTTTAAAATGATAAACCGTACAAACTTGATCATGGTGTCAATCGATTGGAAATTAAATTTTCTGTTAGTTTCAAAATAAAACTTTATTAAAAATATTCACCGTTTTGTTGTAAAACAATGTTATTGTATAAAGCCAATATGCACGTGTGTACACAACCAGCTGTTTTACATTCATGTGTATTGTTGGCCACAATGATGTTGAACAAATATAGTGCACCAAAGTATCCTTCGTTTAATTTGTTTTGAAAACAAAGTGTTATTCCAACAATTTTTATTGTAAGTTTTTAACTTTATTAACAAAAATTCTTTCTTACATATTTTACATAGGTCTACATTTGTAATTGGTTTATTATGTTCACTATGATATACTATTCATTCATGTGGAATACTTCTACTTTTATTTCATTGGAAACCTCATTGGATGTTAATTTGTACCCACAATCGTTGTTCGCTTGAAAATTCAAAAAAAGTTTTATTAATCGTAAGATTGAAACATCAAATATTGTTTACAAAACGTTTTCATAACATTCTTTTTATTGATAGGATCATTTTATGCAAAAGTTTACAGAAAATATAATTTGCATCTCCAATGATCGATTGTCGTATCATCAAAATCGTGAAGATCACGATGGTGACGATTATTGAGTTACCATTCTGAAGGCGAATGGAAATTTTGAGAATGTAAATATCGATATATATGGGACAACGATGTACGAGAATTGATCAAACTTCATGGTCTAAACAAAGATATCAAGTGTACATAAGTTTATCAATTAAATGGTTTATCCTCGGAAGATCAAAAGCGAAGGTAACATTTTGAATCAATCAAAACATAACGATTACATTAATCAATTTTACTATATGATAGATAAATCGTCTATGGCTTGAACGAGATTGTGGTCAACGTACAATCGGTTTTCAATATCTTATATCAAGGTTCTCGAACCTATCTACATCTTTCAAGTATTCAGCTGTAATCAGTTGAATCCTTGTATAATAAATGGAACAGAACAACTAACTGAATGCTTGTGGACATTTCTTATGATCTGGCTGATTAAACGTTTGTGCTAAATGCAAATTTCTTTGTTACTAAGTTAAAAACATTCAAGCTATTACCAATATACTAATGATTTCCACTTTTCTTAGGATGAGAATGGCGTAAAATCAAAATGTGGGTCCGAATTGTGTCATTTTGTTGAACATTCTACCAATGACATGCACGTCATATTATGGTCGATTATTATTGGTCTGTCTTTTGGTAACATTCTGATTAATTGTTTCCTTGGCATCAAATTATCTATATTTATTCTACATTAACCTAATACAAATTTTATTTTACCATATGTTTATGTTTATTATTTTAGTATCAAAATTTGCCGATATAGCACTGCATCGATGAAGCATTTAGACTCGATTTGAATAACGATTTGATCTCATCGTTCTAATCATGATACAAATGATTCATATTGTTAACCATCTTAATTAACTGTACAACTAATGATTGGCTCTTCCCCTTCATCTATTGTTGTAGATGATTTGACATAGAGTTCATGTTTACTCTATAGTGTATTGGCAACATGAAATTATCAAAGTTTAAACTCGTGCGCCTAACGTTTCGTGTACTACTGTTCAATCAAAGTTTAAACTGAAATGACTAACTTTAACCCTACATACCACATTGAACATAGCAATTGTGTTGCGGAAAGAACAGTTTAAACTGGGATGACTTGAACACACCACATTGAACACTAACAAATGTGTTGCTGAAGTAGCATAAAATTTGTATATAAGCTCAAGGAAAACCCAACCAGATCATCAATTGTTTCTTGGTTTTCATTGGTGATGATCAAGGTGGGACCACACTTTCGAACATCAACTTGGCCTCCGATCATTGGGATCATTATTCAACTATTTTGTTTAACCTTCTTCTCCTGTTTTTGCCAATGTTCGTTTTCAATTAAGTATCAATTGATTCATTTTTCTATACCAATTCTAACTTTGATTTTTTCAATCTTTTTATGCTTCAATTTATTATAATGACCGATGTTCGAGTTTCGTCATTTGGCGCTGAATTTCACCGAACTTTCTTTTGGGCGAGGATTAAATTGGATTTCTCCTAACCGATAAATGTTGGTTTGTCTTCTGGTATCACTATGCAGCAAAACATTATAATGGCCGATGTTCCAATTTATGTGGTTTAAATTGGTACCATTGCCGATTGTGCACCCGAATTCGATGGACATGTCGATTGTGATCCTGAACGATATGTTGTTGATATTGGCGCAACCGCCGATGTCGATGCACCAGAATGATAGGTGGTAGAGATCATTCCAACCGTAGAATTGTTTGCTGATCTTTTGACGAATTTTCCCATTTTGGCAATCATTTGATCGCCACCATCGATCTCGAAGTCTACTATCTCGATGTTCCAATTTCTTGCTTTTGCCGTTGTTGAATATTCATCAAAGTTAAGTATATTTTGAAACTAATTACTTTGATAATTCACTGACATTTTTTTTGTTATTTTTACAGGTCAATATCGTTGGATGGCAATGATGGTGGCAATGGCGTTCTTTGGCTATATCTTTTTGCAGAATGCCATTCCCTATGCTGATGTTCGTTATGGCTGTTATGTCAAAATGTCTTTGAATTATCCTGTTCGTTCAATCGTTTGTTGGTTTGGTATCTATTAAATTTCACCTTAAATGAAGATTAACTTGGAATATTCCGTTGCAAAACAATCGTTTTCTGATTTTGATTTCACCATTACTGTCTTGGAAAAGGATCAATTTCAATTTCTCTGTTGCTGGTCATTTGCTTGCTGATCTTGGTTTCTCCGAACTTTCCTGTTGCCAATTGGTTTGAATTATGTTGATGCGTATTGCCGAAGGTGAAAATTTCATTTAAGGACAAACATCGCTGTTACATTGGACTCCTTTAATACCATTTGTGTCCAATTATTTCCTCAGCATCCAATTGAAACCATCAGTAACCAATTGTTTTCTTGGCTTCAAATTGAAATCATTTACGTTCTCGGTAATTGTTGGTAACTATTTCACTGAACGACGTGCATTAACCTGTTCCATGAATGTGATGACAAAAAATACGATCACCGCAGTAGCATCAGCAGCAATAACTGGATGAACATCATCATCGACAACTGGTGCTGCTTCATCTACTGGTGCTACCTCAACGACTCTTGGATGGCAAGCAATGTCTTTGAGCAACAGCAATTATCCCAACAGCAACAAAAAAGCAGCAGCAGCAACAACAACAACTTATATCCTCAAATGGTAATCAAATTGAATCAAAGGATGGAAAAAAGATTGATGATGGCTCATCGACGGGTCAATCGTCGTCGTGGTCTGCATCGGTAACGTCACCGTCGGTTATTGGGAAAGGATCATTGAAACGGCACAATCTGGAACATGAACTTGACCGCCGATCATTGGGACGACACTCTGGAACATGAACTTGCCAGCCGATCATTGGAACGACACTCGGGAACATCAATTTGGCCGCCGATCATTGTGACGACACTCTGGAACTTGTCTAAGAATCTTTAATAGTTAAACAATTTATGATCTCCTTTCAATTTATACATTGGCAAATGAATGATTGATTTTTATCGCTAGATGTTGTATATTAATATGTTAATTAAGGCTAATTTTTGGTAGAATCCTTTTAATCATCCCTGAAAATTTCATCTCGATCCAAGCAACTTTAATTTTTGCTCGATTTTTATCAAAAATGAAGGCTTTAACCTTTACTTTTTTTCAATTTTTGAGAAAAAAGTAAAGTTGTTTGGATTCTAATGAAATACAAGTATAATTTTAGTAAGAAAAAAATAGTTGATATACAAGTATAATTTTAGTAAGGAAAAAACAGTTGATATACAAGTATAATTTTAGTAAAAAAAAACAGTTGATATACAAGTGTAATTTTAGTAAGAAAAAAACAGTTGATATACAAGTATAATTTTAGTAAGAAAAAAACAGTTGATATACAAGTATAATTTTAGTAAGAAAAAAACGGAACCGGAACATCAACATCGGATTTTGTTAGCATAAAGACATTGGAATAATGATCATAAATAAGCATCATCAACCATAATTTGCATCGACAAAAGAAACATCAAATAAGAACATCGACATCTGAATTGATATTCAACATACCAGCTTGGGCAAAGAACAAAAATGAAAACAATTGTAAAAGAAACATGTTAACACTGGTAAATAAACAATTGAATCAAATGTTACTTACATGATAATAAGCATGGAATGAACCGCCACGCGCGAAGAAATGATGCGGGTCAGAACGTCTTATATCAAGCCTGACCTTAATAATGTTGTTTATAATGTCGATGTTCATACGGCCATACCGTCGATGTTCATACGGCCATACCGTCGATGTTCATACAGCCATACGGTCGATCTTTTTACGG
The DNA here is from genome assembly GCA_029204025.1 of Blomia tropicalis. Classification (NCBI taxonomy): domain Eukaryota; kingdom Metazoa; phylum Arthropoda; class Arachnida; order Sarcoptiformes; family Echimyopodidae; genus Blomia; species Blomia tropicalis. Next base: position 1,649,746 of record CM055090.1, read on the forward strand.
AAATACCTTCAATGTTCATATCATCGGCCATACCGTCAATGTTCATACCATCGGCCATCGGTCGATCTTCATTCCATACGTCCATCGGTTTTTGGTAGAATCCTATAAATTTGCGAACTGAAATTTTCAGGAATGGTTTATTGATTAATAACAAATCATTTCTGTGAATTTCAGCTTGAAATTCCAAAGGATTCTACCCAAAACAGGATTCAAATTGATTCATCTTTTAGTGTCATGTTGATTTTTATCAATCAATTTGAATCCTTGTTTTTGGTAGAATCTATTAAATTTGCGAACTGAAATTTTCAGGAATGATTTGTTATTGATCAATTAATCATCCTTGAAAATTTCATTAGAATCCAAACAACTTTAATTTTTGCCCGATTTTCATCAAAAATGAAGGCTTTAGCCTTGGCGTTTTTTCAATTTTTGAGAAAAAATTAAAGTTGTTTGGATTCCAATGAAATTTTCAAGGATGGTTTATTGATCAATAACAAATCATTTCTGAAAATTTCAGCTTGAAATTCCAAAGGATTCTACCCAAAACAGGATTCAAATTGATTCATCTTTTGGTGTCATGTCGATTTTTTATCAATCAATTTGAATCCAGTTTTTAGTAGAATCCTTTGGAATTTCAACCTAAAATTTTCAGGAATGATTTATAATTAATCAATTAATCATCCCTGAAAATTTCATTGGAATCCAAGCAACTTTAATTTTTGTTCGATTTTTATCAAAAATGAAGGCTTTAGCCTTTGCTTTTTCTCGATTTTTGAGTAAAAATTAAAGTTGCTTGGATTCCAATGAAATTTTCAGGAATGGTTTATTGGTTAATAACAAATCATTTCTGTGAATTTCAGCTTGAAATTCCATACTTTCCCATTGAAATACATTAATATTCAGTATTCTTATGGCCATTTCCATAGGAATGCATTGCATTTGCCAATTGTACGTATGAATGCCTTTTATTCCGGTTTTGAGTAGAATCCTTTAGATTTTCGAACTGAAATTCACAGGAATGATTTGTTATTTATCATTAAATCATTCCTGAAAATTTCATTGGAATCCAAGCAACTTTAATTTTTTCTCAAAAATTGAAAAAAAGCAAAGGCTAAAGCCTTCATTTTTGATGAAAATCGAGCAAAAATTAAAGTTGTTTGGATTCTAATGAAATTTTCAGGAATGATTAATTGATCAACAACAAATCATTCCTGAAAATTTCAGTTCGCAAATCTAAAGGATTCTACCTAAAACAAGGATTCATCATTTCCATTACACCAACAACTTATGTCAACATAGCCGCAGCGGTGTGCTTTGTTTATGTCATACTCATTTCACTTTGAGACATCATCAAGTGAGCATCGGTTTTAAATCCGCCTGGTTTTTGGAATGATTGAATACAAATTCTTTATATTCTTGACCTCAAACTTGACAGTCCAAAGCCTGTGTAAAGTGATGATGGTTGGAATCATTCGATCTGTGACCAGTGATTCCGTAAAACTGCTGACTTGTATTGCTGACGAATATCGCATTGAAGATTTGATTGCGACTCAAAAAACGTGTCTATTTATTCAATAAATACTTAATGTTTTTGGGATGACGGACTCGATAGACTCTTGACCATGAACATTAATTTGGATGGCGATCATTACCGGATGGATTACGGCCCACCTTTTATATTAAATAAATACTTAATGTTTTTGGGATGACGGACTCGATAGACTCTTGACCATGAACATTAAGTTTGGATGGCTATCGATACCTGATGGATGGCGAACATTAACGGATGGATGGCCCTTATTTTATTATTTATTATTTTATTATTATTTTATTTTATTTTATTATTGTAACACACACACACACGGTGTTCTCTCGATTCTCTCTAGTTCTCTCCTAGAATCGTTGTGTGTGTGCTCTTATTTTAACCTTTATTTTATTTTTATATAGACCGATTGCACCTTGGATGCACCGGTGAAGCACCGGCCCGCAGAAGAAGTTCGCTTGAAGGGTTTTGGTACGCTTGACCAGCCGACCTTCAAGCAACTAAAAGAAGCAACCGGCAACGCATAGCAGTCTGGAGCAACAAAAGGGCTTGTGTCTTAACACTTTGATTCCCTCTGTGCCTGGTTGCAAGACTTAAAACGCCCACAAACAGCAGAGATATAATGAGTCTGGGGCGACCAATAGGCTTGTGTCTTAACATTTTGATTCTCACTGTGCCTGGTTGCAAGACTATAAATTCCCAAAAAACAGCAAAGATATAATGGGTTCGCCGGGGGGAAATAGGTTCGCCCAGCCTCTCCTGCCTACCGGCAACGCAACCTAAGTGGGGGAATGGGTAGTCTTGGACGTACAATAGGTTTCTTTAGCCTGCCTGTACCTGTACGTGAGACTTTAAGCCTTATAAACAGAAACTTGGCGAAGACATCGCGGGGGGAGAAGAAAGGTAAGTGTATCGAAGGGGGGAGAGGAGAGAAGAGAGAGAACACCTTTTATTATTATTCAATAAAATTTTTATTTTTTTTTGTATTTTATTTATTATTATTACAATAAACTTTTCATTTTCCAAACCACTTGTTTTTTCTTCTTCTTCTCCATTTGTTTTCTCCATTTGGTTTCTCCATTTGGTTTCTCCATTTGGTTTCTCCATTTGGTTTCTCCATTTGGTTTCGCCATTTGGTTTCTCCATTTGGTTTCTCCATTTGGTTTCGCCATTTGGTTTCTCCATTTGGTTTCTCCATTTGGTTTCTCCATTTGGTTTCTCCATTTGGTTTCTCCATTTGGTTTCTCCATTTGGTTTCTCCATTGTTTCTCGTCACTGGTCTTCGCCACAAGAACGCATGCGCCAGTCAGGTAATCGGGCGTCAATTAATATGACCATCAAGTTAGTTGAATTGTCTTCATAATGTCCAACTAATGGGGGAACCGGCATGGTGTGTGCCCAAACCCATTAACGGGCGAGAGAAACACTCCCATACAATGCATAGAGACATGCAAAGAGGCCGACGATATGATCAAACGATCTCATACGGAGGGTAATGTGTAGAATTAGTGACGGCTCACACAAAAGATGCAATGTATAAGTACATTGCAAATAGATCATTTCGGGTAAAGTTAAACAATCAACCATACAAGAGGAATGGAGATTGAATATAAAAAAATAACTATTACAACTCTCATTCAATAGTTGACAATGTAAAACTAAAATGATAGAGATAGTTGAAAAGATAGATCATCTCTCATCTCAAGTGAAACACTTTCAAACATTGGAGCTATGTCTAAGGATAAATAATCAATCATACAAGAAGAATGCTGGGTGAATTAAACAAAATAAAATTCTCTATCAAAAACAACTAATACAATTTTCATTCAATAGTGAATCTAATATGATAGAAATGTAGATGACAGGTAATCGAGCGTGGTGTGTGCCAAAACCCATTAGCCAGCGAGAGAAACACTCACATACAATGCATAGAGACATGCAAAGAGGTCGACGATATGATACAACGACATCATACGGAAGACGATGTGTAGACATTGCAAATGAATCTAATTAAATCAACGACACACATACAAGATGCAATGAAGAAAGGCATCGCAAATGAATCTAATTAGATCAACGACTCACATACAAGATGCAATGTAGAAAGAAATTGCAAATGAATCTAATTAAATCAATCACTTATGCATTGAAACTATGTCTAAGGATAAATAATCAATCATACAAGATGAATAGATTGATTTAAAGTAAATAAATAAATAAAATTCTTTATCAAGAAGAAATATTATAACTCTCATTCAATAGCTGACATTGTAAATCTAAAATGATAAAGATATATTGAAAAGATCATCAAACAAAATGCATGCAAAATGATATGCACGTGAACCGTTTAAGGTCAAAGACACATTGATACTATGTCTAAAAATAAGCATTCATAGAAAAAGATTGCAGATTGAACTAAATAAAATAAATAACTGAAATTCTCTATCAAGAAGGAACTATTTAAACTTTCAATCGATAGAGATAGATGAAAAAGTATTACTAGATACAAAACTAAATAAAATAATTCATTGATCATAAATAAATTGAAATAAATCTCTATCATAAATGACTATCATAAAACTCACATTCAATAAATACGTGGAAATGGAAATAATAAAAACGATAGAGATATAAAACTAACTAAATAGTAAGGAAATGGAATGAAAATTGATTAACGATCAATGAAAAGGTAAAATTACGCTGATAACAGCAAAGTTTTACGGGCTTTGATGGTTAATCCATCGTACCACACCCTCCTCATTACGGACCCGAGAACAGGGTCCCATTGGCTTGGGACAATTATCTTGGATCCTACTTGCAGATGCAAGTCATCATCTCCAAGATAGCTGAGTTATGTGGTAAACGAAAGAAGGAAACAGAGAATAAGAACAATATGTATATGGAAATTGATGGCAAAAATAATGTAGCACAGAATATATATTAATAAATGGGTATGGATGATTTAGAGATGATAATGCCAAAGTGGTGATCGAATTAAATGTCACAATATCCTAAAATAGAAAGATGGGATTAATATGTGAACAGAAACGAAATTGAGCTTTAACTTTCATGAAATACTTGCCGTTTTAAATTGGTATCAAACCAATCCAACTTGATGACTTCATTATAAAACGCCAAAGAAAAATTGAATTTCATCTAAAATGAAAAGAGAACATATTTTGTTGGTCATGGCATATAACAAAAGAGCACCAAAATGAGTCAGCAGTGAGTATGTGAGCGTGTACGATTGAGGTATAGTTCATCTATCTCTACCTTATAGTCAAACCAGGACTTGGGTAAGTAGCAATAGCAATGGATAATTTACAAAAAAAGATTGAAACTTTTTGGGACATTAAGGGGATAATGAAAATGTATAAAGAAAGATTCTTCTTAACACTAGAATGGGTAACACTAAATAATTCACAGAAACAATATCAAATTGGAGGGAATAGGTCAAGTGGTCAAGTGAATCGAATCGAATTAAAATTAATATTGATAGAACTCGATAATGGACACAGAAAAAAAGATAGAATCATAGAAAAAGAAGTTTCCAAATTTTGATTGGCAGATCACAACAAATCAAACTAGGATAAATGATGCAAACACAACTTGAGTAGAGCGATCTGTTCAGAAAGAAAGTTTGAACAATGAATGAGCTCATCAACTCAGCAACGTGCTTGTGAGTGATTAATGATGAAGGGATAAACTAGCGACATCGGTGGTTGTGGGATGATGTACAATGTATGATTTGCTGTACAATCGATACAATTCGAGAGCAATCGATAGTAGACACAAAATATCAGAGATAGACCAGAGATAGATTGTCAAAGTTCGAACAAACCATTTTGCTATAATTATTCATAGTCTAAATGAATAAAACATGATAAGTTGATGAATACCAAACAATGTTTGCCTTACTTGAATATTATATTTTTGAATTTGCTTGACATTGTTTTGCTGATTTACGATGCAAAACGGAACCAATACGGAACCAATGATATACTTTCTATATTTCGTTAGAACAACGTTAAGAATATCATTTTGGGTGTTTTGCCACACACACCATTTTTGATGCCAGCACATTATGTTGCTATTATTTTACAATATTGTTGCAAGAAGGCAGGAGGGCATGAATAAATCAATCGGCTGATCTTCACCGTGTCTCCAATGACAGTCGGACTGTAAAAAACAGAATAAAGAAAAGTTAGTTGAAGTTGAAACACACAATTCGATTCCGGGAGAGAGAGAGAGAGAGAGAACACAGGTAAATATAAAAGTAAAATCTTCAATTAAAATTCGGCCACTCTTCCATCTATATTCGCCATCCGGCCATCCATAATATTTGGGTAAAGAAAACAAATATCTGTGCATTCATGTAATTCTTCTGTTTCCCTTTTCGAACAAGGTTTCAATAATTCTTTCAAGATAGAACCAAAGGCATTGGAAACCACAGAAACTACTGATAATAAGAACTTCCATTCACACAACTGAACTTTGGTTGTATTTGGTGGTTTGAATTGTTTCATTCTTTTTGGGTAGCTGGTGAGAAAGCCAAATATTCGTCCTCCGAAAATAACTGTGTAAGATAAAAGTGTAAGAAAGGAGTTTTACCAATAAGTAAAAATGTAAACTTACAATTAAAATTGTTGGAAAACACAAGGGAAATGATAAAGCTTTTTGGTGCATTGAAAAATATTTATTATACTTGAAACTTAGATGTTTTCGACCACAATGCAATGAGATCTTCCAATGTTTTCATTCCGATCCGAATATATTTGCCGATTAACAGGAATCAGAAAGGTTCCAAATAGCTTTTCGATATTAGCAATGAAATGACCAAATTCAATCTTCTCGATCATTTTGATTGAATGGTCCGACAAATTGACAAATTCGCTTGGTCTCTCATCAATGTTTTCCGTATCGATATTGGTTGATGTATGATTGACTGGAGTCTCGTTTGGTTTGTACAAAGATTTATGGTCGGCGTCGATTAATCACGTTGACCAAAAGACAAACGGAACGATCATGACGAAAGTTCGACACAAACATAAGGAAAACCAATAACAGATGTAACCTATGTAAAATAAAATTGTAAAAAAAAGTTTTAATAAAGTTAAAAACTTACAAGTAAAGTTGTTGGAATAACACGTAGTTTTCAATACAACGTAAACGATGGATACTCTGATGTGAAGACAAACTGTTTAGCAAACTTGAATCCAATTATACTTTCTAGAATTCCAGGAAAAATAAAAAAGAAAGATGTAACGAAACTGCAATATTTTGCAGTATAATGTTACAGTTGACGAATGCTTAAAATAGATCATGGATTGAAAAGGTGACCAAGGGGATGACATCAATATTGATATGCATATGCTTTCGATTAAACCGTTGCTTTTGGAACTTGTTGGACCTTTGATGAATAGAAAAATGTTTAATAAACTTGAATCCAATACTACTTACTAATTGAATTAAATTACGATTGATACTAAAGAGTTATGGCGATCAATGCTGTGAAACAATAGGTTTAGGTTGGCTATTTTCATTGACTTGTATCTAATACTAGTATTTATTAACCGATTTTGATCATTTTTTCATCGATTTCAGTAGGTTTTTAAATTATGACTCGATTTGGAACATTTTCAAGTTTATACCATATACGGTTTTTGAGTTATTTGAGGTCAAAGCTCAATAAAATACTTAGTTACGTCGAATCCAGCTATGGAATAGGAAATCGCATGTATTTGTGGATGCTCGACACATTCACGTCGGATTTGGTTCAAAGTTCAATATTACCAAAATATAAACAGTATATAAATAATAATAAAAACGAACCAATATAACATTGATTATTGAATTGTTGACTGATTACGATCATAATCGATCTTTGAAAACATAAAGTGGTAACCAGAAACAGAATAGATTTTGAAACAACTAATTTTGCTACAGTTTTGCATTGTTGAAATAAATAATATATGATAACTTGATGAATATTTGACGATGCTGCCATATTTCGATGTTGCAATAAAGTGAATGAAAAATAGATTATTATAAAAATAAACAATTTAAATATAATCATACCGATAAAACTTCGATTCTTGACAATGATAATTCTGATGATTCAGAATAGATTAGCCATATCAAATGATCATAATTCCCACAATATAAATGGCGGTTCGAACCAACGAGTTTTGCTGATTTACAATGCAAAACGGAACCAGATTCTTCCTATATTTCTTTACAAAAGCTTCTTCATCTTCACTGTTTTGCCACACAATTCTCTTGAAGTGAAGTTGTAAAATTTACACATTTTAATTGAAAATAACTAATGATACATAATACCACAACAATGCATAACAAAAAGCAGCTGGTGAAGTGATGAACGATGTGTACGAATGTACGATAGTATCGAAACTTAAACGCGTTCATATCACTCGTTACATACACACAACATATGATCTTGCATAGATTCTGATACCAAATAGTTTCCCCGTTCCCGAAAGTTTTCAAAATTTTTATTATTTTGTATTTCAATTACAATTCAATAGTTATTATTATTAATATACAATAAAATATAAATGTTTTGTGTTTTTAATTGTGTTCTCAAATGTGTTCTCTCTCTTCTCTCTCTCCCTCCATCATCATCTCATTAAAAATGGAACATACCTTGCTATAAAAAAAATCTTCGCCAAGTTCCGTTTTTAAAAATTTTAAGTCTCGAATGGGGAAAAAGGCAGGCTAAGCAAAAAACCCAAAGTGATGCGACCCGCAGTTATGCAAGTTAGGCACACCACAATTCGATCGACTATTCGATTAAGCCCGTAACTTCTTTAAGTTGCTAGCAGGTGGGCAGGAAGAACGTACCTAGGGTCCTGCTAGCGAACTCATCGATTCTGCCATGTTTTGGGTGTTTTATGTCTTAGTAGTCAAGTAGGCACAGGCAGAATCAAGTAAAAAGATTCAGGCCAGCTCGACCCAGACAATCCATTTTTCCACTTTCTTCGTTTAGTTGCATGGAGGCAGGACGGCATGAATAAACCAGGCTCCTCCATGCGAACAAGCGGGGCTAGTGTCTCCACTAGTCTTCACCGTGTCTCCAATGACAGACGGACTGTAAAAAATGGAATAAAGAAAAATTAGTTCAAGTTGAAACACACAATACGATTCCGGGAGAGAGAGAGAGAGAGAGAACGAGAGAGAACACATGTGTGTTTGTGTGTGTGCGTTTTTGTTATAAATAAATATAAAAAAATCTTGATTTTAAAATCGGCCATCCATCCATCCGTATTCGCCATTCAATCTGACCGTTCATATTTGAATGAAGAACAAATTAAATACGAATAGCTCTACAAAACGAAAAAAAAACATTTAGTTCAATGGATAAACTTCGAACCTTTTGTACTCACACAAACAATTGAGGTGTCAATAAAAACGTAATTATATTCAATTTAATTCTAAACGAAAGGATTAATGATAAAGATACTCGTTTCTTTGTAAAATACAAAACTAGTGGTGATTGCGGCTTGAATGCATAGACTATATTCCCTTTTAATAACTATTCCCAAAAATCCTTTCCGTTAGATTTACAAAGAACATAATCACCTTCCTATTGATATCTTGATTGTTTGTGTGAGGCTAATAATGATGGAACTGAAAGGATCAGTAACAAACAGTAAATGCACAATTGTTTACCTTGTTGATCAGGATATTGAAAACGTTCAGCACGTAGACGGTGTTGAATGAAAGATGGTTAGTCGCAAACGTACAAATGCGTGTGTGATGAGTGAGAAAGTGAACCAAGGGCAAAACGGTTATTTTGATAGTGATTGGTCTTAAATACTAATCGATTGTCTTATGGACAAGAGCGCCAGTCTAGGATGACTTTCCCTAAAGTTAGATTTCAAAACAAAGCGGTGAATATGAATTGGTGATGACAGGGCTAGAGTAATGTATGACGTGTAATGTATGACATGTATATCATTGGTAGAATGTTCAACAAAATGACACAATTCGGACCCACATTTTGATTTTACGCCATTCTCATCCTAAGAAAAGTGGAAATCATTAGTATATTGGTAATAGCTTGAATGTTTTTAACTTAGTAACAAAGAAATTTGCATTTAGCACAAACGTTTAATCAGCCAGATCATAAGAAATGTCCACAAGCATTCAGTTGTTCTGTTCCATTTATTATACAAGGATTCAACTAAGAAAGAATCATAAACGTTAGCTTGCTCAACTTTCTTCAGTAATACATATACGATGAGACTCTGACCAAAAGACAAATGGAACGGTCATGATGAAGGTTCGACACAAACTCGAAGAAAACCAATAACAATTGTAGACCTATGTAAAATAAAATTGTAAAAAAAAGTTTTAATAAAGTTAAAAACTTACAATTAAAATTGTTGAAATAACATTTGGTTTTTAATACAACGTGGTAATTTGGTGTGTGGTGGACAACCTGTTTAGCAAACTTGAATCTGGTTTAGTAACAAAAGCACGATCGTTTCATTGAAGAGTTATGATAATCAATAATGAGAAACGATGTCATAATGCTGATTGAATATAAACACGTGCCATTATGTCCATAACCATGATTGTGTTTGTTTTCTCGTTACATGATTTCTTCTGAAACTTGATAGAACCTTTAATGAATAGAAAAATGTTTAATAGACTTGAATGCAATACTACTTACCTATTGAAATAAACCACGATTGATACACAAGTTTCATACTAAAGAGTTATGGCTATCAATGTTGTAAAACAATATCAATACAGCTGATTGACATCAAGGAATGATTGCAAGAAACCAAGAAACTTCATTTACAGGTATCAGGAGAGTCCACAATTGGCAACCAAATGACCAAAAGCAATGATGTCTTTTACCATTTTCATGTGCAATGTTTTGCGTTCATGTGATTCAGGGAAATGGATGCTCAATTCTTCCAATTCTTATTGGCATTTCTTGACTAGATGATATAGAGTTAGAGTATGAATATTATTTATGTTGAGTATGTGTCCAATGTCCATATGATTACAGCTGAATACTTGAAAGATGTAGAATGGTTTGAGAACCTTGATATAAGATATTGAAAACCGATTGTACGTTGACCACAATCTCGTTCAAGCCATAGACGATTTATCTATCATATAGTAAAATTGATTAATGTAAACAATATTTGATGTTTCAATCTTACGATTAATAAAACTTTTTTGAATTTTCAAGCGAACAACGATTGTGGGTACAAATTAACATCCAATGAGGTTTCCAATGAAATAAAAGTAGAAGTATTCCATATGAATGAATAGTATATCATAGTGAACATAATAAACCAATTACAAATGTAGACCTATGTAAAATATGTAAGAAAGAATTTTTGTTAATAAAGTTAAAAACTTACAATAAAAACTGTTGGAATAACACTTTGTTTTCAAAACAAATTAAACGAAGGATACTTTGGTGCACTATATTTGTTCAACATCATTGTGGCCAACAATACACATGAATGTAAAACAGCTGGTTGTGTACACACGTGCATATTGGCTTTATACAATAACATTGTTTTGCAACAAAACGGTGAATATTTTTATTAAAGTTTTATTTTGAAACTAACAGAAAATTTAATTTCCAATCGATTGGCACCATGATCAAGTTTGTACGGTTTATCATTTTAAAGTTATCGGTGTTTGAACACGCATAGTTATTTTCTATGGGAAAATGCCCCGTAGGAAATACATTGGAATGTTTACACGCGTGCTATATTAAAACTAAATCGATTATAATAATGAAATTAAGTACATATATAGATTTTAAGATTCTGAATCGATTGACACTATGATCAAGTTTGTACGATTTACCGTTTTTGAGATAATTGAGTTTTTAGATATAAATTCACTAGATGGCGTCACTAGTACTGTACCAAATAATTTTAAAATTTTTTCATTTTGCAAATTTTTCAAAATGTTCGCTGGTGGCGACACCTGGTGGATTTTTAAATATTAAAAATATTTTCAAACGCGTTTTATGTAAAAACTACAGTGATTTCAACCATGAAATTAAGCTGACTTTTAGATTTTAAGATTCTGAATCGATTGACACCATGATCAAGTTTGTACAATTTACCGTTTTAAAGTTATCGGCGTTTGAACACGCCCAGCTATTTTCTATGGGAAAATGCCCCATAAGAAATACATTGGAATGTTTACACGCATTTTATGTAAAAACTATATTGATATCAACCATGAAATTAAGCTGACTTTTAGATTTTAAGATTCTGAATCGATTGACACCATCATCAAGTTTGTACGTTTTATCATTTTAAAGTTATCGGCGTTTGAACACGCCCAGCTATTTTCTATGAGAAAATGCCCCATAGGAAATACATTAAATGTTTAAACGCCGATAACTCAAAAACGATAAATCGTACAAATTTGATCATAATGTCAATCGATTTAGATTTTTAAAATCTATCAGTCAAAATAATTTTATGATTGAATGTGGTGTAGTTTTTATGTTACATGCGTTTAAACATTTCAATGTATTTCCTATGGGACATATTTTCAAAACAACAAAAATTTTCGATAGTATCGATAGTATTTCGTTCATCACTTTCGATTAAATTCAATTTTTTAAATTATTGATTATATTATTGTCTATGTTTAAACAAGTATAACTCAAGAATCATAAATTGTATAACATTTATCATAATTTTATTTGATAAAACGTTTTCTTATCTATAATTGTGCCAAGTTTGAAAATTTATTCTTGTGCGGTTTTTGAGATATTGAATTTACAACAGATCATGTAAAAAAAGCTTAAAACGCGTATATCTCAAAAACGATAAGATCTACAAAATTAATCATAAGCTCAATCGATTTAGAATATTAAAATCTTTAAACATAAAAAGTTTTGATGTTTAATTCAATGTAGTTATTGAGATATTGAGATTAAAACAAAAAATAAACAAAAAACATAAAAAACGTATATAACTCAAGAATGATAAGATCTACTAAATTGATCACACTTTAATTTAATAATGCGTTTTCTTATTTAAAATTGTGCCAAATTTGAAAATTTATTTCTGTGCGGTTTTTGAGATATTGTATTTACAACAGACCATGTAAAAAAAGCTTAAAACGCGTATATCTCAAAAACGATAAGATCTACAAAATTGATCATTAACTCATTTGATTAAGAATACCAAAATCTATAAAATTGGAAAGTTTCAATTTGTAATTGTTTGTGGTTATTGAAATATTACTATTTAAACAAAAAATAAACAAAAAATAAACAAAAACTAAAAAACGCGTATAACTCATGAACGATAAGATCTAACAAGTTAATCATGTGTTCATTCAATCAAAAATTTTATAATCTATAAGTATAGAAAGATTCAAATTTTAGTTTTTTGTGGTTCTTGAGATATTAAATTTGTAACAAACCATGTAAAAAAAGCTTCAAACGCGTATAACTCAAAAACGATAAAATTTACCAAATTGATCATAAACTTATTCAATTAAGAATATCAAAATCAATAAACATGGATAGTTTCAACATTCATTTATATGTGGTTACTGAGATAATGAGGTTAAAACAAAATATAAACAATGTAATTCAAAACACGCATAACTCATTAACTATAAAGTTTAAATGTTGATCATAGATTCATTTTATCAATGATTTTATAATCTACAAGTTTAGAAAGTTTCATATTTTAAAATTTTATAGTTCTTGAGATATTGAACTTTGAACTAAATCCATCGATAATGTGTCGCGAATATACCAAAACATTGGATTGCCTATTCAAGAGTGAGTTGCGACGTAACTAAGTAGGTTATTTAGCTATGACCTTAAATAGCACGAAAACTGTGCATTGTACAAACTCAAAAATGTTTTCAATCAATTCGGAATATAAAAATCTACCAGAATCAATGGAAAATCATCAAAATTGGTCAATAGATACAAGTCAATAGACAGATCGATTCGGCAGAAGAACCGTTTGACATCGTTCACATTGACACGGTAAGAAGATTGAATAAATACAGATCAACCAAAATAATATCGGCAACAGACAATCGACGCATTCAGTCGTTTTGTGTGAGCAACGACATCGAAGACAACAACTGGATTTAACTTTGTCAACAATTGGCATTGATAATGGGGAGAAAAAGTGAACTATCTGTCCAAACACCTTGTGTACGAACTCTTCAATCTGAAAAAGGAACACATACAATTATGGTAAATGGATTATACCATACATGTTGGTGTCCGTGGATGTTAGGTGGGTATAGATTGGAACACCATTGATTTCATATGCAATACAATCCTATGGAAATAGCCATAATAATATTGAATATTAGTGTATTTCAATGGGAAAGTATGGGGAAAACGGTGAAATTTCGGATTTTGTTGATTTGACAACATGTTTTAAAACTTCATTTTTTCAAAAACTACAATGATTTATATTTCCAATCAAATGATGTTAAAAGATAAGATAATAATCTGTAAAATGACAAATTGATCACACTTGTACAACTTATCGATCGATCGTTAGTTATAAAAGTTTAAAGACAGCCTAAAATTTATTAATTTTTGATTAATAACTTAAAAACGACTAAGAATTAAGTTTTGAAACTTTCCAGAATTATAGATTTAACAATTTCTGATCGATTAAAACTATAATCAACTTAATGCGACTTATCATTTTGAAGTTATTAGCATATTTGATATTCTATTAACATTGTGTGTTCAAACTTGAATAACTCAAAAATCGTAAAGAATTAAACTTTGAAATTTGGCACAATAATAGATCATTAAATGCTTAATCAAATGATTTATGGTTTAAATTCATAAAACTTATCAATCGTGAATTATAAATTTTTGAAGTAGACATAAATTTGAGTGTTTACTTTGTTAAAAACCACTATAACTCAAGAAAAACAAATCACACAAAGTTGATTAAACATTTATTTAATTAGAAATTTAATGATCTATAATTGTGCCAAGTTTCAAAATTTTATCTTGTATAGTTTTTAAGTTATCAGTTTGTAAACATAGAGTAAACAAAAAACTATAAAAACGCATATTACTCAAGAATGATAAGTCGTACAAAATTGATTATAATTTCAATCGATTATAAATTGTAGAATCTATAAGTTTAGAAAGTTTCAGTTTTTAATTTTGTACCATTCTTGAGTTATTCGTTAATAACTAAAAAAAATTTTGATCAACTTTAAGCATTAATAACTAATGATTGATAGTTTTACAAAATTAAACAAAATGTCATTTTATAGATCCTTTTCTTTTCTATTAATATCGTAAGTTTTAGTATTTAATTATGGATAGTTTTTGAAATATTAAATTTTAAACAAAGTTTGTATAACAAAAAAATATTGAACAAAAACGCAAATAGCTCAAGATTGATAAAATCTAAAAAACTGATAATAAGTTCATTCGATCAAGCATTTTAAAATCTATAAGTGTGCCAAGTTTCAGAATTTAAATATGTACCATTCTTAAGAAATTCCAATTTTTCAGTTTTGATTGAAGTACATTGAAAGGACATTGGAATAGATTCTAGTGTTTTGAGAATACGTGAACAATGCAAATACAAAACAGATATCAAAAAGATATCCACATCAACATCAAAGCAATCTTTTATTGGAAAGAGAAAATCAGGAACTGATAAAACGAATAACTGAACAGATGAACGAAACAAATCCATCTGTAAGCATTGAAATTTGTTCTTGAGAAAGAACCGAACTTTGAATACATGAACATGAGTGGATCAATGTACGAACGCAAATATAAACATTGGCCGAAGTCACAAGCGAAAAGAAGAATGAAACAATCAACATCGATTCATCGACATATTCAACCGAGGAGAACTAAAAGCAATGTATGGGAAACCATACAAAATGTTGACCAGTTTGACTAGAACAACAATAAATAAAGTACAAAGGAAATCAAGACTATGGTTCAAGAGGAAAAGTTGAAACCGAAACCCGAGTTGAAGGTGCTAAAGATCAACGTTCAGCGGAGTTCAACCATCTCCGGTGGAATTAACACATTCCAAGATTAAAGACCAAATCGGGAATAACAGATTGAAAACTACTTGAATTAATGGTTAACTATGATGATGATGATGATTACAACGGTAATCATGAATACAACACAAACACGATAGATTCTATCATCTGGCGGAATACTATGCAAACATCATGGAAAAAGACAATAATAAAACAAACTCACTTTGTTAATCGATGTGCATCGTTGAGCCAATGGTGTACGACGATAGTGATGGTGATTTTTCAAAAAGCTTTCAGTAAAGTTATGCCGAACGTCAGGAATCATCATAAACTTACAAAGTTAAGTTGATGATATAGTTGATGATCACAAAGTTAAAATTAAAGTTGGTAGCGTTGAAGATGACCAAACTTACACGTTGATGATCGTCGATGATGAACAAAAGTAAAATAGTAAAAATTGAAATAAAAGTGTCTTTGGTGTTGATAAAAAAAATAATGCCATTGTCCAGGCCGAAAAGCTTGGGTTTAAAAACAGGTTTAAAGCTTGATATCGACCACTATCAGCACCACGACAAATTACTGGAAACAGGAACGCCACCACCATAACTATTGAAAGTTAAAAAAACTTGATTAGTTATTTAATCTTTACTTTGTTGAATACGAGAGATAGGAGCGGATGATAAGGAAAAGGAGATAAAACCAGAACAAAAATGATCAAATTTTTACATACCAGAAATGGTACCAATGGTATCTATGCCTAATTTGACATTCTGAATCCAATGAAGCTTTTTTCAATTTTGTACAATGTATAGTTTTCGAGATAATTGAGGTCAAAGATGTTCCATAATCCATTTGTATTGAAGCAATTTAAAAGCAATTTGAACCCTGTTTTTGATAGAATCCTTTAGATTTTCGGTCCGAAACTTGAACTCGTAGTTGATAATAAACTAGATGATGCTGTTTTACTTTGATTTTCAAATTATAAGCTTTATTTATAGACATCAGAAATCCGGAAAGTGCCAAAAGGCTTTACGATATTGCCAACCAAATGATCAAAACAAATTTGTCTAGCTTCATCTACAACAAATAAATGTTTGATTAGAATTAATAATAAAAATAAACAAATTAAATATAATCAAACCAAAATAACTTCAATTATTGACTTGTTGATAATTTCAGTTACAATAATATAAAAGTTTTCAAGTGTTAGAATAACTACATAATTAAAATAGAAGAAGCAAAATGCAACCAATCGAATCCAATTGTATTAAGTGAACTTAGTTATAGAAGCAAGTTCAATTGTATGATAATGTAGTCAATGTTAATAATGGTTTACAATTAAGCCACCATCGATTACTAATGTGAATTTATTCAAGTGACCACTGACCAATATTAAGTACACGATTCGAATGCCAATGAGCCTTGTCCCATTGATTACGATATGGTACACAAATAGAACGATTATAGAATGACAGCTTATCGTCCCATACACATTGAACACAGTTTGTAAGTAAATACATTTGTACATGAAGGAATATGATGGCACCCAACCATACAAGAGGAATGAGACACGAAACAATAGTGGATGTGTGGGAAATGATCGCCATTCTTAACAATTTATACGATATCGATGCGATATGACGCCCGAAATCGACGTAGGCGATACTTGAAACAACAAAAACAACAACAAAAAAGTAAGACGAAGAGCAGTACAAGTATAGTTCAATGTTTTGGCAAATTCAATTGAAAATGAATGGTATATTGTGAGTGAAAGCAATTGAAATTAAATTATCGGAAGACATGTTGACAGAGTGATTTATTCGCCATCGGGTCGGCTTACTATATTCGTACTGTACTTTCAGCTCTTTCACTCTTTCCCCCGTTTATTTTTATTGTTGGTAAACCGATCGAATATCGATATTACGATATATTCAATGGGCCTGACAATTCATGCGATCCGCATTCATATTTCACCTTGTTATAACCTTTGTAGAGGTTACGCTTGACCTGATGACATTTATCCATGTTCGGTTTTTCTTCTTCTTTTCCTTTGGTGCCGTTTGTTCATTTTATGGAGTAATAAATATTGTTTAAATAAAAGAATGGAACGTAATATTCGATGTCTACTACTAATCCATTGATGGATGCTTTTTTGAGGTGAAAACCGAGACAACCACCCAACCATACACATTCATTATTGGCAACACTTGCTAATACAATTATGGTTACTATGAAAGTTGAATCGAGAGAGAGAGTTGTCAATGAAACATTCGTTAAACTTTCGTTCGATCGCGAATAAAGTTTTACTATAGTAAATCTAATTAGATGAAAGAAGAAAAAAAGTAACGAAAGATTCTATTCTCTTTTTTGTCATTGTATGTATTATGACCTGAGGCTTCTTGGATAACTTTTATTATGCGTGAGTTGATAGAATAAAATTGTCAACAGTTGTCGACGTTTCAATTCGACCATACAATTCGACAATATGTTTATTTTTTTTTTTTTTTTTTTTTGTTCTGGAGATGCTGCATTCGACAATCTTCAATAGAGACGTCGCTGCTCTTCTTTATGAAAGGGAATTCAATTTTAGTCGACAGGAAACATTTTCACGTTTACTTGTCGATAAGAGCAAAAAAAAGTGACAATCTAAGGTCAAGATGAGTTTTTAAGGGAAGAAGGACGGTGAAAGTTGTTCTTTGGCTAGACATTTGGACCACATGTGTGTGTTGTATGAAAGACAATATGACCCAAGTGAAACGAAAACTGCCGCACACATGCAAAGATGTCTCCTGGACAAATGAGTCAATACAAACGGGGACGGTTTCAAAGTATTTTATTGTCCACAACCACACACACACACACACACACACACACATGGCCTCACGCACACATCTGTACTAATACACCCTCCATTGGTTGTAGTTGATGGCAGTTTGTTTCCGGACGGAACAAAACTGAACGTCAATTGAATCATCTCTCATTCATAATTCCATTTTCATTTTCAGTGTTGAACGGTCATCATGATGAACAAGTCCAATCTAATGGCATTCTTAATCGCTGGATCGAAACCATACTTATCGTTTATACGAAAACGGAAGATTATGAATAAGGAAAAGGTAGCCAAAGGTGATGAATTGTTTAAACATATGAATTTTCATGAGAAAATGGAAAATTCGAAAGAAACAATCAACGTTGGTAAGTAATCATTTATCGGTGGATATATTCAAAACATTTATTTTGTTTTGCCCCCTTGATCAAAACAGAATCGACAGACAAGACGGTAAAGAAGCGTATCATCATTTACATATTGTACGCAAACGATTGCAATCTTGTCGATGTTGAATCATTCGCAACAATCCGCCCATTTCCATTAAACGATATCGATCAATCTTATGGAACAATATTTCAAGTAAAAGCCATTAATGTACAAGACGACAATGAACAACTAACGTTTGCGAAACAATTGATCGTTAACCAAAATAGTATCAAATGTCAATTGAAATCGGTTGTATTTATTTGCATTCTAATCAGCAATTGTGTTGCTAATTTGATTAATAGTGACACGAGTCCGGTACACCAATGGCTAGTTCCGATGGCTCATGACACTGATGAAGATGGAAAGGCCCATCTGATGGCCATATACAACGAACCGAATGAGATCAATATGTTTCGAATCAAATTCAAGTTGCCCTCATGTACTTTTATTACATTGGACATTGGTGGTGATATATGCCGTAACATTGTCCATTACACGATTGGACATGTAAGCGAGTCACTATATCGAAGACACATGGATCGTAAACATTTGGAGATGAAAAATCTGACAAAAGCATCATTCAAAGTGTTCCCCAAAAGACTAGTTCAGGTACTTAACCAAACTGCCCCTTGGAGACTGAAGTTGGCCAGAACCAAAAAAAAAAGTAGTATTTGAACTTGTATTTACTATTTTTTTTTATATTGAATCAATTGAAAATCAATTGTTTACTCACTGCAGAATGGGCAAACCATAAAGTAATTGTTTATCTATTTGTGAGAAGAAAAAACTGACCAAATCAGTCTTCACCAGAATTGAAATTCTGAAAATGTTTTTTTTTGTTGTTGTTTCAAACTTTTATAAGCAAACAAATGAAACATTGTTTGCTTTCGTACTTATTAATCTGATAGCGATGCTTAGTGTTTGTTTGCCTACGTCAAACGGTGAAAAGAGAATATTAGAAAAAAACGAGAATCCATTTAATTGATCCATTCCATGAGTGTTTCAAAATTGTTGCTGTACTGACTCAAGCCATGTATACTAAATTGAATTTGATCTTTCACTACAGGCAAATGGAAAAGTTGTGATCGCATTTGTGGAAAGTCGTTCCTGTGACCATCTAGTCGATGTACTCCTCAACGGACGTAGCACTTATGGGAAACAAACGTTTAAATGGCTAAATGAAAGTACAATTTGTTTAAATGTTCAAGGTACGTTTCCAGCCAACATACACACAAAAAAAAGACATTTCTAAAGTGCCCTTTTCGTTAAACTTTCAATGTAATAGATCATTTAATCGGTGGCCACAATGAACATGGAACACTAACCATATCGGTGGTGTTGGATGGGATCACCTTTCTCGGCACCAGAACAATCAAATGTGAAATGAACAACAGTGTACCAATTGACCCATGGAATCACCAATTCACCAATGTGCCGCATATTGACTCGGCTCATTACTTGTGCCAATCATTTGGCGTTGCCACAATCAAAGAAGTGGACCAAAAATTGTCGCAAACATTTAACGAATGTAGTGCAGATTTTTCCATTTTCTCCTATATGACCAATTCCAATGATGACAAGAAGAATAATGGTAAGTGCCATACACTCACTGACTCATTCACTCATTGCAATCGGCGAGTCGTTTCATTCATTCATTTAATGTTCAATCATTGCGTGTATATGCGTTAATGATTCTTCCGCTTTTTCTCCTTCTCCTTCACTTTCTCTTATGCGAATGACAGTAATTCTATGGTTGCCAACTTGGCTACACTTTGCATCAGCCTATGGTCTCACTGAATTAGTTCTTACACTCCTCAAATCACCGGCATCGGTACGAGCATGTTTCATGCGAAACAATCAACTTATGAAACCAATTGACATTGCCATAAGATATGGCCATTGGGACATTGTACAAATTCTACATAATTATACTAAACAGATTGAACACATTCAACATGATCTACTTGTCGATGTGAATCATAATGTTAAATGTACGAATGTATTGATTGAAAATGTTTCATCACCGACATCATCATCATCATCGCCGCCGTCGTCTTCAATCAACATTAACGATCGTATCATTGAAGCAAAGAATCAACTATTAGAATTGATTGAACAGTTTAAGGATGGTATCTCAATTGAACAGTTTGAACAGTTGTTCACCAAATGGGAGTCGACATATTGCGACGTGCTCGAGGGTCAAATGTCTCATGAATTGTTATATTCGTTGGGTGAGATAAAAAAGTTATGCTCACCTGACGTTAATGATCAAAACGAGAACGACGACGACGACGACGACAATGATTGTACGGCAGAATACGACAATGGGTTGAACCATACCAAAAGTGACGTCGCCGTACAGTCTGAAAGTCGAGAACAGTACGCTAACCATCATCATCATCATCATCATCACCAACATCATTACCAACGACAGCATCAACATCAACGACGACAATTGAATAATGTGGACCACTTTGAGACGCCCGCCCATGTGAACCTAATTGGGACAATGGTCTCTACCAAACATACCAACATCGAACAATTGTCCCATTCTCAATCACACGAACGTATCGGACACCAATCGTATAAAGCAAAGGTAATGTTCTATTAATACGTATTGCAACTATAGTTTTTTGCCCAAAATAATTCCATTCTCACAATTATTGTTGTTGTTATTATTACCACAAATAGAAAATGATACAAACCGAATTCATTGTGGAAGCCGATATGAACTTTCTATTAATGAGCATAGATTAGCGTTTACTTCGATTAATGATCAATGTTGAAGTTGGCAATCAATGAAGTCGGTTCAATGTTCGTATCATTACTATTGTTTGTGGGAGAATATATATAGATATATAAAACTGCTAACTAAGTACTTTCATATTCGTAATAATAAATTAGCAAACTAATAAAAAACCAATTCAGTGGTTGCAATCATTGGTTTAATGGCAAACGTACCCCCGGACAGGAGAACGGTTTTGTCTTTTTTTTTTTTGTTTCATGCAATTGTTTAGCCGTCACTACCAGACTTGAGATGATTGTTGTTTGAGAGGAAGCACGAATGAGATGAATACTGCAAATGTGTGGACAAACATTGGTCTTCAGCAGAAGCAGTAACAACAAAAAAAAACTTTACGAATGTTTGAATAAGCACTAGAACCAAGTGCCAGGTTGTTCCACAATCAATCATAGCTGCATCAGAGTATCAAAGCTCAACATTCAATGTGTGTAGCCATTTGTAATGAGTCAGTGATTCATGCAATCCGCACCAATGTAAGCAAAAATGTTCCATTCTCATAACGGTTTACGGTACTTCATATACACACTCCATTAAATGTGCAAATATATGTTGTGGTATATATATTTGGGATGCTTTCAAATATAACAAGAAATACAAAAAAACAAAAAATAAAAGTAGGAAGTAGATGCAACAAAACTAAAATAAAAACTTAGATCCACAAGATTATGGCACATTTGCATTTCAATTCTATCAATTGATGACATTGGTGAGTGCATCCAATTAGATTGTGCTATTCGTTTCAATTGCCTAATGCCAATGCACACAAATGCCAATTTAATTTTTTCTTTCTTCGTCGTATAATTAAGTAGTCTCTATAACGTCATCATCAATGATACAAATTTTGAACAATAGATCAATAGTATGAACCCCATCGAGTTGACACAACAATTTATCAAACAAACGATCATGGCAGATCATTATAACACTCATTTTGATTCATTTCGATCATAATCGACCCAAATGGAAAACAATGAAACTTTGATAACTAAATTGTAAGAATAGAATATTAAAGAAAAATTCACATTACAAATTTTGAAAGATTATGAATTTATATGGCAATCAATTTTTTAAATTTATGTTCTTTTCACCCTCAATAAGAATTCTTTTGTGTGATTCCACATAACAAATGACATTTGCGTTAGAAACTATATTGCATTTACAATATACAATGACGCACGTGATTCAATTTGTTTTCTATTATTAATGTTTTAAATTAGATTTATTAATTCTTTATATAATAAAACACATTTTTACAAGTTGACATATAATAATTAAATCAAACAAAAAAAAAGTTAGGGAAACATCACCATACATATATGTGTGTATGCAATTGTAATTGAAACCCATAATTATGTGCAGGAAAGTGTACATTGAGGTGGCCAAAATTTTATATCCAATTTGAAAATGTTCCGTGTCCGAGATATACGACATAACATGTTCCATATAACTTTAATGATAATTAACTACTAACCCTACTGACACCTCAAAAACTATTTCCCAAAGGTCTTAAGTGCGAATTGGTTCCCAAAAATATCATTTAAACTCAATTCATGTTCACATTCATTCGAGATGTATACCAAAGTACTGAACTGTAACTTAATTGATGATCAGATGTTGTATTTAATTAGTGGTTACTTTAATTAGTACGCTGTTCAGGTCTCGTATTTGGCTACATGTTACCACCACCACCACCACCATCATCATCATTCTCGTTTTCAGTTCTCCAATGTCCAAAATGGAACACACAAATCTATCGTGTTTCGTACTTACACGTCAAATTGTGTTCCTGTGTTAGGACGTGCTAATTGTCAAACAAATTGTGTTGTCTTGTTAGCAATAATTTGTGGATGATCACATTTTGTGCCAAATTTGAAACGAAAAACGTTTTGTATGATAACTAGTTTATCTTCTTCTAACGTGTCCAAACTCGATGTACAAATAAAGTTCTCATTGTCAGTAGAGAGAGAGAGAGAGAGAGAGAGAGAGAGAGAGAGAGAGAGAGAGAGAGAGAGAGAGAGAGAGAGAGAGAGAGAGAGAGAGAGAGAGAGAGAGAGAGAGAGAAAGAGAGTTTAATTCTACACTATTTGGGTCAACATGCACGATCAGTGATTTTGTTGTTTTCTATTCTTTACTTGTATTCCTATTTTCTCCCAAATGGATAAAATCTTCTCATCTAAAAGTAAATGGAAGGATGGAAAACCAATGAACGAATGGAATAAATTCAAATAGAGTAAACTAGAACACGGCCAGAAAAAAAATGTTATTTAGTCATATTGACCTTAGTGTAACTACTATTATTATTATTATTACTTGGCCAACACATACACACAACACAATTATGTTTGATCAAATCGATAAAACATTTATTTTTGTTTGTATCATATCGCGCATTTGTTCCACATATTTTCTATGCCCATCATCATCATCATCATCATTCTAATAAGTCACCATTTTTTCTGTTGTTGTTGTTACTATAAATGTGAGAAGTAATAATTTGAAAACCATGCTAACATTGACATTGTTCTTGTGTTTTTGGTGTGTTTGTTTGCCATTTCATCTTAGAGAACGAAC
Source organism: Blomia tropicalis (assembly GCA_029204025.1). NCBI lineage: Eukaryota > Metazoa > Arthropoda > Arachnida > Sarcoptiformes > Echimyopodidae > Blomia > Blomia tropicalis. The sequence continues at coordinate 1,673,947 of CM055090.1, forward strand.
GAACGAACAAATAAACACAAAACACAATTCAAATAAATGTGTGTGTGTGTATGTTGGAGAAAAGGATATAAAAATGGTATAGATTGTCTCCCATGGATAAAAGTGGAAGGCAATAGAAAGAAAGGGGGGAGTGAACAATTACGTTTGTGAGCAACTATATCATTTTTTTTTGAGTTTTGTGTTTAAATGTAAAACGATAAACAATGGCCAATGTTCAATGGTTCAATGACAACAACTAGTAGGACCCTTTATTTTTAGACCAAAAAAAAATATGGAACGAAAAATTTTAGCGTATGGAATCTAAATGAGATTGTTCCTTATAGTTACTAATAGTTGAACCGTGCAATGTGCGGAACCGAAAAATAAAGAACAAGAAGAAGAAGAATGGGCGCCACATGAGACACTATCACGTTAGAAGGTGGCACTCTCTTGTGCAAACTTGTAGTTCCATCGACTTTTAAGGCATAACACACCAACACTAAAAACACTACACTTTTGTCCATAAAGTTTGCATTAACAATATATATATACACTTTGATAGTTCCTAAATTGCTGTTCATATAATGTTTTTGTTATAACCAAAAGAAAAATGTATTAACATTGGTTTAGATTTAGTGGAGCTTAGAGGATATTGATGTGTCTTGTAAGTATATGGTTCCAAATTGAATGAGTCAATATTGCCAATGTAGATCATACTTATTGTAAACTATATTATCAATGGCCAATTTGAAGTAAACGTTACAATATAAAATTTTGGTTGCGTTGATTTGAGCAAATCTTTTCGCTTTTTAATTCAGTTGAAAGCTTGAATGAAGGAAACATAATAATAATAAAAATAATGAAAAGCAAAAGATAAATAAACAAATTACTTCTTTTTTTTATTTACTTCTCACCCAATTGTTAACTCACCAAACTTGTTCAATTTTGGTCTTAGATTCCCAAATGTTTTTATCGTCTTTAGCAGCCAAACATCAACAAAACGTTAATGTTCTTGCGTGTAAGAGTGTGTTAGTGTAGGATAATGACAATTACCAGGCTTATGTAGGCTATTATGAGCAGTGAAACGAACTCGCCAACGATTCAAACATTAATATTATTATTATTATTATTATTTGAATGGTACGATCGAAATTCATTTGCGTTCCCTTTACGCATATCGACCACAAAAACGGAACAATCGGAATTTATTAATTCCAAATGTAAATATATGAAAGATAATTTGCATAATTGACATTATACCATGCGCGACTAATTTTTTTGCATCTGACCTATTTATATATAAATTTAGAATAATAATTTGATTTTATAAATCATTGATTGAAAATGGTTCAACTAACAACATGAAACCCAATTTCCGAAACGAATTTCTAATGTCATTACAATTGTAGAACTGTCAACCAACAATGGTGAATGTGGATGATGACAAAGAGCGACGTTTCCTGTTATCAAATATCTTCTCCAATGACGATGGTAATTGTAATGGCTATTGGACAACGACGCCTACAACGACGATCGACCATAATCGACAGTTTAGTGGTGATGGCGATTTAAATTCGATAAAAACGACAAACGGTAATGAAGTAGTAGTAGTAGTTGAGCAAAAGGACAATCATGACAAACGAAAACGAGCGTCAAATATTGACTGGCGTACGCCAATGGACCAATTCGACTGTCATTCCAATGAATGCAATCAATTTGGAACACTTGTCCACACATTTGGCAACTATCGTAGTATATACGAAAAGTGTTTCGAATATATCCTTATATACTTGATTACGGAATCGCGTCAATGGATGCATTTCGGTCGTCGTCTTTTTTTTTTGCTATTTTATTTATTTGTTGTATTTATTTAGTCCAAATAATAGTTATCAATAGAATTGCTTCTCAATCATGTTACTTTTCCATTTAACGAGCTTTTTTTTTTCTTCTCTACGTTGGATTTTCGGTGTGGGTATCAAAACAAATTGGCAGGCTACGTTCAGTTTGATTTTGTTTTGGCCAGTTTGGATTGAATCCAGCAAATACAGTAATACGGCAGGGGATATAGTGCAGTGAAAAGACGAAAATGATGATAACAAGAATAGCCGAGATTTAGTTTTGTTTGCCTTTTTATTCTCACCCTCGTATAGCAACACATACATACATACATACATTGGGAAAACCTATTGGCACCAAATTCCCATCAGACACGCCAAGAATAGGCTGGCCGTGGCTACTTCTGCGGCTCTCCTGTAGATTTCCCCACAAAAATCTGGAGAACCTGGAGATTTGTATTGAAATAGTTAGTTGAACATTTAAAATGACTTAACTTGGAAAATTTATTTTATGGTATTTAAAAACCCTGGAGATTAAAGAATCTTGAACTGGAGTCGTCAAAATTTCGGTAAAAAATCCTGTAGTCTCCAGGAAATCCTGTAAAGAAACTGCCACCCCTAGCCAAGAATGACAATTTGGTTTGTTCTCAACATTTATTTATGTTGGTGCTTCCTATTATTGTTTCATTTCTGTAGCATGGAATGAGTTGACGTGCAATCGTGGCCGTGTCGCATCAATCTTACCTATGGTGGGTGAAGACCACGCCGGCTCTAGTTTATGGAATGATGTGCGACCTAAAATAGGTGAGATCACCTCTTTGCACGGTAATAAATGGACGACATCTGCTACCAATGGTAGCACATTGTTAGATATGTTCCATGGAACTTGCAATCTCAATCGGAAAATTTGGCAACATCGAATTGAAACGAACAAATTAGATCAATTACCACAATTACATTGCCAAAATCATTTGACACAATCAAATTTGTGTCAACGTTACAACAACGAAACTAATGAACATGAAAAAGGTAAGTGTTTCTTATGTTTCTTATGATGAGAACCAATAAGATTTCAAAAAAGATTCTGACCTGAAGTCATTTAAAAAATTTCAATTGAAAACCTAAAGGCATTGAATACTTTGGTGCTAATAGACAATATTACATCCGTTTTTTTGTTTTTGTTTTTGTTTTGGGTGGCTGTCAAAAGAGAACCAATTTTTAAATACCAATCAATCTTATGGCTTTTTCTTTATTATATTGTATTGCACTAAATAACGAGAGTACGGCAGCCCGATCTGATCTGCAATTCGAAACGTATTGAGAGGACGTCGAGTGAAACAAACAGTCAATTGAAGCAGTACAAAATCGATTGGTATCAGCCGTTTTCCCATTACTATCCTGATGCTACGTTCCATTCCAGTGCCTGGTGAATTCAATCACCACCAACACCAACACCAACACCAACACCGCTTCCAACACCAACATTGCCGGCGTCCTACATTAGTACCAACAGATTTATGGATCTCTTTGTATTTGAAGGAAGCGCACACCATATGAAATGTTCACCTGTCTGACTATGT